>BPLR01015117.1:0-390333 GCA_021605095.1 Caerostris extrusa
ATGACACTGAATAATATCTGCTATCAGATTTGAGTGACAAGTTGTTCTCATTAGTATAAAATACTAATTGCATTAATATAAATAAACACTGTATTGCTTATCTGCTGTCAGATTTAAGTGATCATTTTGCACTTGTTAAAGAATATAATTCCTTTCTTCTGGGAACGGAAATTCCACAACTCTTGCCGAACTACTGTTCAACATCATACAGATGTAAGAAATGTAGCAAAGTTCTGAATCATGTATTGAATTACGTTGGGGAAAAAAATAGATGACTTGTCCATACACAAATAAAAGTAGTGTGTGAAATGTAAATAAACATTTCCTATTCTTTATTTTCGAAATGAAAACTTCAAACCAAATTAACAATATTTTTTAATATTATTTATAGCTAATACTACACACATCAATGCTAATACAGATTTCTGTTTGTAAATTTAACCGTATAACTTATAGCAGAACAACCGTTATTTTCATTAAAAAAGAAATCAGCCTATGTTTTACTTTCCATTTTTTTTAGCCTTATAACCAATTCCTTTTCTATTTCTCACATGAGTAGAAACGAATCGATGCGAATATTTGTGACAATGAGTACATTAGTCGCTCAGGTGAAATGGTAAATCAATACATCTCTATTCAGCACCAAGTTGACGGAAGTAATATCATGATTTTCCTTCTTTCTGGCTCACAGAAAGAAAAAAAAAATTTCAAGTTCATTGGCTGTTGTTTATTTGTGGATCTGGATGTTATGCTAGTCAATTGTAATCTGTCGATTTTTCCCTTCAAAACAGAAATATTTTGTTTTGAGGTCGTGTTATGAGATGCGTGATATTGACGATATCGTGGTCGCAAAAATATGTTTGAAAGATTATCAAAAGCGTTTATTTGAAGTGAGGTTTGTAAAAAAATGTATTTTTTCATTTGAAACTTGATAAGTTAATCAAAATATCAAAGCAATTTTTCTCTGATATGAAAAATGTTATTATTTAATTTGGTCTAATTTTGGGATAATTTTATTAACCAAAAATTTTCTTTGAAAATTTCCGTTTTAAATTAATGTACAACCTTAATAACATTTTCTTTGGGCAACATTTTGGGGAGTTTAAATTAATACAACCTTAATAAGGAAATTTTTTTCTTCTTTCAGGCCACAAAAAAAAAAAAAAAAAAAAAAAATAAATAAAAAAAAAAATATTAATTTCAAAGTTGAACAAAAAGTAAATGAAATACAATATATGAAAATACGCTGTGGTAAATAAGCAAATATTTTGTCGTATATTCTTTTCGTGTAGATTTTTTAACCTTGAAGTCAGGGCCAGATTTTCCTGTAGGCTAACTAGGCTTCATCCTAGAGGCATCAAGATCAAGAGGGACCTACATTCAAATTGTTAGCAAAATTAGAATTACACTATTCTAAATACAGTAAACACTAAAATACTAAAACACTGAATCGAAAATAAGGAGAAATTCTACACATATAACTAAAAACAAACATAAAAAATGTATTGGTTAAAATCAACGCGTTCGGCTCATTGAGTCTGTTCGTTTGTATATACTAGATTGCACCAATGCATAGTTCATACGTTCACTGATGGCTATGGAAAATATTCACGTGCCTTTTAATTTTGTGTATTTGGCGTGTATTTCATTATCTCTCATGTAATTTACAAACTTAAAAATGGGAGGTGAAAAAGGGCCTCATAAGTGGAATAGCATAGGGTCTCTTTTCATCTAAATCCGGCCTTGCTTGAAGTAGTTAAAATTTTTTAATCATTAAAATAAGAAATAACTTCAGAAAATAAAACTAGAAATTGAAGATTTGTTGTTTAATAAAATACAAACCTTCATTTCTTCATTTTTCATACATTTTTTATCTAATCAGACTCTCAAAAAAATTCAATAAAACGAGTTTGTTATACTTTCAATGTGCATTGAAGATCAGATTGAATAGTTCTTTTACAAATATTAATTGATTCTAGCAAGGTGTAATAGAACAACATATAACAAAGAGGTAATTTAAATAAATTTTTGTTAGTAAATTGATTAACTGCTAATCTAATTAATTAAATTTAACTACTACTAACAAAATCTAATAACCTCAACCTATAAAAAATTTTTTTAATCATTTCAGAATAAAAAAATCTTATAGGTTGTGATTAAAATACCTTGTTGTTTCCGAAAACTAAGTGGTTTTGACCTGAGAATTCGTCATTAGAATGGTCAGATGCGCGCCGATTTAGTGCTACCTACCACGAGGAGGGAGAGAGGGTTTCTACACATCGTCCATATCTGCCTGACACAGGGATGGGCAAACTTTTTCGGTCGCGGGCCAAAAATCGAGGAAAAGAAAAAGTTTGGCGGGACAAGAAAATTTTTCTAAAATTTTAAAAGACAATACACAAGTATTACAATTTAAATATGCTAATGAGATGAATGAAATTGCGATTTCATTTTAAAAGTTCCTGATATTGAGGTTCGAAGTGAGATGTACTGATTCAAAGGAATGAGGCTAAATGCTCATCTGTCAATCTACTTCTGAAATAATTCTTTCTAAGGTTCATAGTTGAAAACACTTGTTCACATATAAGATGAAGCAAACATAGCACTGACTTTCTGGGCTTGAGATATTAAATTTGGGAAACTTACTTTCGATAATGATTTGTAAACTATAACTTTTAACTTTTATAGCTAACAAAGAACTTCGGCTTTTAACACTTTACCGATTGAAAGCTGTCTGTGCTTGCTATTTCCGTCGATTTATGTTTTGTAGAACAAAAATAGAAAAAGTAAAAAAGATCATCAGTCCTTGGAAAAAAATGAAGAAAAAAAATATTTAATCAAAGTAGAAAAGGAGATGGATATATAATATATATTTCTTTTAATTTGTCTCGGACCGTCAAATTACAATTCTATCCACGGGCCGGATAGAATCTTCCGGCGAGCCTGAGTTGGCCCGCGGAAAGGTCCATCCTGACCCACATAAAAGGATTTGCCCATCCCTGACCTTACATAAAACTGACTGATCACCAGAAACAATATCAGTGTGGACGGGTATGGTTCTTCCTCTTCGTTGGCGCAACAGCCCCACGATGGGACAAGGCCGTCTGCTTAATGACGAATATCGAGACAGGAGATGTTTTCTTTTTATGAGGTAGGGTTGTCAGCACAACGCCCAACGCCCTACATCCATTTTAAACCTGCGATTTAAAATGGATTCCAAACCACTGCAAAAACCCATGGCACGCCGGGTCTCGAACTTGTAGTACCGAATGCCAGAGTGCTAGTCCCACGGCCCCTCAGGTTTTTTCACATCTATTTTAACACGGAAGAACATTCCTTGATTTATCAAGCTCATCACGATGTAGGCTGTTTGATGGCCAATTGGCTAGAGCTCTGGCCTTTGGTACCACAGGATGCAAGTACGAATCCTGGTGGTGGTATGGAGTTCGTTAGTGATTCGGAATCCGAGTTAAATTGTAGATTCCAGTCTAATTAGCCTAAAATGTGCACAAAAAAGGACCGTAGGCGAAAAACCAAACATCTCGATGTAGAAATGGGAGCTTTTGATTCAGCTTTAGTTGTAGTGTTTCGAACCTGGCTCCCCTATGGCCAGGTAACCTAGAATAAAAGCATTAAAACGAAAGAGACAATGTTGCGTATTAATTTCATAAGTTTTATTTTATTAAATTACTTCTCATAATAATTTTAATTTGGTGATTATTAATTTGTTTTATTATTGTAAATAATTTGTTTATATTATTCATACAATTATTTTAATGTCTTCCTTTTCTTTTTAAAAATAATATAAAATGGGTAATATGTGGATAATATATGTAAAAATGGATAATCTACGTAAAAAATACATAATATACGTAAATGTCCTAAATAAAATTAAATCCAATATAAACTATGAAGATAATTTTGATTCAAGAAATAAGTGAAAAATGAATAAATTTGTGATCGAAATTTTTATTCTTATTATTTTGAACTATAGAAAAGAATGATGAATTTGATAAATCAATTCGTTATGTAAAAATAGTTTCCAAAAAATGTTAGAAAATATTCGTTAACTATTGCAGTAGTTAAAATTAAAAGTATTCGATTTAGTAGTGTTCGATTTTTTTACCTTTTGCAATTTTTGTAATTCTGTTTCTTTATATCTTATTGGAATTGATCTTATTATTTTTATGGTATATATTTGTTTTAAATTAAATCTATACATAATGAAATGTGTCTTAGATACCATTTTTTGTGTGTGTGTGTTTATATCAAAAATTTTATTAGAATTTGCCTGATTTATATTCTATTTGGAAAAATAATATGCCATCTCATTATATCTTTATCATTTTGGAAAAATAATGGAAACGATAAAACTACCTTTAGCATAAAACGAATGATTTAGATTACTTCATTGCAAGAATTTTTTTTTATCAAGTGTTAGTTTAACGCGTTATATCTTTCTAATAAAATACAATACAGATATATGTTACAGAAAATAAGTAATTTGATAATATCTATAAAAATCGTTCACAAATAAAAAGGTCTACTAATAAATGCTATCCAACAGTATAAATGTATTTAATAAATAAGATTCTGTACTATTTACATAGAGAAATAGAATTCTTCTACACTGGCCCAAACAGCTTCATGGTGAGTTAAGACCGTCTGACTACTGGCAGATTTCTAGACAGGAGATGTTTACTTTTTTAAAGGTACGGGTGTCAGCTCTTTGCCCAACAATCATATTAGAACAGGGCCTACTATTTAAAAGCGGATTACTCCACTATAAGTAGCCACACCGCGAGTACTTAATCCTGACACATGTGGCACCGAGGGCCAGAACGCTAGTCACTCTGCCATCACGCCCCAGAAAATATTCACATTCCTTGAAATAGATTATAATTCATTTTGAAGCATTCTTCAAAACTCATGGCAAGAGCATTTCTTTCTGGTAATTATAATGAAACCTGTCATTAGGCAGACGACCTTAGCCACCATGGGGCTGTTGCGCCGCTGATGAAGAAATATAACTAGAGATTTTTATTATTCATAAAGAAGCATTCTATGGGATTTATTTTTATGATAATTAGATATTTTAATTAAGAATATGGACCCATATGGCCGAGTGTCTAGCACTCTGGGCTATAGGTTTAGAGTTCGAGTCCCGATGGTGCCATGGGTGTTTGTAGTGGTTCGGAATCCACTTTAAACCATAGGCCCCCGGTCTAATATGATCATAGAGCGTCGTCTTGAAGTTTAGTCAGTCTTCAGCCCTCGTGGTTCCTCGCTAAAAAAGTGAAGCTTCATTATTACCCTTAGCCACGGACTTCGCCAGCGAAGGAGTCTTTGGACCTGGTGTAGGCTTTCCTGCACCAGGGGGGATAGTAAGAACAATTAAGTATATGATTTTTTTCCTAATTAGCTGAAAGAAATGATTCTGTATTTTAAAATTATATATTTTTTCTTCCATAATACAGGATATTAATAAAATGGTTATGGACCAAATAAATAGATTAATTAAAAAAAAAAAAACACCAACACAAAACGAAGATTTTAAATTTTGCGCAAATTGTAACAAAAAAAAAAAAGGGAATATAGTATTCTGAATAAATATGTCAAGCCGCTTTCTAAATTGATTTAAATTATCATCTTTACCAAATCATCCGATTTAGATATTTTGTTTTCGCTTATAGATAACATCACATTGGTTATAAAGTGCTTTACTGACAGTTACGGAGATAAAATATCTGCAAGGCACAGTTTGTTATAGGAATTACAAATAGTATCGCACCAGTTTCCTTCCTAAACGATTAAGACCCTGTAGGCTTTGCCTTAGAGGAAGCATCAAGCGAGAAATTAAAAAAAACCCAGAAATTAAAAAAAAAAATAGACAGAAAGAAAGAATGTTAAGACGATACACAAAGTAACGGAACTCTAGACCTAAAGCAACAATCGCTTTGGTTTTGTTTCTTCTTCTTTTTCTTAATTAACTTACTTAAGATTTTTAACCCCTTGGAGATGAACTTTACCATTTCCCATGTCAAAGCTTAATTCGAGAGCTACTCTTTCTCTCTGTTTGATCTGTGTGATCAGCATTTACCCTTCAATCATATTCGTCGGAAAAGTGTAATTATTGACCTCACATATGTGCATGGGCGCATTGAGTTCGTTTCAAAATATGACAGGATAATTTTTCATCTTGTAGGAGAATAATGCTATCAACAGAAAGTAGACGCCATTTTGGCAATTATTGTGTTTAAAAGAGCGGATTCATGTATGCATAATGGTTAGAGACATTAAATAGAAGGGAGGATCTTTTGTATACTGATTATAAGCAGGTGTATTTTAACATGATAATCATGATCATATATTTCTTCTGTGCATGATTGGGTAATCATTTTTTTTTTTCAATTTTATTATGAAATATATTAATCTTTTTGCATCTCTTAAAGTTTTTAAAAAGCAGTTTGATCAAAAGTCGATATACCTATGAATTTATTAGTAACTTTTTAATAATTGAAAAGTGCATATTTGTGTTTGTTTTTTTTCAAAAGCAGTTATTCTAGTGGATTCTAGATCCCCCATTGAAGCAATCGCTTTACAAAAGACAGTCTGAGTCTGCAGCTGTGACCAAAATAAAACATATCAAGTTCCTTCATGAAAATGGTAAATGCATCACTTTCCAGTGGATTCTATCGCATGTTGGAATTAATGGAAACGAAAGGGCTGATCTTCAGGGAAAAAAAAAAAAGAACAAAAGTTCCTGGGCAGTGCCCTATCCTTCTTGATCCGTATAGGAGAACTATACGGGTTAAAATTAAGTCATCGCATATTAGTGAATTATTATCTAACACCAAAGGTAAACCCTGAGGAGACAATCGGGGATGATAGGCAAAACAATTAATGGAGAAACTAACAAAGAAGGCTGTTGCCAATTTTAGATTAAGAACTGGACACGACTACCCGGCCGAACATCTGCCCAAAGTAAGAATTGGGAACTCTGTTATATGTATTTTATGTAAGACTGAGAAAATGAATAAGGCCCATCTACTTATTTGATTATGGTGATTATGGTGATTTTTGTACTCTTTATTAGAGGGCTAGAGAAAACATGCCCTGATCCCACGAACTTTTATTAGGGTGCTTCTAGTTTTTTTTAATTTTTTTAGAATATTTAACTTGTTTTTAAGGTCTTTTGCTCGTTTTTATTAAGAATGTTTGGTCTTTTCTCTTTTGTAATTTTTATTTTTTATAGGTTCTTTTTGTTTCAACTGTAAGTGGAAAAATTTGTGTAGATTGAGTTCCAATAAAGTCATAGGTAACAACAACAAAATATTTACTATTTGTATTTACAGGTGCATATAGTTTAATTCCATTTTTACAAGGAAATGCACAATGATTTTTAAATTATGAGACATTCTCCTGTTTATATAAATTAATATTGCTTGTGACACCTTTTGGCATCAAACACAGTAGTGTAACCTTTTCTTATTATCGGTCTCTTTAAATTCGTGTATAACTTCTACATTGTACATATGCAATTTCAGTTACCATAAGGCATTGAATTGTGAAATGGGAAGAACGAAACTCCAGCTTGAACTGCTAATTTTCTAAATTAGAATAGAACAAGCGTTCCTTAAAATTTATTGCAGTTTCTTCTTCCACTTTAGGACTGCCACTGCAACGCTTTTCCGTTATAGCACCAGTTTTTCCAAATTTTTGTCATTGAATTTCGAATCATATTCTTAACTAGTTTATTCCTCATTGTGATTTTCTTTCCAAACTCAGTACGCACATCATCGTAAGTCGAAGTTTTAAAATAAAGTTCGATATTAAAAACTCTTTTTCCTCAATCTCTAGAGATAAGGCGGGAAAATTAACGTCTCTTTTAATTCACACATTAGCGGAATTTAAATTAATGTTGCAGATTCGATGGAACAATTAAGGAGCTATATGTTCACCTGTGATAGTAAATAAGTGCTTTCATTTAATACAATGTTATCAGTAAATTCGGGAATACTTCAAATTTCTGATTACATGACTTATTTAACCATATTTTAATAACAATATTTTTATGGCTATTTCCATTATTAAGACGTAGCTCTTAAAATGATTAAGTTGTTTACCACCATCTTTATGTTGTTGAACATCAATCTAGTGTGGCCAATTCATTTGTTTGCTGCCCTTTATTGTGTTAAAACGTTATCAGTAAATTCATGAACACGACACATTTCAGATCATATGGTTTATTTAACAATATGAAAGATATTTTTAATAATATTTTTATACCTACTTTCGTTATCAATACGTAGCTCTTAAAGTGAGTCAGTCATTTTTATGACAATTTATTGATTAACAATAAGAATTATATAAAAAATTTTGAAGATATACTGTGAATCATCATAATTTTACAACATATGCTTCAATCATTTATTGACTAGATGAACATCGTCACATTGAATCAAGCATTGGTTAACATATAAAAGGTAAGGATCATGAGGAACTATTATTGAATTGTCCATCTACCTGTTGCCCATTTAATTTTACAATGTATTCATTTGACCATTCATTTTTTTACATTGTATTGATTTGTTCTTTAGTTTATTCATTTGTTCTTTCATTATTAAAATTGCATTTAATTTCTCAGTCATCCATCGACTTCTGATGACGACAAAATTACACGAAATCCCTTTTTCCAAATCTTCAAACTTTTGACGAGCATTTATGATTCCTTTATTTCAAATCAATAACAAATTTTTAATGTTATGACAATATATTAAATAAGAAAAATTACGAAACTATTTTAGAAGGGTTATTGTGAATCTCCATAACTGCATAGGATATACTTGAATCCCGTATTGACTATATGAACTTCTGTATCTTAAATCAGACATTGGTTAGCATAAAAAAGCAAAGCTATTGAAGAACCACCATTTAATTGCTCATTGCTACTAATTATCTATGAATTTTTACATTTCTTGACTCACTCTGATTCCCATACATTATAAAATGTGAGTATCCTTTTTAATTAAATTTTGTTACAAAGGAATTAATCTATTAACTTTTAAACAACTTCCCATGTATATAAGGAAATCCAAATGTCAAGATCGATCAGTGCAGCAATTATAGAAACACAACACCATTAGTCTTTATGACAATTTTTTTTTAGTCTCAGATTGATCAGCATAGTTACATTCGCAGAGCATGACCTAATAGATAATTCTGGCTTGATCAGCGTAGCAATTCTAGAAACTGATTTGTTTGCACACCATTAGTTTTCAAGACAATATTTTAATTTATATTTTTAGAATGCAAACAATTTGAAATTTGAACCGTATTACACTAAACGGGCAAATCTAATGGATGCCAAACTTCTATCCGTAGGACTTGAAATAACCTAATTTAAAGCGTCACAAGAATAATAGCTGGTTTTGTCTGGCCTTTTATATAGAGAGACAGTACAGTTTTGATGTTGTTTATTTTCTTAAATCTATTTTGAACTGTCATAATTTACAAGCATGTTTACCCTTCTAATGACAAAATCCATAGATTTGGCCTGGTCTCATCTCCTTTATGTTCATTTTGAAAAACACCTGGAACAGTTGAGCACATTTTGTTTCATTGCTTGAAATAAGTAAAAATACCGTAATATTTCATTGGATATCTCCGGAAGACACTATATTTCAATAAAAAGAAAACATAAAAAAGTAATAGAACAGTGGATAGATGGCAAATATGCTCAGGGATACAGTCATTTGGATAATATCAACCTTCACATAGACTTCTTCCTACTCATTGAAAAGAAGGCATTCTTTTACCTAGGTTTCAAACAAAGACATATCCTTTTTAATTCTGAACTCCATAGATTTGAACTTACTGGAACAGTTGAGCACATTTTGTTTCATTGCTTGAAATAAGTAAAAATACCGTAATATTTCATGGATATCTCCGGAAGACATATTTCATGACAAAAAAGGATATAATCAGGGAAGGGATTCAGTCATTTGGATAATATCAACCTTCTCATAGATTTCCACTCATTGAAAAAAGGCAAAGAAATACATAAAAGATTTGAAATGGAACAGTTGAGCACAGTTTTTTTCATTGCTTGAAATAAGTAAAAATACCGTAATATTTCATTGGATATCTCGGGAAGACACTATATTTCAATAAAAAGAAAACATAAAAGTAATAGAACAGTGGATAGATGGCAAATATGCTCAGGGATTCAGTCATTTGGATAATATCAACCTTCTCATAGACTTCTTCCTACTCATTGAAAAGAAGGCATTCTTTTACCTAGGTTTCAAACAAAGACATATCCTTTTTAATTCTAAACTCCATAGATTTGACCTTACTGGAACAGTTGAGCACATTTTGTTTCAATACGTAAAATATGTAGAACCAAGAAACAAACTTCAAAGAGCTTTTTGGATACAAAGTTCTTATTCATTCATGGATATTTTTATATGTTTGAGGATGCATATTATAAAACTGCAATGGTACTTAAAGTTCTACGAAAATTCTCATAACTAGCGAGCTATGGGTATCTTATGCTTTCTTTTGGGCAGTTTTACTTTTTATTCAGTTTTATGTCTAGTTATGTCTGTCATTCATATTTTCTTGTCATGTCACGGTTAAAATATTGGGGTTTATTCGACCTGCTGTTTTATACATTTCATTCTTTTCCATTTTACTTATTTTCTTTTAGTTGCCAAAAGTATATGTAAGTATTAGTATATATTAGTTGTATTAGTTATATATCAGTTATATATTAGTTATATACGTAGTATGTATTAGTTATATATCATCAAGGATTCCATAATTTATAGTATTTTCAATATAAATTTTCAATTTTCCTTTTTGCTAAATTTTGTTTTTATCTCGTATTTTAACAGCATGTAGATAAATGGAGATAATGCAGCAATCTCAAAATTGCGAGATAAGATAAGATAAAATAAGATACAAGCATTTCATGTCTTGTAGTAAACTTGTAGTGTTACATAAACTTTGTAGTGTTTATATTTTAAATTTACATTAGTGAATTGATGCATTAAGATGGATGAAAACTGCTAGATTTTTTTATTCCTGAATTATTTATGTTTAAATTGCCAGGATTTACCGTTAAATGTTTCTCTAATATCTTTTAAACAGTTTAGAAACTTTCAGAAGATCAGTGAGAAAGAAAATGTTATATTTTGACGCGTATAAACTTGTATGCTCCAAACTATATTATTATCTATTGACGACTAGTGATCAAGTAGCAATTTATTTATGTAAACCCAGAAGTTGAATTAATGATACTGTAATGGTTTTCCTAATGAGCGAACTTCGTAGAAATATTATTATTGAAAACTTGGTGATGCGATTAATTGTTAAAACTTGTAATGTTTATATTTTAAATTTATATTAGTGAACTGATGCATTAAGATGGATGAAAACTGCTAGATTTTTATTCCTGAATTATTTATGTTTAAATTGACAGGATTTACCGTTAAATGGTTCTCTGGCAACTGGCGTACCGATTACGGAGTACCAACAGGGGGAAATACCCCTTAAACCTCCTCATCTTAATTCATAAATATGCTTTAAATTTTAATTGGCTGCTTAATTAATGTTAGTAGAAATACAAGATAAAGTTTCTAAAAATTCAAGTTAAATGGTACTAAAAAAAAAAAGATAAAAATACTAATAATAAAAAGTAAAATACGAAATAAAAGGAATTAAAGTTAAACTTAAATTCAGTACAATTAGGGACCAGTTGTCGATGCCGAACTATTGAAAAAGTAAACAGAGTTTTGAACTCATTGAAATAACCAAGTACAACAGGGATTATGCTGAACGGTGAGAGCCATTTGAAGATTGATGCTGCAAAGTAAAAATGAATCATCCACACACACACAAAAAAAGGCCATAATTAGGACCGTATTTTTATAAATTTTCGATTTTATAATTTTTATTTTTATTTTATTGGTATTATTCCATCCTTTTATTTTCCTAACAAAAAAAAAGGGGTAAAAAGCGTACAATAAAAACCTAACTATTCACTAGCCGTTAAGATAGGATTGAGGTGCACAACGTAGCATAAATATAAAAATAGTCAATTCAGCCAAGTGTCAGATTCGAACCTTCAACCTTTCGGTCAGGAGTCCGTCACTTTACTTCTGCACCAATTCGTTTTGTTTACTAATAAGCAAACTTTTAAAGCCAAACGTCTCAGATGTACATTGGGTTAAATAGTCTCAGTGGACGTAAAATTACAGTATTAAACCATTCTGTTACCTGAACTCGCGATCGCTTGTTCAGGATAACAGCCATGATGTCTCTTAACTTTAGGAAAACAATCATAGGAGACTTCGCAAACTGCCCTTGGACGTTTCTGCGAACTTTTCATCCCAGAGTGATAGGTCGGCAGACGACGGATTAACTCATTGCTAATCTGAGGACATTTTTCAAGAAAATTCTTTGAAATTTTGATTATATAATTTGGAATAGGTTCGACGTCTAGATCTCTATGGATGATCTTTCGACGAACGAACCATGGCACATCAGCAATCATAGCCAGGTGTTTATTCTGAAAAACCTGCAGTCTCTTGATATTAGTGAGGGAAGTGGAGGCCCAAATTGGGCTACCATAAACCAAAATAGGTCTAATGATAGACTTATAGAGCAGAAGCTTGTGTAAATATTTCTCTAATATCTTTTAAAACAGCTTAGAAACTTTCATAAGATCAATGAAAAAGAAAATAAATAGCTTTAATTAAAGATCAAGTTTCAAACTTTACGCTTTAAAAATATTTGCCCTTCTATAAAGTTTATAAATAATTAATTTGAGGGGAAATAAACCTTCTTAAGAAAAAAAAATCTTCTTAACTCAGTCTTTAAATTATTTTGCTTTAGAAGCAAGAAGTAAAGCAATTTAAATTCATTATCCAGTTCTATTGTTAGAATTTTTCAAAAATATTTTTTGCTTTTTAAATATCATATTCAAGAATAGTATTTGCTATGAACTGTACAAAAGAATCACATATATTTAACTATACAATTTGATTTTAGAAAATTATACAACGATCATGGGATTTTATTAAAACATTAAAATATTTTTTATTCTTATTCAAATTCAAATTATTCTTATTAAAATTAAAATTATGTTTATTCAAATTCAAATTATTCTTATTCAAATTCAAATTATTCTTATTCAAATTAAAATTAAGTATTCTTAATCAAATTCAAAATTTAAAGCAGTGTCGAATATTATTGTAGGGACATCATTGAGCCTTATTTAAATGCTTCGAAAAATTATGAAGTTAAAAGACAAAATAATAACAGAAAGTCAGAATGCTTTGATAAATTACTTCTTTAATTGAAGTCAGATTTATAAATAGCAATAAAATACACATTAATTAAGGAATGTATAATAATAATAATTAACTAATTAATTTTTATTGATTTAAAATAATTTTATTTTAGGAAACTTTTAATATTCCATGTTTCATGAAATTATTTTGAAACCTATTTTAGTTAATTTGAATGTTCTTTTCTCATACATTCTCCTAGTTAACCTACAACTTCAATTACTACCAAATTCATTTCAAATTCATATCAAATTCATATTCATTCAAATTCATTCCAAATTCATATTTCCTTATAAAAAAAAAAATTCCAAAAGACAATTTTGAAATCACTAAATACAGAAAAACGATAAGTTAAGGAAAAAAAAAATCCTCTAAAAGCCAATTTCCTCCAGCACAATTTTAAGTACTAAAACAATAAAATAAAAAAAAGTAGAAAACAACCGCACTACAACAGAGTGAAAAAAAAATTCCACCAAATCGTTTTCTTGGTGGAAGAACAGGAGATTCAATAACTGCAACTGTTAAACTGTTTTGTGCAAACGAAAGGCCGGGTGTTCGACGGAACGTGACCTCAGCAGCAGAAGAAAGGCCCAGCTTTTGTTTAGGCAGGCCCAGAGTGTAGACAATGGAACGATGTAAGCTTATGATAATAAGCTGTCCGTAACATTCAGAATCCTCACGGAACATTACCAACTCACAAAGTGATGGGTGTACCTATATTAACCACTTGAAGGTCACCACACAGAACGCCCTTGTTAACGCTAACTGTCGGAAACGGGCTTGCAGCTAATTTATTAAGACACCAGGAACTTGACCGATCAGTTCTTTCCGTTAGTTTCTACTTTTGTTTTTTGATTTCTTTATGCTATAGGAATTTTAATGAAACAGTACATTCTGAAACTGGCAACTGGCGTACCGATTACAGAGTACCAATGGGGGAAATACCCCTTAACATCCTCATCTTAATTCATAATAATTTATTTTAATTTTATTGATTTAATTTTAATTATTTGGATTGATTTTAATTTTAATTGGCTGCTTTATTGTTAGTATATAAAAAAATTACAAGATAAAAGTTTCTAAATTTAAATAAATGGTACTCAAAAGTTAAAAATAATAAAAGTAAATAAAAGTAAGATACAATATAAAAAAATAAAAAATTAAAAAAATAAAAGAAGTTAAGTTAAGTTTAAATTCGGTACAAAAATAACGTACTTGAGATATTTGTGGTCGCTTTTTAGAAAATTCTGAAAGATATAGCTTGTTAACAGATTTATACTTGTTAGCAGTAGAGAATTAATTTAATAAAAAAAAAAATTCGAGAAGATTAATTTGTATTTTGATAGCATTGCAACAATATTAAGAAATCTGTTATTCATTATAAATATTTAAAAATCTATTTCCAGTTTTAAAAATAAAGTTGCTGCGTAATGATTTCCAGTATTAGTTTTCTTTCATGCTTGTTCTTTACGAACAAAATAAGAATATTTGTTTATAATACCTAGAACAACAAATAAAAGTTTTTTCAACATTGAAATCATTTAAAGTTTTAAAATATAATACAAATTGAATAGTGAGTGTTAGAACTAGTTTCAGATTGTTTTGCAAGAATAAAAATTTCTTCTATGCTTCAAATGTGACCTTGCACATTAAATCTATTCTTTACAATTAAATTTAATGCTCATAATATCAATTATATTGATGTTTATAATCAACATAAAAAACTTTGCGCATCTTGGTAAAATGATTTTGTATATTCAAAAGGTTAATAATCACTTTTTATCTAGCAATAATTGTTATTCAAGCTTGAATGAGTTTTGAATTTATTAGGGAATTCCTAAGTTTAAATGGAGGATGTAAAAAATTAGAAAACGCACAAAAATTCTTATTTATATATATTTTATCTTAAAAAATGTAGCAATTAATTTCCATATCTGTAAAAATATGTAGCTTAAATTTTATGCTTGCAAATCGACAATATAATTAGTCTTTTGAAATATAACATCCCATAATACATTTAACGTAAATAAAAATTTAGAAAAATAATATCTTTTTAAATGTATCCGTTTGTTTAAATCGTTTATAGTGTGTATCTTTTTGATGATTTTCATATCAATGGTTACTTCTTTCTTCTTCGTAAAGTTTTCTTTTAATCATTTGTTAGTTCTTTGTAAAATAATCGAACCGTTTAATAAGTGGAATGATGCTTTTTGCAGAAGAATAAAAAGATGCCATTATAAAACATTTTATATCTGAATTTATATAAAATTAAATTATATTTATTTCTTAATTTGTGAGGAAGTTCGTTTGCTTTTGATTTTATGTAAAGAATTCATTATTTCATAAGATTAATAAATGGAATGCCTGTAGTAGCAAAAAGTTACATAATGCCTTGCAACGTCATGATGCTAATAATAGACTGAATATACTGTAACTCCAGATTTAATATATGTTAAATCAAGTTTTGCATTTGAAAGAAGTCACAAAACGAATTCGCATACACACATTTCACATCTAGAGTGTATCTAATTATTTTGCCAATTCAGGCGTATTTCTACTTTTGCAGTATTTTAAACCTGTTATGTGTGTTTACTGTGAGAGCACCTCTTTTGTTTGAGCAACGTTGGGCCCTGGTACCAACGACATCCTTAAGAATGATATATTTGGAACGAACATCCTAAAGAACAAATCTAGGAAGTTCGCATAGTTTTTTTTAGTTTTTATCAGATGGTTTCAAGCTGAATTTTCTCAATTCAAAGCCTCCAAAAAAGCATAAGAAATAATTCTATAAAACCGCCAAAAAAAATTGCCCTTTTGCCAATAAAAATGGTTCCAGTTGTAGATGATTCTTTTGTTTTCAACATCCTGCTTAAATGTACTATATCTACTCTGGTTACCGCGATCTTAAATTTATTATACAATTTTTTATGCAATTTAGCCATAAAAACGCTCTTTAAAATTAAAAAGCATTTTGAAAAAGTTGAAAATCTTATCCCATGGGTATGAAAACAAGACTTGGCATGGTAAAACAGGTATGCATTGCCATGGCATAGAAAGGCATGGCATATCAAAGAATTGTCATCGGATGATACGTTTCAGTGAATAATTCAAGACACTTTATTTCTTCATGTAAAGAATTACTTCAATGGATTATACGGTGCTGTGAATTGTAGACTGGATAATAGGATACGTTTGCAGGAATCATTCTATTCTATACGAGTACTAAAATTAATTACGAAAATAATTAATATTTTTCTACTTTTTTCAAAATACCATTTCGTATCCGATAATACTTTTCCCCCTTCCATTTCCGATCACTGTCAACAACTTTATCTTCTAGTCATTGTCGGATAGTTCCATCTTCATCAGCGCTCTTCCTTTGCCATCAATTTTCAAGGCACGTCTTTACAGTTGGGTGACTCAAAAGCTTGGTCGTTATTGTTTGGCCAATTCAGATGACGCCTCACGTTTTGTTTGGCGACAAGCTGCCAAATGCAGCACCGCTCACTATTTTAAGCATTCATGTGCACCCCACAGGTAATTTGATTTGACATCCGAGGAGAACTCGTGTTTACCTTCGATTGAACTGCGGAAGTGAAGAAGCTCTCATAATGGACTTTGTTTATTGAAAGGTGAACGCTTTATTACGATAGCAGTCAATACAATGAGACCGAAGAAATGATTTAAATTGCTACAAGTCATTCTTTTGACTGGAAGTTACTGATGAAACGATTTGATCATGCACAGATTTGAGGAAGGCATTATTCATTTTCGTCCATAATGATGTGGCTGTTTTTAAACCAGAACTGTTCAAACCCTGTAATGAATGCGACCCGACAAGAAATCATTAACTTCCTTAAAACTTTTCAATTTTATTTATTGATTTAATTTATTTTTGTAACTCTTAATTATTTAAAATATACGTTACTGTTGTCGTTTATCGATTCCAGCCACTCTGACCTGAGATCCTTCGATACTAGAAAGGCAGATTCAGCATAAGATAGGCTGCACCTTAGAGGCCTGCTATACTGTACACATTTTTCAGCCAATTATGAAGGAATATCCAGGCTTGGTTTAGTTTATCGCTCTACGATAATTTTTGCACACTTCAGCAGCCTACAGTTTATAGTGGATTCCGAACCCCTAACAAACACCCATGACACCGCCAGGATTCGAACCTGAAGCCTGTGGTGGCAAGGACCAGAGTGCTAGCCAATTAGCCGTCAGGCCTCATGATATCCACTAGCAGCATATTTCTTCCCACATATTGATTTATCTGGGAGCAATCGTATGCACCTCTGGTAAGGACAAAATAATTTCAATTGAGTATTCCTTGTGGGCCTCATTCGAATCCCCTTTCAGCCGTAGATCCCGGTCTAATATGACTGTAGAGCGTTGGGTGTAGGTCTGATAATCCTACCCCGTAAAAACGCATCACGGTGCCAAGCCAGACTTCTACCTACGGGTGCTTCATCACAACAGAAGCTGCCCCCTTTCCCTTCAACCATGAGACCACACGGGTTCGAGGGCTTGATCTAGATGTCTACCAAATGGAATAAGAAACAACAACAAGAGTATTCCTTGCCTCACATCGAACCAAGTTCCTGAGCTATAAAACTACATTATTTACCAAATTATGGATTAATTTGAAATCTTTTCCAGGTCTAATATGAACTGAACATAATAAAACTGAACATGTTGTCTCATCAAGACAATATGTTCAGATTTTATCATATACTTAAAAATGGGGAAATAATCAAAATTACTTTCTTGTCAAGCAATTATATAAGGAGGTTTATGACCAACCAATTATATTTAGAAATTTATTAGTTAATATGTGTTGAAAAATCTACGCAAATTTCGTGTTTTCGTTAAGTATTATTATTTGAAGGATTGATTTTCTTTTTTACTTGTTCAAAGATTAAAAATTTTATTTTTGAAAACAAGAAAAAGGTAAAAGACCATGATTTGTGAAATTTTTGCTTATTTTTCATAGATTACGTATTATAAATCTGCTTAACTATTGCCGTCAAAATGTACGACCAAAAACATATTTTTTTCTACAAATATATCCAAATATATCCATATCCAAATATATCCATACACAAATACACTATGGGGAAGAAAGTGACGGGACACGACACTATAACGACATAAATCCATATTTATTAAAATTAATAGGAGGTAGGGCCTCCTTTGGCTGCGATCACAGCTGCAACCCTTCTGGGCATGCTTTCCACTAAATTAGCCATAGTGGCAAGAGGAATTTCCTTCCAAACGTTTAACAGGAAGTTCCATAGTTCAGGCTTGCTTTTGGGGAGTGGGGTGGTCCATTCGTCCCAGAGATGTTCAATTGGATTAAGATCAGGGCTCTGCGTCGGCCACTCCATGCGTTTAAACAACGTTAAACGTTGTTGTTCACATACCAATCAAGAGTCCTCCTTGCAACATGGCATGTTGCGTTGTCGTCTTGATACCAGCAATCATCCATACCGTACGTTGCCCACAAGGTAGGAAGGACATGATTGTTGAGAATATCACAGTATCTATCGGCATTCATCGCACCAGCAACCTTCACCAGTGGGCCAGCCCCATACCAGGAGAAACAGGCACATACCATCAATCCTCCTCCACCAAACTTTACAGTTGGGACGACACACTCGGGCAAAAGGCGTTCTCCTGGTAAACGTCATACCCAAACACGTCCATCGGAACGGAAAAGGGTAAATCGTGACTTGTCACCCAAAGGACGCGTTTCCAGTCATCCAGAGTCCAAGTACGGTGGTCTTTGGCCCATCGAAGGCGTGCTTTCGTGTTAGTTTTCGTAATCAGGCTTATGGGCCGCCGAACGTCCAGTGTAACCTAACTTATGGGCCTCGATACGAAGAGTCTTGGTCGGAACGGCCACACCTGTGGCTTGTTTAAACTCAATAGCGATGTTATCCATGATGATTACTTCGAATCTCCCTGCCGAGCACCCGCCGGTCCCTGCTGGTGAGAATTGTAGGTCGTCCACTTCGGGGTTTGTTCCGACAGTGTCCCTCAGTCTTGTAGCGGCACACAACACGTGTTACAGTTGATTTTGAGCAGTTACGGAGACGAGACATCTCCCTAATTGACACCTTGGCAAGATGCAATCCAACCAACACACCTTTCTTGAACTCAGACAACTCTTCCTGTGGCGGCATCTTGACAAAAACTCTAGTCAACTCCACAGAGTATTTATAGGATATGGCTGACACGTGATACCTATTATTGCGCATGTGTGCGCTGTATTGTCGACTTTTCTACTTTTCGAGGGTGTCCCGTCACTTTCTTCCAGATAGTGTATATCTATATCCAAATATATTCATACACAAATATATCCATATCCAAATGTATCCATACACAAATATATCCAAATATTTGAATGATTACCGAAATTAAAAATAAGTGGATTTTTTCCTTTCATTTTCTTCATTGATAACTATTCATAGTTACTAAATAAATTTTCTGAAATTTAAAGAATCATATGTTTATTTCAAAAGTTTTTGATAAATATCTAATTTATTTTAAAACAATATTTAATAAACCCATTTAAAATCAGAAAAAAAAAAATTCAACTAGTTATTTGCTATTATTTAGTGAAGATGACTAATGAACAAAAATCATGTAAATAATTATTTTTAATTTAATTATTTTTAATGTACTATTCATTATCAATAGTTTAATATAATGCATTAACAAAATATATTTACAATAGATATCTTAAAATTTCATTGAATACCAAAATGGTTAATAGAGTTAACATTTAATTGCAATAGTAAAAAAACACAATAAAATGAAGATTGCTAAGGTAATGATGATGGTGAATAGGGTTAAACTTATCTTGAAGAATTGCTATTGTCACAAAAAGACTGAACTTTTTTAAACTACAATTCTAAACGAACATCTCAGGGAAAGACAATGAGGGGTTCACTCTCTTCATATTCTCAAACCCTTCAGATTAATCAGATCTTCAGATTAATAGATACATGCAAAGTTCTGGACATAGATAAAGTGAAACTATTAAGAAAATACCTATGGAATGTAAATATTATCAAGTATTTTGATAGCAGAATGTTTTGTTGGGGATTTATGGCTAAGTGACTAGCGCTCTGGCGCTCAGGGCCCTAGGTGTCAGGTTCGAGTTCCGGCGGTACCATGGATGTTTGTAGTGGTTCAGAATTCACTTTAAACCGTAGGTCTAATATGACTGCAGTAGCGTTGGGCTGACAACCCTACCCCGTAAAAAGGAAACATCTCGTGTCTCAAAATCTGCTTGTCACAGACGGTTTTGGCCCCACTATGGCGCCGTTGCGCCATTGATTATGATGATGATGATGATGTATGAAATAATTTAATAGATATAAACATAATATCCACTTTTGTAAATCTGTAATAAAAATATATAAAATCTATAAACTTACAAAACAAACCTCTATTTTGAGTTTTGAATTTTATTTTACTAAACGTAAGTCGTTTTCTTTTAATCCTGTAGCGTTTAACAATAAAAAATTAAGTGTTCAACATTCTATTTCTCCTTAAAGTTACAGATAAAAAAAAAAAATTAAAAATTAAATTTACTGCTTTAACCACTCAGTTGTTAAGTTCCAAAATCAGATTTTGGAGATTTCTGAAAAACAGCAATTACAGAAACTCTTTTTCACTTTCACAGACGTAAATCACTTCTTTATCTTTTCAAAAAGATTCTTAATAATATCTTCTTCTTTATCATTCCATCTACAATGCTTCAACGATTTCCAAGTATTTCACATTGAAATCTTTTTCCAATAATGTGCCTCACTTTCAACGCGGTTAATTCTTTCTCACACATCATTTGCTGCTGTCTTCACCTCTTTTCTTGATCTTATCTGAAATACCAGACTTCCCCAGAATCGGATAGACCAACCTCTGTACACAAATTCGCCAGAACCGTTCCTTCCGGATTCTGTGGGTATTCTTTTTTACAACTGTTAGCTCCATTAAGAACAGTTTTTATCGTCTCTAAAAAGAAGAACAGTTTTCCGAGATATATTTATGACTTTCTAATAGATCACGATAACTGCAATTCAGATTTTACCATGGGAAAAATGTCTGCCATAAAACAAATACACGCACGAATTTTTTGTGAAGCTTGACTATCACGAAACCAAAGTGTCGGAATGTTAGTAGTTTATTCGAATCAATATCAGAAAATTGGCTATTAAGTAGATATGAAATCTACTGCAGGAATTAATTCTCATGATTTAAACAATTTGTGGATTTTATTTCAAACTATCCATATTCTTCTGTTATCAATTTTGAGAATATTACTTAATTCTGAATATTTCAAATAGCGTGATGAATAATAATGTGTTGAATGCATTAATCTTTCTCAATGTATTTCGTATTATATATGTTAAATTTTCGCTGAACATTGTATTTGTTTCCATTTTTTTTATCCAACTTTCTTCTGCATTTTTTACAATTTCGTTTTTTATTGTATTTGAAAGTAGGATGTTAAAAGTGGGAATTAAAAATGTAAAAAGTATATAATCATCATACTATATAATTATTTAATTGTTCTTTGGACTACTCATATTTGCATGTATTGTTAGAGGCTTAGAACATAGTATTTGTTTCCATGTTTTTATCCAACTTTACTTTGTACTTCTACAATTTTGTTTTTTATTGTATTTTAAAGTAGGATGTTAATTGAGAGTTAAAACGTTAAATGGCAGTTAACGTTAATGGATTAAAAAAAAGTATATTGGAGTTATAAATAAGATGAGTTAACAAAATATATTATAATTATTAAAATTGTAATGGAACATTGTATTTGTTTCCATGTTTTTATCAATTTTCTTTGTATTTTTTATCAGTTTTGTTTTATTGTATTTTAAAATATTTTAAAGTAGGATGTTAAAAATGGAGTTAAAATATTATTACAAGTAAAACGAGTTAACAAAATATGTAATTATTAAATTGTTCTTTGGACTAAAAAACTCATATTTGCGTGTATTGTTAGAAGCCTTGTATTAGAGTCCTAAATATTTGTTTCCCATGTTTTATCCAACTGGGTTCTAGTTCCAGCTTTTGCCATGGATGTTTGTTTTTTATTGTATTTAAAAAACGGGGGATTTAAAAATGAAAATGAAAATGCTATAAGTAAAATGAGTTAACAGAGTATGTAATTATTAAATTGTTCTATTTTTGACTACTCGTATTTGCGCGTATTGTTAGAGGCCTAGTCGATTATATTTGTTTCAATATTTTTATGCAATTTTCCTTTGTACTTTTTACAATTTTTTTTATTTATTGTATTTTAAGATAGGATCTTAAAAATGGAAATTAAAATTTTATTATAAATAAAAGGAGTTAACAGGATATGTAATTATTAAATTTTAAAAAGTACTCATATTTGCGCAGTTGTTAAATTTTTTTTTCCCATAACATTCTTGAGTTTATATTTAAAACAATAAAGTATAACTGACGGAAATAATTTTTATTTGCTATTTTTAAAAACAAAAATAATTATTTAATTTTTGAACAACATTTGTCAGTCCTTTTCTACAATATTTCTAGAAAAAAGTCTAATAAAAATTTTATGGGAACACAAAATTGAGATAAATGATGATTTAAAGGAATTCAAAATTTGCTGACATTCATAGAATCCAAACTCAGAAATGATTTAATTTATCTGTGGGTTTTTATCTTGATCATAACTATTAGGCACAAAGAATAAATAAATTTTCATTAAATAATGTTATAAATTTGTTTTTTAAAAATAAAACGTAATATTTACCATGTTTAAAAACATGTTTTAAATTCGTATTTAAATAATAATCAACTGTGTTTACTTGAAAAAATTATAAAGTGGTATCCGATTTTATCAGAAAATAAATTTTTCAACTATTTATTTTCCAAAACACTTCTTTTAAAGTTTATTCGTCTTAGAAATTTTAATCTGATCAAAAATAATTTTTCCTATTTACCTTTAATGTTTCTGAAAAAAACTGCCTTTTTAAATTCGTATTTAACTAAAAATAATAATAATTAATTGTTTTTTATTTGAACATTTTTAAAGGTGGTATCTGATTTCATCAGGCAACAAAAAACTTTTTTCTCAACTATTTTTTCCAAAACATTTATTACTCGCCTTAGAAACTTTAATATCATCAAAAATAATTTTTCCAGCATGTAGAAGGTAAACATATTAAACTCATTTGTGAATATTTGAATGCATTTTTTGAATTCACAATCGAAATAAATATATATCTGAAATGACCATCATATCTAACGTTATTGTATCGTAATACGTGAATGTGTAAATCTTTATGGGAATTCAGCGAACCATTGTAAAAGTTAATTTTTTTAACAAAAACACACACACACACATTTATTATCATTATTATTATTTTATTTTAAAGAAAAATATTCTTTCACTGTCCATTTGTTGATTGTATTACTCTACTCTAATACGTGAATCCAACAGGATTACTGGAGGTAAAGCACTCTTTCGTTTGAATTCCGCTTTAAAACCGTAGATCCTGGGTAATATAAGTGTAGAGCTGCTGACAATCTTACCCTGTAAAAAGGAAAACATCTCCTGTCTTGAAATCTGACACTGCTGGCAATACAGAGACAGTTAATATTTATGCCATAGGCAAGGGGCACCGCTGTTCATTTAGCACTGCCCAGCAGGCATATATGAAGATATGCTTGGACACGAGTAATATTACCCCCACAACATGCTCTACGATCCTATTAGACCGGGACCTAGGGTTTAAAGCGGATTCCGATCCACTACAAACATCCATGGCACAGCCGAAACTCCAAAACTTGTGAGTACCACTCAGCCATCAAAGCCCCTTTGAACAATTATATAAATATAATTGCTAGAGTTTAAGATCACATTTTTCCAACCTTTAAGTTTAACATACTACATTAAGGACGGTGGTGCAGAAGATCTACCTCCCCGTGGTGCACCTGGTAACACTTTTTAGGGGCTAAAAGATCTACAACTTGGCATTATTGTTTGATTAATGAACTCTGTTTCAGCATGTTTTGTTGTATTATCTGGTTTTTTTTTTTCGTTGTTCTTTTTATTGCTGTAACTGTTCATAATCTGCCATTGGAAAAAAAAAAAAAAAAAAAAACATTAAGTACTACCTATTTACCTTTAATATTTCTGAAAAAAAAACTGTTTTAAATTCGTATTTAACTATAAATAATAATAATTAATTGTTTTATATTTGAACATGTTTAAAGGTGGTATCTGATTTTATCAGGCAACAAATAAAACTTTTTTCAACTATTTGTTTCCAAAACATTTATTACTCGCCTTAGAAACTTTAATCTCATCAAAAATAATTTTTCCAGCATGTAGAAGGTTATATGCATAAACTCATTGTGAATATTTGAATACATTTTAGAATCCACAATCGAAATAAATATATATCTGAAATGACCATCGTAACCAACATTATTGTATCGCCATACATGAATGTGTAAATCTTTATGGGAATTCAGCGAACCATTGTAAAAGTTAACAAAATAGAAACACATTTATTTTTTTTATGGAAAAAAATCTTGCACTGTCCATTTGTTTATTGTATTACTCTACTCTAATCCGTAAAACCAACAGGATTACTAGAGAGGTAAAGCACTCTTTCTCCAGAATACCTTGATGACTCGGATATGCCTGGGTAACTTTAACCGATTTCACCACTTCCAGGAAGACACATCAGAGAGTTATAGATTCGAACTCAGTCTATATCCGGCACTCGTAGCAGGCTTTAAGGCCTAGCAGGCTCCAATGCCTGAGTCCTGCGTCCTTGTGAAGGCTGACCTGCTTTCGAGTAAGAAAAAAAAACCTCAGTAAAATAAAGCGCTCTTTAGAAAAAAAAAAACTTGACAACTAGGAAGAGAGGAACAGAACATGTGACCGCGAATTCGTCCGCACGCTTGAGTTTTGAGAAACGACAGACAAAAGTTTGGAAATAATAATTATAAAAAAAAATAATATTCTCGGAGAAATAACAGTTTTGTGTTCGAAGTCACGAACTGGTGTGAAAATATTCAACGCTTGGAATGCTTTAAAAAAAAAAAAATTAATTATGGCTTTTTGGATGTGGAAAATACAAGTGAAGAGTTGTTCTTTTGTGTGTCCGTCGTGGTGTAGTAAATGGAGTAGCAAAGTCACGGAAGTATTCAATGGAGCATGCAACTTTAAAATAATTTTTTTAAAGAATGTTTTGTCGTGTAAATATTTTGGCATACTGTGTACTAATATTCTTTTTGTGCGTACTTTTCTCACTGTTTATTAATTTTTTTAAACCCACCATGAGCTTTTAATTTTATTTAGTTACCCATCTTGAACCATTTTTTAAACCTTCAGCTATTTTCAATGTTTGGTGCTAATACAGTTCTTCTACTAATTTTAGAACGATGTCATGTTTGTAAAAATAATTATGACATAATAATTTTAAGTAATTAGGACATTATATTACTTATTATATAAAATAATCAGCATGTAAGACAGGTGTCATGACAAGTATGACTTATTTCTGGGTGAAATATTTTAGCGTAAACATAAATATTAACGAAACTACTAATGCTGCCAATCGGAAAAAAAGTTTTTAATATTTTGTAAATTTAAATAATTGCCCGATTCGTGGCTCAGTGGCAACTTGCGTGGCTGGGGAGCATTAAGGCTACTACTACTACTACTATACCACACCACATCACTGTGCCTAGAGCTGAGTTGCCCTTTTACAGTTGGGGAATGATGTGGGTGAGAAGAAGCCTGATTCGACTCTGTGACGTTCTACGGTCATATGAGACCGGGAGCTACGGCTTAAAGTGGATTCGAACCACTACAAACATCCATGGCATGGCCGGGATTCGGACCCGAAACCTGTGGTACTCGGAGCTAGCCACTCGGCCATTAGGCCGCAAGAGAATATAGGAGAAAAGAACATTCAAATTAACTAAAATAGATTTCAAAACGATTTCATGAAGTAAAAAATATTAAAAAAATTTCTAAAAAAAAATTGTTATAGTAATAAATATTATTTTTAAAGAAAATGCTGCCCTACTCGTGGTTTAGTGTTGACGTGCGCTTTTTTGATGAGCATTAGGGCTTAAGGTTCAATCCGTTGGCGTCTTTGTTGTAGACACTGTTTCAAAAACCAGTAGATTTGATGGCGTTTGTGATGCTCGACATCTTGCCTCGTGAGTCGGACTACCTGGTTAGAGTTTTCCGGATTTTCTCCCATACGATACCGAAATAGGCGTAGTTTCTCCTGAAAGTCATCCCGGAAGGCACTGCCCTCCTCCTGCAGTTACACGGAGCCAAGTCAGACATCTACCTATGGATGCTTCAGCAAAAATAGAAGCTGCCCATCCCTTTCCCTTCTTCCATGTGTACGCACGGGATCACGTACTTGGTCCAGATGTTGCTGTCGACCACGTGAGATAAGAAACAATAACAACATTTAAATAGTTAGATAAAAATTATTAATTATTAATTAATTTAAAAAGTCACTAAATGCGTCATTTTATGAATACTCTTTTACATTCATGTTTACAACTTTTGGTCGTCATATCCAAAATCGCCATGAAGGAATATTAGTATATTCTTCGTAAGATTTTATAATATATAAAGATGTGAAAACGTAAAAAAAAAAAAAAGTTAATTAAAATTTTTAAAAGTTAAGTTTAAAGAAAAGCATTTACTATCTTTTCTTTCTAATTATATAAATCTTCTCGTTATTCTAAATATTTATAATTAGTATTTTTTATCGCATAGAAATAGGTGATCAGTTAATGTCCTAATGACTGATCTCAATTCTTTTATAAAAAATTTTTCGGATATTTATGTATATATATATATATATATATATATATATTATTTCTAAATAAATAAATTGTTTGAAATCGTAACAGGGAAAGAAATATATAATTATTATCACATTAATGATTTGACTGTATTTGCATCAAAATTGTTGAAATTCATTTTAAAATTTTGCGCCATTAATCATTTTTTATAATTATACTTAATATAAATTACATTTAAAATGAATTCAAGCGTAAATAACAACTATTAGTTACAGCCAATTTATCTTTAAAATGTACAAAAGCCCTTATGAAGCTGTTTATATTTTGCATTTGTACATTTTTTTTAACTTCGACGATAAGCGTGACTGTTTAAAACATATAATTATTTAAATTACTATTTTAAAATTGATAAAAAAATGTTGTTGTTGCAATTAAATTACGTATAAAAGAGTGAATTAATAATAAGATTTGATATTGTGATTATTTAGTTTTAAGGTTAATTGATATTCAAAATATAAAATATATTCTATTTTTATTTTGTTTATGCAGCAATAACATGATTGAATTTTTATTACATTACGTTCAACAAATTTTGTGTATTTGTTTTTAAAAAATAACGTAGATATTAAGAATTTCATATACATTATATATTTGAAGATTGTAAGCAGTACTCATCATTAGTATTATTTTGAAATTGGTAGTAATATTTAAAAAATGTATATCAGCATTCAACGAGTAAGTTTTATTATAATATTTAAATTTTGCTCCTGCATGTAAATCACATATTTTAGGATTTAATTTTTCATAAATAAAATTTATAAATATTCTTTACACTAAATAAATATATCGATATCAAGTTCGGAAAATGAGAGTTTCTGATTCTTTAATATTAGTGGAACAAAAGGCCCACCGATGTTAAACAACAACAACAACAACTTTCAAGTAGTCACTTTTTTTGCTACTATAATAACCGAATTTACTAAAACACACTTATTAATTCATTTCACGTTCTTTGTACTTTTTAATTATAATATAAATAAAATGAAATATCGATAACTTTGAAGAATTTTTGTGTGTGGTGGGCTTTTGTTTTTAAATCTGTTCTAAGTGAAGGCAGTTGGTCAACTTTGAAAAGGTTTTGTCTTTTTTTTATTGTAATGCAGCTGGTAAACACTTAGACAATTGTCTTCGATGCCTTAAGCAAGAGCTGCACCGACGTTACTCACTTAGCACTACCCAGGGGCGCGTGTAACTTGAAGATAAGCTACGGACGCGAAGTAACAATGTCCCCGAAAGGTTCTACGATCATGTTAGACCGGGACCTACGGTTTAAAGTGGATTTCGAACCACTACAAACATCCATGGCACCGCCACTCGAACCTGTGGTACCCAGTGCCAGAGCGCTAGCCACTCGGCCATTCAGGCCCAGTATCGGTAAATAAAAACATTTCTGATTGGAATACAGTTTAACCTATATCCCTGGTGACAAATCTCTTGCGTGGTAATCTGCAGCAACTTTAATGTCTCCAAGTGGTAAAATAACTGAAGTACATGATAAGTAACTTCCAAAACACATCCTAGTAAACAAGTCGTCGCTTGTACAATCACCGTCATGCGTTTGTCATATGCAAATTTCCAATTAAAGGAAGTAGCATTAGTGCATCATTAACGCAAGAGTAGTGGCATATCAAAGTTCCATTGAAATCCAGTCAAAACAAAATTTGCTGTTTAAAAACGACGCATTCTCAATGGCATGGCACATAAAATCTTTGGTGCACGAAATGCCTGTGGACTTTGTGAAAGATCTCATCGGGAGAATCGTTATTAAATGTGACAAGATAAACATGACACCAGTAATGCTTGAGTAGGTCAATGGTTCTCAAAGATTGTGACAGAAGTCCTGGGGTATTGCAGAGAAATATCTGCCCATATATAAAAATAAATATAGTTATTGTTTTTCTTGTCAGTTTTCTTATTCCAAGATAGCTTTCATTACAAATAACTAACCTTTTTGGTTTTTTTTTTCTTCTTCTTTCTTCGCCAAATAGCTATAATTCTTTAAAAAATTTCAAGAAATTAGTAATAGTAGTCTATGGAGCTAACCATCTGAATATATAGCTGTAAGGCGTTAGTAGTGGATGTGGTATTCTTGTTGTGTATATACGAAAGTGTTGGAAGTGGATGTTATATAAATAATAAAGTGGTTAGATTTCTCAAAAATAAGCGTGGTATTGAAGAATCAGATTCTGGAAATAAACAACAGTTAAATGTGATAATGAAAGTTATTTAAGCTTTGCTTTCATTTGGACCGGAAGGAAGATCAATAATATGTAGATGTAAAATGGCAAATGAATCGCTATTTCCTTGTCAATTGAGTAAACATTTTAAGACTTTACCCTCTAATTTACGAGATATATCTATAAGTTTTTCTCAAGAGATTGTCTGAACAATAAACAAAGCGGCAACTTTTTTTAAAATTTATAAATAATGTGTCTGATAAAGTTCAAATCGCTTCTTACCAAATATCAGATCTTATATCAAAAAAATATGAAAACTTATACTTTAGGGTATTCACTTATTTTGCCTGCATGCAGAAATAATAAGGCAAAGAAATGAAGCAACAATAGAAATAAGCAAGATTCATCTGTCTAACAATACATGCACATTATAGAAATGCCTTTTGATATCGAGAAAATATATGAAGTAATAAATTTCAATATTCAAATTTTGCATTGCAAATTGATAATTCAAACGACATTACCAAAGGTGCAATTCTTAGCATTCATAAGTTTTATTAATGATGATCGAATAGTAAAATCAGTTTCTTATTTCCAAAGAATTAAGTGTGTCTACCAAAAGGGAGGACGTTTTTAACATTTTGAATAACTCTCTTGTTAAATGGCAGTTGACATGAAAGTCATGTGTAGGCATCTGTACAAATAGACGTCCTTCCATTGGAAGGCTTTTTACAGGTTCCAATGGTTTACTTTTTAGGGTTTTAGGGTTCCAAAACTTACCAGGCTACTTATTACAGGTTATCCTTAACACTTATTACTTCCAGGTTACTTCTTTAATTTACTTCTCAGGTTCCTTTTTTTTTTGTTGGGAGGCTTTTTTTACAATAGATGTAAGGGCCTTACATCTAATGTAAAAAAAAACAAAATGATAATATTATCGTAACTCATCGGTTTCTTCAGAGAGAGGCCTTAATGATAAAATCATTTTGAGAAAAATCGAGAGAAGTTTTCCATCAAGTAGTTCAGATGGAAAACTTTATTAAAACAAGAGACATATCAAATTGAGTTTATCCATATGTTCACAAAACAGACAGCAACTTTTACACATTGAGATGAGATGATTGTCAAAGGGGAAATACTCAAGTACATGAGCTAAGGCAAGAAATTGCTTTTTTTTTGGGGGGTTTTTTGTAAAAGTAATGAAACAATTATATTTTTGCAACCACTTTAGTTGTGAATTTTGGATTGACAAGTTACAGTATTTAGTCTACATATATTTCTGAATCTTAATATATTGAAAAATAATGCATAACTAATGATGTTCTTTCTATTCATTCAGGGGGGGGGTGATAATATAAACAACAATTTCCGAATACAGAGTAAAAAAACTAACGAATATGTATTAAAATGTAAAGAAATGTGTATATGTATTTAAGAATTATGTTATTTAATACTACAACTTGCATAGTGGTAAAACGTAAACATTTATTTTGCAAAATATTTAATGATTTCATAATATAATCATATTTCCGCAATATAATCCCTGATTTTTAATGTTTTCATAATGTAATCATGATTTTACAATGTTTTCATATTATAATCCTTATTTTACAATGTTTTAGTAATCTAATTAAGATTTTATAATGTTTCATGATTTCATGATTTTATAATTTTTTCATAATGTAATCATGATTTTATAATGTTTTCCTAATATAATTATGATTTTATAATATAGTCATAATTCCAATTTTTTTTCTTTTCATAATTTATTGTATATCCATTTAAAGATTTATACATTTGTATAAATAATTATACATTTAAAGATTATTTTATCTTCATTAAAAATGCTAAAATCACCCTAAGTTATAGCTTTGAAATTTTACTAATGTACATAAACACAATTGTTAAAAAAAATATAGATTTTTTTGACAATTACAGGTTAATTTTTTGACAATTACAATATAGATTTTTTTTTGACAATTACATCCCGTTAAGATTGTAACTGGACATTGCTCACTGTTTCGGAAAGTTGGCCGTTAACATACAATACATATAATGAAGCACTTTCTATTCGTTCGGTGTATGTGATGTTATAAGCAGAAGATTGCCGAATACAGAGCAAAAAACTAACGAAAGAGTATTGATTAAAATGTACTAAAAATTTGCATTTTTTCATAAGCCTGATCTATTGTTGAATAGATTACATGTATAACAATGCAATTATACGAATTTAGCAAGCACACCTTACAGTTACGGTTCATCGAAGCTCATGACTGGCAGGAAACATTTCGATGCAAAAATGAAGATGATAAGATAAATTAAATTATTCTCGCATTGTTTTTTTACGGTGAAAACTTGTCGCTTTAATGGTTTGGAGAGATGCCATTTAGACAAATTATATTCATTTAAAAAGAAAGTGATAAGTAACATAACTTTCATTGTGCTAAAAATATCTGAACTTTATATGCAATTGCAGCAGGAAAGACTTTTGCCATCCAAAAGCTATGATTTTATCTTCAAATGAGAAGAATTAAGAATCGTGTTATTGTATATTCATTATCCTAATGTCTGTATTTTTATTAAAATGTTGATGAGAGAGAGAGATAACTCTTTTTTTTGTATTGAGAAACACCTAAATAAAATCGAAAGAATCTTCACCATAATTATGACAAAAGGAAATATTTTCAACTACAACTTGTATAGTGAAAAAGCATAAACATTTACTATCAAAATATATAATGATATCATAATGTAATCATGTTTTCCTAATATAATCGTAATCTTTAATGTTTTCATAATATAATCATGCTTTTTAATGTTCCCCTAACATAATAATGATTTTACAATGTTTTTATAATATAATCATGATTTTATGATGTTTTCATAATATAATCCTTATTTTACAATGTTTTAATAATGTAATCCTGATTTTTAATATTCTCATAATATAATCATGAATTTACAGTGTTTTCCTAATATAACCATGATTTTTAATGCTTTCATATTATAATTCTGATTGTACAGTGCTTCCATAATATAAACATGATTTCATAATGTAGTCCTTATTTCAAAATATTTGCTTTACATAATTTAATAAATTTAGAATGTTTAAATATAATTAATATTTTAAATTAATAGTTAATATTTTAAAACAAATGAGTTAACGTTTAGCAATAGACTATTAATCAAATCTCATTTTATTAATTTGCACATATTAATTCTACATATTTTCTTCAGGTATATTTGCACTAATGAACTTTGAAATATAGATGTATAATTGCTTTAGCCCTATTGTTTAAGTTAAGCCTTATTAAATGATGGACAAAATAACTTAAATGTAGGAAATGTATACTCTTATATCAATTATAGTAAATAAACTGATAGTTAAGTAAGAAATTAATCACAAATTTAATTTTTTGAATCATTTAGGTTAATTTTTTTAAATTTAAATTTGCTTAGAAATGAAATCGCATTATATTAGTCAAATCTAAATTCTTTGTAATAAAATATAATTAATTAATAAATAATATGCATATAAACAACTGATGGTAAAATTAATAACTATATCGATTAATATTATATCATCCGCAACGATTTTTGTTATTTGTAAAATTATTAACATTAATCTGTAAATAATTCAATAAACATATAACAATCAATAATCAATAACACTTTATAACAATCAACCAATAATTCATTTTTAATGAATAAAGGGAATTAAAATTTATTTGAAATATTTTTATGATTATTAAGTTACCTTATTGTAATATTTAATATTTAATAAAAAAATTCACTTTTTAAAAAAACTTATTTCTAAACATATAAAGTCATATTTACAATAAAACACAAACCAACAAAATTTTAAAAAATGCTGTTACAAAGTATTTAATTCTTTAAAAGAAATTTTTAATAAAGAATCATTGGTAATAAAATTTCGACAATGTAACTTTAAAAAAAAAAAAAAAATTTTGTGAATAAAGCCATCAATTCTAAAAATTACCAAGGCTTGAAGTTGGATATTTTGTTTTTCAAAATAATACAAAAAACTAACCAGTCAATGAAATTGGGTAGGTTTTTTCACTTAAATATACGTTTGTGACTACTTTTAAAAACGTTATTGTAATCACACTGATGGCATCCATTTAATACAGTATTCCGTCAATCAAATAACATAGCGCAAAACATATCTTTTTTAAATGCATTTAAAATAAAATAATAAATGTGACACAAACCTCTCTGGATTGAGATTGCACAACCTTATGCTAGGAAGAATCTTCTAGATTTATAAAAAACCCCTCTTTTTTTCCTCTTTTTATGAATACACTTTAGCATTTTTCCCTCTAATGCTGACATTAAATTGTTCAAATGATCAAATACCAAAACGACATGCTGAAGATTTTTTTTTTTTTTTTAAATGGGATGAATTCAGAATAATTTTTTTTTCTTCATTGATATAAAAAGATAATGGTAATCGTATTTGATTTTTTATGTTCTAATAGAATTATTATTTTTAAATTAATAACTTTATAATTTGTTTGAAACAAAAAAGGAGAAAAACTAAACAAAATTTTTTTTCAATGTTTTTAAATAACACTGTCATTATAGTACTGTGACAATATAGTGCTTCCACCAACACTCTTGGCAGGACTTCCTTTGGAGTTTAGGAGAAATAGTGAATCGACCTTGAGACTCTCACCCAAGAGGAAGTATAGTGCAACTATGCGCTTCTGTTAAGAAACGCTTGGTTTACAGTCTCTCACCCCGAGAGGAATTACATTTAAGGCAACCCAGCGTATTAGATGGCTTACAGATTCTCACGAGGAAAGGAAGTATATTCGGCGCGTTGTCGAGTTTCGGTTTACGGCTTAAAAGTAGAATTTCCCGAATCTATACTTATATGCCTTTCAGTGTTAAACAATCTGTATTACAATTAGAGGCTGTGTTACAATTAGATAATACAATTAGAGGCTGTGTTACAATTACAATCTGTGTTACAATTAGAGGAACACAATATTTATGTGTGTGGCGTTTGTATTTGTGTGAATAAAGCTGTGAGTTCTCCAATCTGTGCCTCAAGTATCTCAAACCAACGACACCCAATTACAATTTGATTACCCAATCTGTGCACGTCAGTACTAATTTTAAATTATTTAACGTAATTTTAACAAAAATTTTACTGTTGTAATTCACTCAATGAAAATATTAAAGATTTCTTACATTGATTTGCTTATCGAATAATTGTTTTATTAGGTATCCTTTTTACGTATATTTCCTTTTAACAACAATTTAATTAGAGTTTGTTAATTTTATTTACAAAATAAGGATTTTGTATTTTTAAAAAAAAAGTAATAAAACATTATTATTATTATTATTATTACTATTGAAAATCATGACTTCGTACATTTTTATTTAAAATATCTTAATTTTATTATAGTTAGGATTTCTGGTAGTATAAAAGTTTCTAAGTTATCAATTTCAATTTTGAGAATTACACAAGGTTCTTATAAATATTCTCCGGCACACAATTTTATTTTTTTAGTTTTATATCTTTATTTAAAAAGAGTTATTATTCATTTCCACAGTTTATTTTCTTCTTCTCATTAAACAACTTTAAATCTGTAACAATACCAACGCAAATACATTTAAAATTTATAAGCCTCTTAGAATAACATAAACTTACCTTAACATTTTTATTATTTCTTTTACTTAGTAGATGGGTCGAATAACTAATTAGTATTCTTGTAATTTATTGTGACTTAACTACTCGAATAAATTGGTTTCACTTCCATTGTAATTGCACGCAATATACGTGCTTGCTTCGTTGGAGGTCCAACAGTTCACAGGCTGTCTTGGTAAAGGCAATTTCATAAACAGAAGGCCAATTAAAGATTTGGTTATATTGTTCCTTGTATTACTTGCTTGTTGGAAATAGTGATTTTTAATTGTTATTATAACGCATTGTCTTTACGAGTAAACTAAAAAGTGGCATTAGTAATTTAAAGCAAGCAGTAATAGTGCTAATTAGCAATTCTTTGAAAAAGAATAGGGGAAAATAATCTTAATAATATTATTTTTTTCATTTACTTATTCAAAATATTTACAGTTAAAATATAATAATGTTAAATATAAAAAACATTTATCTCTCTCTGTGTATATACACTCAAGAGCCAAAACATTATGACCACCCCTACATTTTGCAATGAATTCACCTAGAGGACGTGGAGGGCACGTGATCAGGTGGAAGTTGTATTTAATTGGTATTAAGTGGTGGTATTAATCCATGCCAAGGCGGGTTGAAGCTGTGTTGCGCGCCAAAGGTGGGCCAACTTGTTATTGACAGGTGGTCATAATGTTTTGGCTCTTGAGTGTATATATATATATATGTAGTGAAAGACTTATGTGCCAGTTTTTATTTTTTTTTTTTTTTTAAAACTAAAAAACTATAACACTAAGAAATTGAATTTCTTAGTGTTATAGTTTTTAGTCCATTATCCTTTTATCTAGTGAGAAATGAAAAATCACGAAATATTAACTATGTCGTAATTAAATCAAAATCTGTTATTTTTATTTTTGTTAATTGCGATTTCAAATAGTTTAGTTCAAAAGTAGTCTGAAAAAAAAAAATGTCTGGAAGGAGAATAATTCATGAGTACATTTTTACTTTTTCATAATTCAAATTTTATTTTTCATTCAGATTCATAATTCATTCAGATTCATAATTCATATGTAATGTATTTTAATGCTTGTATTTCTTAATAAATAATGAACAAATAAACCATATTAAAAAATTGTTTTAAAAGTTATCTTAAAATAAAAAAATGCCACGTTTTGGTTATATATATATATATATACATATATGTTCTTTTTGTTCTATAGAAAAAAAAAAAGTGACAATTGGAGAAAAAGGAGTAAATAAATATCAAACAATAAAAATGAGTAAATAATTTTTTCCAAACCAAAGAATAACCGAAATATCAAACGGCACATTTCGAAACATCTTCAAATGTAAGTTATAAAGTTTATTTTTCAAAATAACTTTCTATTCTTTTTAATTTAAAAAAAAACCTATTCCAGTCTTGTTAAATCAGTTAAAAAGTTATACTTAAATTATATAGCCTCTTATATTTATTTAATAACAAATTCATTCATATGCTTTTAACCAAACTTATTGCACGTTTTCTGTTTTTAGGTATGTTAAACTAATGTTTTATTTAATATCCGGTTAAAATTTCTGTAGGAAATAACAATAGTTCTGATAGTGATAAAGTAAATTCAATAATTGTTATAGGTACCAAGTGGAAATTTTTTTAGTTAGGGTGTAATTTTATATTGCAAACAATATGATCATATTAAAAGAATTGGGAAATAAATGTCCTGCTTCAGTTTAAAAATGGGAAAGAATCTTAAACAAAAACTCTCACCGTAATATTTTATGATATTAAATTAAGAAAGAAATATGAATCGCATATATTTTTCGATTTCTTTATAAGATACATGTGAAAGATAATTACTTTCTAATCTACAATAAAATAGCAAACTTTGAATAAAATATTTTGATAATTTTATATTTAAATATTGTAGCGTGCAGGCTTGTAACTGGGTGTGATGGGGTGAGCCCTAAGACACAGGTTTGAGAACTCACAGCTTTATTTCCACACACACACACACGCACACAATAATGACAGACAGTAAGTAACACATTTAAAAATATATAATTATAGATTCGTAAAAGGATTCCACTTCTTATACCTTAAATCTTTACTCTTATATATATACCTCAAACTTAGGTTATCATACTTAGGTGGGCGAAAGATGCTTCTATGAGTGAGAGTCTGTAGACCAATTAATACACGTGGTTGGGCTAAATATATTTCCTCTCGGCATGAGAGACTATAAGCTACACGTTTCTCAACAGAAGCGCGATGTTACACCGTATTTCTTCTCTGGGTGAGAGTCTCGGGGCCAGCTGCCCCTTTCTCCTGAGCGCCACAGGGAGCGCTCTTGTCAGAGTATAGGAGGAAAGCACGGTTACAATATTTTACTTATTTTTATTTATTAATCTAAAGCTAAATTCCCTGTTTTAATCTTTCAGCAAAATTTTAAAATCTTTCAAAATAAATTATTTATAAACATTTACATTTTGAATTAAAATAGAAGAGGTCTGCAAGAAACACTTATTAAAGCCCCATGCGGGCCCGCGGGCCTTGGTCTGTTCATCTTGAATTGATCTAGAGTAATACTCAATCTGCAAAGGAAGTCAGTGGCGAATGACCAAAACAAGAACTTTTTTTAAAAAATAAAAAATGTAAACGTTTCACATTTGAATTTTTCTTAATAGAAGTATCACAGTAATATTGATATTCGATGTCTTTTACTTTAATATTTTTTTTTTTCTAATGCAGCTGGCAAACACTTAGACAGCTTGGTCTTGGATGCCTTAAGGCAAGCGCTGCACAGACGTTACTCACTTTGCATTAACCAGGGGCGCGTGTAACTTGAAGATAAGCCACGGACGCGGAGTGACAATCACCCCGCAACGCTCTACGATCCTATTAGACTGGGACCTACGGTTTAAAGTGGATTCCGAACCACTACAAACATCCATGGCACCGCCGGGACTCGAACTCGAAACCTGTGTTACCGAGCGCCAGAGCACTAGCCACTCGGCCGTTCAGGCCCTTTTATTTTAATATTTTCAATAAGATAACACATTTTATTACCCAAATGAACCCTAGAAAATTTCCAAGATATTGAGCGACCCCAAAAGGGTAATTAATTCAACCATTCATAGCTGTAGGTAAATCCCAACTTTTCCCATGACTTTTTGCATAAAAAAAAGCCCGACTTTCATTTGAGGACCGATGAACTTTCCGCATTAATTTGCCTCCCATTTAAGCAGACATAAAACCACTAATGTGTCACAGGCGAGCGCAGATTGCGACGTCGGTGGGCATGGATGACCGCGCATATCGAAGAGTGGTCGTCTCGATCAGCTGATTACGCGAGGTCGGTCGTCCTGGGACGAACTCATTTGAAAGATCCATTGCCACAGACCCGAAAATAGAGACGGAAATTTCACCCACTTGCCTCGTCTGGTCACTGCTGCTGTTGTCCATTGGCGGACTGGTGCAATTTTTTTTGGCACGCTTGGCAGAATTGGGTAGCATGTCAAACCAATTGAGTAGGAGGTCATATTTTCTCTGGGTTTCCGAACTAATTATCATTTTTCAACGAAATGGTAAAAATTGACTGGATTTTAATTAATGGCTATCCTTTCAGAATTCCACCAACATTACAATTTATATAAAGCGCGTTAACATTTCTTTGCTCTTATCGAGAGACTGTTTCTATGAATTGTCCTTTTATTAATCTGTAAAGCATTTTGATTACTTTACAATAGAGCCAAACTGGTATGAGTTAATATTGCTATCTGAACTACCAAAATTTGAAACATGCACTCTCTAGGACGGTATTCGGCGACTAGAATTTCCATTTGTATATTCTTTACTCTAACCCAAGAACTCAAATTCCAAAATCTCTATTGTGTTTTGCGGGATTATCAAAAGTATATTAGAATTTTAAAATTGGGTTCAACAAATTAGCTTTGACTATTACTCAGTAAGCGACGTATTACGATAACATGGAGTAGACAGAATATCCTTCCTTTAAAATCTGCAAAATATAGGATTAAAAGCAGTGATATATATATATATACTACACTGCTATCAATCCTATACTTTGCAGATTTTAAACATGGGCGGCACTGCTCATGAACTTCAGAAGTTTGTGGAAGGCTTAGTTTAGAACCATCCTCTGATAATTTAGCTGCTGGATGGCGAATATTTAATCTTTTAGCAATATCGACAAATCAGTTATCTTGGATATTTTAAAATATGTTGTTAGGGCAAAAATTTTCAGATCAGTATTTCAGTTAAATAAATTAGGCATGGAAATTAGAATGACGTATATTAGCGTTCTAAGGTTAATGAAATGCACACTTCAAAATATATTAAGATCCAAATGTTTCTTTGGATGCATCTTTTGTACTTGTCTGTGATAAACATAGTTTAAGAGTTTCTTGTCATTATTTGTTCGCCTGAAGAACATTGAAAGGCAGAACATATAAGGAAATAAATGTCAAATCCATATTTCTAAAATAATATTCCCTATTTATCCAATTTTTTTTTTTTTTTTGACTTTTGCAACAACAGACAAACCAATAAAGTTGTCAAGTACTGATTCAATTGTCTTGAAATGCAGTGACACACCATGAGTGAAGCTTCCTGGTTAGTCCATTACGAAGACAGGAAAAAAAACCCCGATAGATCGAAGATCATCTTTCATTCATCGGTAAATGTTTGCTCTTACACTGTTCCAACAATGCTTCCAGAATTCTCTTGTCCCCGTGTCCTTCCATAATTGCTTTTGCATACGGCCTTGCAAGTTCATACCTACCTAACATTTCCTGCTTCCGAAAGTCTGTCCGACCTCTGACCTTTCTTCCGTCATTGAAATTACTCCGAAGAATTGCACTAATGTGTCTTTGCTTTCCCCTCTTTATCTCTCTCTCTCTCTCTCTCTCTTCCTTCCTATTTACCTTCTACCCCTGACCGATTCAACCATCGTATCTCATGGATGCTGACTTTCAATAATGGAGATCTACACAATAATCATTCATCTCAAAAAAGAAGAATGGTTTTAAGGAAGGAGACATAGTAATGTGGTTCGATTTACCAGCGTAATGATGGCATGGAATGGTTTTTTTTTTAAGTGTTATTGATTGCTTGTTTCTTTTAGCAGTTATTTATTTTCGTTGTTAAAATTGTTTATCAGTGTCATTTTTTAATCTACGTATTTACAGAAATAATATTCTCATTACATAAAATTATGAAGTTAATTTATAAAAAAATTATTTCAAATACATCCAATTCAATTAAAAATATGATTCGTCTTCTTCATTGGGGCAACAGTCACATGACAAGGCCAAGTCTGTCTGCATTGCCCCCTGTTTCTTTATGGAAGCGCTATTGGTGAGATATAACCATATCTTCCTGATTATCACACAGGAGACAGCGAGAGTCTGGAGCCAGTTTAATTCTGTGAAGGTGCTTGCGGAGACAATTGTAATCACAGAAAAGCAGTAGCCATGCCACCTAAGGGCCTCTTTAATTATCATCTTAACGGAGTGATAGGCCAACTCCTGGTCGTTTGGCTGTAAAATAGATTTTCCCCCGTTTTTGCTAGGAAATCAGCGGTCTTGTTTCACTCTATTCCCAGCGGGCCGGTATCCATTGCAGGACGACTGTTTTATTTTGATCAGACAACCGTGCCAAAACACTGTTTTAAGTAACCACACAGACAAAATTTTTGGATGTTAGATCTGGTTTTATAATATTTTCTGTCATCTCATCTATTTAGGTCTACGACATGTGTTCATTACAACACCAATTTCTTTACGTTTTGTATCTTCATCTTAACTGACTTACTTTTCGTTATGAATTTAGTTCCGAACTTAATGCACAGACAATGTAAAACAAAATTTTAAAGTAATGTTCAACTGTTAAACATTTTTCATGCAACAAGGCGACATGTTGAAAAATTGCACCATTTTAAACACACATTAGAAGGACATAATTAAGGCTGCGGGTTGGACACGTGGCACTGTCTGTTGAACATGAATTAAATTATGTTCATCTACAAGTATAAGGATTTATTTATTAAATTCATATATATATATAGACTTTTTGGATAATATGATTAATAACATATCATCTGGGAATTTAGTTTGGTTTGTCGCTCTACGGTCAGTTTTTTGCACACTTTAGGCTAATTAGATCGGGACCTACAGTTTAACGTGAATTTCAAACCACTAAAAACATCCATGCCACATTTTTTAAATACGTTTTTCAACATCGCATTCAATAAAAATAATAATGTCGTTCGAAAACGGTGAAAATAAAATAAAACATTCCTTCTGTGTCTTAAAAATTATAAGTATTAACTCTTTACTTCTCATTTTTGTAAAAAACTCATTTTGTAAAATCTTTAACATTTTTGTAAAACTCTTTAATCTCATTTTTATTAAACGCCTCTAGTAATCGGATATAACACATTCAGTTCATCTTCTTCATAGAAACTTAAGGTTTCCTCTCAGAAAAGTCAGAACCTCCAACAAGTCGATGGGTATCCGACCACAAAACATTAAATCAGATACCTAACCTTAATCGGATCAAAAGTTAATCTTTGGCCTCGGTTCGTGCACCTTATCTTGAATGACAGGCTATTGGGTTACGTTTATTCAATCATTTTATCTCAGAAGCATTATGGCAAAAAAATTGAACGTCAATGCATCAATCTTTTGCAGATTTCCGAATATAGAATATGAATGGATTAAATGGCTAGGGAGCTTTCAATAAATAACTTTTAGAACTGCCTTAATCTAAATAACAAAAGTCATTTACTACTGTACTCATACCATATGAATTAAAAAAATTTCCTTTTGTGTAAAATTTTTAAATTAAATTTTTGATTTAATTAAACGAACTTTTTATTTATTAAAAGACGCTTGTTTTAAAATATTTTGGCTTTAATATGATGAACTCTTCTAAACTGTCTCGGGATCTGAATGGCCGAGTGGCTAGTGCTCTGGCCCTCGGTACCACATGTTTCGAGTTCAAGTCCCGGCGGTGCTATGGATGATTGTAGTGGTTTGGAATCCACTTTAAACTGTAGTCCCGGTCTATTTAGCCTAAAGTGTGTACAAGGTGACAGTAGGGCGCCAAACCAAACCAATCTAAACTGTCTTGTTTGGTCATCATCATTGGCACAACAGCCCCTTGGTGAGGCAAGGCTGTCTGCCTACTGGCAGATTTCGCGACAGGAGATGTTTTCTTAAGGGATAGGGTTGTCCCCCTATAGTCATATTACACCGGGATCTACGGTTTAAACTGGATTCCGAACCACTACAAACATCCATGGCACCTTCGGGTTCGATCCCTAAACCTGTGGCACCGAGTGCCAGTCACTCAGTCATCAAGCCCAAAAATTAAACGCCGATGAATTGTCTTTCCCAGTGATCACCCTCCCTAGTACTGACCGCGCCCGCTGATGTTTGACTTCGGTTATCGAACGAGAGCCGGTATATTCTGCATGGTACGGCCGTTACCAAATATTAGAAACATTCGCCAACGATGGGATCGAACCCGCAACCTTCGCTTTTATTGAGCACGGCTGGGTGCCTAGTTTGGTACTACATGTAAATTTTGTAAAAGAAACAATGAGGAGGGAAAAATTTAATTAATGAATTTTTGATAAAACATTTTGTACCATAGATTTCTAATTTGAAATTAAAATGATTTGAGCAATATAAATAATATTTCAGAAATCTATGCACTTATTTTCAAAACCCATACTGCATGAAATTGTATTGGAGATTCTTATAAAAAAAAGGTATAAGGACAAAAAGATAAGTATTCTTTTTATTTATCAACATAATATGAAAAACTGCGCATTCGTTATAAAGCAGCAAAATTTAATTCAACGCTTTAATGATTACGAACCCTATTTGAATGAAAGGCGAATAATTTCATGCATAATATCAAAATATTTCATTTATGACTTTGATGTGCAATGAAAGATTAAAAACATTAAAGTTAATTATACATTACAAATACAATATACACAATAAATACAATACAAAAATTCCTCACACGCTTCTTCTTTTCATCCAATTTTATATATTTCTCACAAATTCTTACTAATACAATAGCAGATGCATAAGTGTACATAACAAAGCAAATATTAATGTAAAGAATGTTCAAGGCAAATCAAAAAAACAGTTGCAATGCAAGGTCGGCTACAATATGACTTCAGAACAAAGCATATTATAAACATTAATACTAAAAATGAAAAAGTAGTTATTTGTATTTATCTTTTTTTTTCCAAGATATTTCATTGTATTTAATTTAGCAAATATTCTTCCATGTCTTACATAAATATGTTTTTTAATTTTTTTAAAATTCCAAAAGAATATCTAATGGATATAAATTTTCAACCTTGTCTGCTTGCATTCCAATGTTCCATTCGATTACACTTAAACAAATATTTTAAAGGATGACAATTACAGTAACAAATATGAATAGCAATGTTTCAAATCCAACAAAACAATATAGCTATTTTAATAGTATTTCGATGGCCTCGAAGTTGAGTTTTGTATTTCTTTTATGAAGATTTAAAAGAATTTCTAACAAGCAAAAATCAAACTGATATCCCTTTGAAGGTCAAACCTTGTTTAGTATATAATTATTTTTTGTATAACAGTTTAGAATTGAAAATAACTTTTATTTGAAATTCTAAAGATAAATTCCTTTTGTAAAAGCATTACTTTTTATTTGTCAACAATAATATCGGTAATGAAGAAATAATTTTGTTCAGTGGAAACTGCGCAGCTACTCTAACGGTTGTTGCTTTCAGAAATGAGGGTTTTTAAAAAGATTTGTCTCTCTACGGTCATTATGTGTGCACAATTTAGGCTAATTAGACCGAGATTTACTGTTTATCGTGGATTTCGAACACTAACAAACATACTTGCCCTTGCAGAACTCAAATCAAGCCTGGGGTACCTAAGGCCAAAGCGATAGCCAATTAACCTTCAAGCTGCTTCAGAAATGAGGAGACGATTGTAACAATGTGTATAAACATCTCATATCGACAATTACGCTGCCATGACGATTGAAAGTTTTACGAATTTTCTCTCATGCAATAGGCAACTACACCTAAAAATCCTCCAAGAAGGAATCACCCTTCCTTCATTACCCGTTGATGGGTTGTGCTCTACAGTCATATTAGGCCAGGACCTACGGCTTACAGTGGATTCGAACCACTACAAATATCCATGACACCGATGGAACTCGAACCCGAAACCTGTGTTACCGAACCGCAAAGCGCTAATCACTCGGCCATCAGTCCCAAATTATAATTGTAGTAAGAAAAAAAAAAAATATTTTTATTAATTATCATTGCAACTAATCAAGCGTATTAAAATAAAACTAATAATAATAAAAAAAATATATTTAAAAAACTTTTTGATTAATATCAAATTAATCAAAACATCCATTAAAATCCCGATTAATCAAAATATCATTGCTATTATATCAATCCGATCATTGATTGATCTGTAATATTTTTAACAAACACCTCAATTCAAGAATTGCTAATAGGAAATTAAACTGAACAAAACATTAAACATTTCAAGGAAGACATTCTACGGGATGAAAAATGTAAGAAAACACATCAAAAAGCTTATAACATTGGCACTCTCACATAATAAGAAAATAGCGATAAAAAAATATCTGATAAATATGAAAAAAAAAAGAAAAGCTTTCTAATTCCCTTCCCCCCTTCTTAATTCCTCTCCACGCTTGACCTGCCGATTTAAAAAGAATTACATTCGCTTACAACATCTGCAGCAGCTGAATTTGGCAATTAAAGTTCGTTTCCCTACACTGGTAACGCATTCTCGCATTGTTTATTCGCCGTTACGTTCGGGAATTCCAACTCTTCCAAGACTTTTCAACGCGTACAGTTCAATTAATGGATTGTCCACAAAAAAGACGGATGAAAAAAAAAAAAAAAAAAAGTGCAGGGAAAATAATGAAAAAAAAGGATGAGAACCAAAGTGGTGATGCTCAATAGACTGTGATCTATTTCCGGTTGATGTTTGTCCACTGGATGCGTGATCTTACTGTGCTGTGTGGTATGGTTATGGTTATGGTCAACGCGGGAGGGGAAGAAATGTCGACAAGTTCGGTTGGGTCATCCCAATACGGTTTTCTCAGAAAGTCTAAAAAACATGCGAATTATGATGGATGATTATGAGATGAGAGAAATTCTTCCTTTGATTTGTAGGAAACACGAAATCTTACATTAGATTGAACAAATAAATTTATTTATATATACATATATATATATATAATAAAAATATTTAAACTTTTGAAAATAAAGTTAAATACTTCATTAGTTTTCCTATTATATATATATATGTATGTATCATGTATATATGAATATTAAATTTATATATATATACGTAATATATAAATTTAATATCTATATATTTATCTATCTATCTATCTCTCTCTATATATATAGTTGGGAAACTAATGAAGTGTTTATCCTTATTTTCAAAAGATTAAATATTTTTATTTGATAAAAAAAAGTATAACGGTCGTATTAATTAATTTAAAATAAATTATTTGAAAAATATTATAATTAAATATTTATGATAATACCTTTGATTTGATGGAAATACGAAATCTACCTTAAAGTAATAGACTGAAGTTCCTTAAAATATATAATAAATATAATATTAATTATACATAAAATTATATATATAATTTATATATATATATAATTGGAAAACTAATAAAGTGTTTAACCTTGTCTTCAAAAAGTTATATTTTCATGTGATAAAAAAATTTGAAGTTCGTATTAATTAGCTTAAAATAATTATTAAAAAAATATTATATTGCAATATTTATGATAATAACAATTGAATATTTAGGATGGCTCTTTTGATTTGAAGGAAACACAAATATATATAAGTAATATCGAAATTTAATATCTTAAAAAAAGATTATGAAAAAGAAATATAAATATGGATATTAATTTAATATCCATCCATATTTTCAAAAAGCTTAAATATATTTATTTCATAAAAATATGAATGCCGCATTAATTAATTTAAATAAATTATATGTAAAAAATATTTGTAATTTGGTCTTTTGTACGGCAATAATTTAATTTTTGATAATAAGGAATTATTAACAGGAGATGGTATTTACTACAAAAATTTGTAACATATGTTATGAATTTTTAGTGGATCGACAAATATTATTTTCTAACAATCGTTATTAATTGTTGATCAGTAAAAAAAATTTGTATCTATACATTTGTCAATTTTTACCATATTACGTTTTTTTTTCCCTTCAGAAATATGCTTTCATATTTTGAAACAGCTCGAATTATAAGTTTCTTAGAAAATAATGTTCACATCCCGGGCATACTGTAGAAACAGCGAATTTGTTATCACTGAATATTTTTCTATTATTATTGCATCAGTGATTTTACACAACGTTATCTGGTAATGCATCATCTCACTTCATTTGTATTATAAAAGGCACACCGGTGGTAGTTTAAATCTCGGAACATTTTCGCCATTCTTTCTCTTTTGCTATAAGTAGTTAATATTGTAATATTATATGAATAATAATTACTTTCTGTGAATAATTTTCCCCCATTCACTTTAAACCGTTTTTTTTAAAAAGCATTTAGTTAAAGTTGAAATTAATAAAAAATAATAAAACCTACTGTAAATTATAATTACTACTACAATATTTATATAATTATTACTACAACTATTACTATTATTATAACTACTATAATTTACTACTACTATTTAAAGGTTTTTTTAGAGACTTCCTTTACAACATGATACAAATCTTATTCTGTTGTTGTTGTGAGTCATCCTCAGTGTCCGGCAGCGCGGAACGAACCCCCCATGAGTAATGGAAAACCCGTAGGTAGGAGTCTGACTTGGCTCTGAACACTGGTGAAGGAGGGTAGTGCTTTCAGGGAGGACTTTTAGGGGCAACTATTCCACATTTACGTATCGAATGTGAGAAAACCCGGAAAACTCCCCCAAAAACCCCGGAAAGGTCCCGGTCTCATATGAGCGTAGAGCGTCATAGAGCCCAATCAAACTTTTCACCCACATAATTCTCAAACTGTAAAGGGGCAACTCATCTCTAGGCACAGTGGTGTGGTGTAGTAATAGTAGCCCTAATGCTCACTAGGGGCGTACGTTGCCACGAGTCGGGCAAATATTTTGTGGCATTTATTTAAGTCAAGAAACATTGTATTAAAATTGTTACAAAATTTCAAAAATAATAATAGTTTCATGTTATTATTATTTTTTTTAATAATTTTTATAGCTCGAGAATTTTCTTATTCTTTCAATCATTCTTATAATTTTTGAAATAAGTTTAAAAACATATCCTTTTTAATCCATTTAATCTACATATATTTCTTAATCTATTTAATCTACATATATTTTAATCTGTGTCTATTTAAAACATATTTATCTATTTTTAAGTTTAAAACATATCTATTTAAGTTTCTAACATATCTATGCAAGTTTTTACACATTTTTTATAACGGTGTCTGTTAAAAAGAAGACATCGATATCAATTTCAAATAAGCATTTTTTTCTTATATTAATTCCTCTTTCTTACATCTAAAAATAGAATTCAGATTTCAAAAGGCACTTATTTCCGTATATTATTATTTATTAAAAAGATTCAGCCGAAGAATCTGCATTTCAATGCAAGAGCACAAACCGACCGTCTCGCCTAACCTGGCAAATTGCCGCTGTTCTGCGTGCCTATGGTCACTCATCGAAAACTGTTTTCGTGAAAGTATACATATTCCGTGATTGAATAAACTTCAGCACGAGCATGATACGGTCACTAGAAGAAGATATTTTAAGTGTGCCTGTTTCGCTGTTCATCCATGTTATAAAAACAAGTACAGTAGAACCTCTTTAAGTCGAAGACCTCCACGACTCGAAAATTTTTTTGTTCCCTTCCTTCAAGCCCCAAAACCTCCATTACTCGAAATTTCAACCCTCTATAAGTCGGAATAATTAGTCAATCCCCACAAGCCATTTTGGTATATATATTTTCCCTTCGTAACTCGAAAAAAAAAAAAATTTGACCTCTGTATCTCGAACATTAGCAATGTTTGATTTTACAATCTTTTTTACAGTCTTTACAACTCGGTCATTTCAAACTAATTACCTCTATAGCTTGAAGAAAAAATAAGTTACCGACTTTAAGGATTTGCCGACAATGCACGCCATTGTTTCCTGTAGAAAATCAATGTATGCGTATACAGTAAATAGAATAACCAATTCTATGAAACAGCAACTCGGAAGAAAAAAAGAATTTTCTGCTCTTTATAGCTTAGATAATGCTAGAGATAGAGAACGATCGAATTGCCTAAAGCAAAAATAAAATAATAATAATAAATAATAATAACTGACTTTTTAATGCATAATATTTTTAATTTTAAGGTTGTTTCGGAATTATTTTGATTTTTATTGTAGTACATAATATAACTTTTAAGTTGCAAATAAATATGTTTATTATCTCTGTAATTTGAATTTTTATTTATTTTTACATCTCTAACTCAAAATAAGTTAGAAAGAATCTAAACCTCTACAAGTCGAATATTTCCTTTAAAAAATCGGTGCAAGTCGAAATCCTCCATAAGTTGAAAACTCTATAATTCAAATAATTTGGTGTCACCCTTGAAGTTCGACTTACAGAGGTTCTACTGTAATATAAAAAAAAATTTTAAGTCAATTCCTACTTTTTCTCCACTATATTGCAGAAAGTCCTTTTATAAATAAACTTGAAATTTTCCTCTTACATCTGGCGCCATCTATTGGTAGATACATGCAACTTAAATCTAAAAAAAATATTAAATTAATTAATTAAATTTAATTGATGAATTTAAATTTGAAAAACCTATATTAACATCAGTGTCATCCACTACAAGTTAAAAAAAATGTATTTCAACGAGAGTGGATGTATAGAAAGTATTTTATTAATGTTTGAAAATGGGCCTGAATGGCCGAGTGGCTAGCGCTCTGGCGCTCGGTACCACAAGGGTTCGAGTCCCGGCGGTGCCATGGTTGTTTGTAGTGGTTCGGAATCCACTTTAAAAAGTAGGTCCCGGTCTAATAGGATCGTAGAGCGTTGCAGGGGCATTGTTACTCCGCGTCCGTAGCTTATCTTCAAGTTACACGCGCCCCTGGGTAATGCAAAGTGAGTACGTCTGTGCAGCACTTGCCTTAAGGCATCCAAGATGTCTGTGTTTGCCAGCTGCATTAGAAAGAAAGAAAAAAAAAAGCGTTTTAAAATTTGAACAAGATATATATAGGGAAAATGTGAACTAATAGTAGGAATTGAATAAACACTCGTGCCATGAAGAATGCATTAAACGCCCCTGTTTGCAGTTTAAATACTTAAAGCAGTCGAACGATGGTTTTATTTGATTAAAAAAACATTAAACAGAGCATTTTTATTTTAAAAAACTTAATCGGTACAGTTTCAAATCTTATAATTGGAACTAAAGTTCTTCTTACAGCTCTATGGTGTCTTTGGAGCGATCATTAATTTAGAGCTGAGCATTTCAGAGCTTCATCATTAGCCTCCTGGATGGATAATGTTTTGTGCTTTTGAATTATGAGCTTAGTTTGAAATTTATCAAGCAAACTAAATAAAAAAAATTATGTCTCTATCAGTGCTCAGGACAATCAACCTGTTAATAGAAAAATTCTTCTGTTGAGTAAATCTTACCAAATGTCGTGCGGCATGGTGGCCAAGTGACTAGCGCTTTGGCTTTTGGAATCACGGGTTTCAGATTCGAAACTTGGCGGTGGCAGGGATGTTTGGGAGTGGTTCGGAATCCATTTTAAACAGTAGGTCACGGTCTGTTTAGCACTCGTATGCCCAAGATGACCGTAGAGTGACAAACCAAATCTCCCAATTTTGCCATTGTGGTTCTTCCTTCGAAACTGTGATGATAAGCCCTATGTGCTGATTTCCAAGTAACTGTATACCTCTGCAATTGACCTCTGATCTAATTTCTTCATTGGCGCAAAAGTCCCATGGTGGGTTCAAAAGTAACCGCGTTACAAAAACTATTAACTCATAATGATGACCAACAATTACGACTTGTTATCATTTTAATGAAATTTATTGTATCGGACATAAGGATTTTTCGAACTATTTCTACGAATCGTTCGTTGTAAAAAGAAGGAATTTTATCACTATAATATTACATATATTAAGGTGATATTGTCACCATAATATTACATATATTGTCAATATAACATAATGTATGCATATTACAGAAATTTTGTTACTTAAATGTGTTATAGTGTTGTACAACGTGTTATGGATAGTGTGAACAACGTAGAGGAATTTTTCTATCTGAATCATAAGATAGTCTCTAGGAGAAAGAAAAAAAAAAATACAAATTTCATCATTTCAGTTAACATTTTTTCCTAAAAGAAAAAGTAAATTTGAAGTTTGATTTCCATATTATTATTATTGATAACAATTCCATAATTTATTGCCTTTAAAAATTTGTTACGAATTAAGGTATTTTTGTGCTAAACCGAATGTTTTTCTAGATAAAGAAAATATTAAATGATATGACACCGTCTGACTACTGGCATATTGCAAGCCAGATGTTTGCTTTTTACGCGGTAGTTGTCAGCCCTACTCCCAACTCTCTATAGTCATATTAGACTGGAACCTACTGTTTAAAAGGGATTCCGATACACTACTTTTAAAGTACCTTAAACTTTATTTAGTAGCTTAAGTTTAGTAGTAAGTTTAGTAGATTTAGTAGTTTAGTACCTTAAGCTTTTAGTTTATAATAAAAAAAAATAAAAATAAAAAAAATAATAAAAAAAAAAAAAACGGAGAATGAAAATAAAAAGAAATAAACGGAAAATAAAAAAAAAACTAAAAATTATTTTCTATTAATTTTTAATCACAATAACTCTTTTGTTTTATGTTTATAATAATTGCATATACCATCTTGTGTATTCTCTGACTTTGGAAATTAATTAAAAATCTAGATTTAACAGTTTTAAGCAATTAATATTCTATTTGCTCTTTAAGCGTGGGAAACTTGAGTGAATAAAATAAACCATTAGAAGGTAAAATAAAAACATAAAAGTTGAGAACACAAACACAATCTACATATTCCACGTTCCGAACTAAATTAATTACAGTAATCCTTTCCAAAAATCTCTTAGATATAAAACAAAAAGAAGCGTATCGATTTGATTTCCGTTTCATCCATCGTATTACGCGTGCGAAGTTATTTTCCTTTGTCGAAGTTAATTATTTCAATCCGTGCAACAATTCACCCGAATCTCGGAAAAATGCAGCGGTAAAAAAAACAGCTGAGGAAAGATGAGAAAGTTCATGGTTACCTTTAATTTACAACCTTTGGGTCGAATTTTTTTCCCGATCCACATAATTCCAGCAAAAGGGCGAACTGAAGTTCTCATTAAGAACAGGAAGAATGTCATATTTCACGCTAGAAAAAAAAATAAATAAAGACAAACAAGGGTAAAGCAGTCAAATTCTTTTGTAGAATGAATGGCATTTGTTTACGGAAAATTCAACTTTATTTATTTTTTTTTATTTTGAAACGTTTATTTATTTATTTATTTTTTTACATTCTTTTTTTGTTTATATAAATTAAAAGAAGAGAAATTCCATTATTTGAATTTCCAATTAAAATTGAGAATTCGAATAATGTATTTCCCGGATATTGATGAAAGATTTAAACGTGGAACGTAATGAATGTGAGCTAATTTATTACAAACTAGAAGATAAAGGGGACCTGATGGCCGAATGATTAACGCTGTGGCGCTTGGTGCCACAGGGTTTGGGCTCAAATCCTGACAATGTCATAGATGTTTGTAATGGTTCAGAATCTACTTAAAGCTTTAGATCCCGGTCTAATATGACTGTTAGGCGTAGGGCTGACAATCCTACTCCATAAAACGAAAACATCTCCAGTCGCGAAATTCGGCAGACGGCCATGGCCCACCATGAGGCTATTGCGCCATAGATGATGAAAAGATAAAAACTACCCAGGTTAAATAACCTCCTTATATACTACTCTTTATTTATTTTTATTTCTTAACTAAAGAGTCCCGACGACTATGTCGGATATCAAGACAATAACTATAAAAAAATCTTGTTTAAAGAAATAATGACATTATTTGTGGGATTGACAAAAAAATAAAATAAAATAACATGGTGTTAGATAAAATAACATGTTTGTTAGATAATACACAAGCCTAATAATTATGTTTGTTAGATAATACACAAGCCTATTAATACAACTATATATTAGTGAAAAAAATTTATAGAATTATGAATATTAAAAAAGAGACAATTTATTATACTTTTGAACTTGACAACTATAAAAATTGACTGAAGACTAAAACATATATTAAATCAATAGAATACCATCCATCAATTTTTTTTTTTTTTGTTGCTGTTGGTGGGAATAATCCTCAATGTCCTTCAGTGCGGGATGGATATCCAATGAGTAATCGCATCATGGATGGAGGGAAAGGGGCAGCTTCTTTTGTGATGGAATATCCGTAGGTAGAAGTCTGGCTTATCGTGCCGCGCTTCCTGGCATAGACATGGAAGCTTTCGGATGAACATCGGTTATCGAGTCTCGAATCATGCACCTTTACCAGGGACGCTCTATGTTCAAAAGAGCTTAAACTAGATAACTTTTTTTCCTGTGTATAAAATATATGCACAGGTTTCATGTAAAAATTATTTTAAAGATTCCACATATTTTGTGTTGATTTAAATTTGCCATTTAAATACCGTTTAAATTTTCGTTAAGGATTATATAATGTTAAGCTAATTTTACTTTTATTGAAACAAAAGTTATTTTAGTTTTTATTGTTCTATATTTGTGCTAGATTTGATGTTAACTTTGTGGTTTTATCTTTGTGATTCTATTTATGATAAATTTCAAAAAAGGGAAATCAAATACAGATATAAAAACTGTTCTAAACAGTTTATACAATCTACAACAGTTATAAAAACTGTTCTAAAGAAGTCTTCTATCGCTACTTGTAGCACATGTAAAATCCCATCTATATCCATAATCGTTCTACATTCATATAGTGTACTCGCAAAAATACCTTTCAGATTTATATAATGTACAGTATATTACACATCTCGCCTACTGAAAATAAAATATTGATTTTAAAATCTGATCGAATTATAAACAACTTTAAACTCCCAGAATAATCGGACTTCGATAATATGTCTGAGAACCAGCGAGTCGTCTTTGTGTTGAATTCCCATAACAACCTAACACTTCCTGCTTAGTGAATGATTATTTATTTAAGAATTCTTGTTCAGTGGGAGAACTTATGTAAAAAGAGGATGATCGATTTTTTTTATGGCCAAAGCTTAAGTCCGTTAGTTAAAGAGTGAATAAAAATCGCACTCAAATGCTTACAGAGCAAGCTTACTACAGTCAATCCACTTTTCCGTTAGCGTGATAGACAACAGCATTGATGGAAAACATCCCCTGCGTGTGAAGGTCTCGGGTTAATCCAACCAAATTATTGATTTAACTGAAGGTCTCGGCCGTTAAGTCGACAAGGCCGCTGCAAGGGTCTTGGACCACAATTTTGGGATTACAGAATGGCTGGCCAGCACACGCTGGGGATACTGTGGACAACCTACAGAACAGCATTGTAGGTCGAGGTGAGGTAAAGGGTGCTACGATTATCGCTTGGACCACTTGATAGGGGTTCATCGAACTGCAGAAGCGCGTGTTTATGTCACGCTAGGATGACCACAGAGGCTATGGGTTGTTCGCAGTTGGTGTTTGCTCTTCTTCTTCCTGTCTAGTGGATCGGACAATGGAAAAAAGGAAAAAACCAAGCAGATGACACACTCAAACGGAAAGACAGTGAAATGAAGCGAGATGATTCAATTACTACATCCACTTTCTGCAGAGAGGAGGCGTTCGAAGGTCACCCCTGTCACTCGAATCGAATATGGAGATATATTGAATTTCCAGATGGTGCCTTGTGTTTCTGGAGCCGTTGCCTGTAATTGACGACGTCTGACGAGGGACATGCACCGCTTCTTGCCAATGTGCGAATGAGAAATCGAATGCACTGCAAACCATCTATAAGGTGTAATGACACTGCAAAAAGGCAGTAATTCATTTTTTTTTTTTTTTTTTTTTTTTTTTTCTGAATTTTTCTTGCTGTCAGAAGGGAATGTAAAAAAAAATTCGAATTTCTTTTTGAATTCAATTTTTTTTTTTTTTCCCCTTTGTGCAGAGTTTTAAATTTAAAATGTGTTTACAATGGAGCTTATAAAAGATTCTGAAACCTTTCAGAGGTTGGTGAAAAATGCATCAAGCCAAATTTTTCATCGTCATCAACCACAAAAGTAATTCTATAATCTTGAATAATTATGGTAGTAATTCTTGGGAGAATTAGGATCAAATTGCTGTAGTTATAAATTTTTTCTTTTTAGTTTTCTTAACATTTAAATTTTGTAATTGATAAATCGGGATGTGAAGGCCGAGTGACTATCGCTCTGGCGCTCGGTGCCACAGGTTTTGGGCTCGAGTCCCGCCGGTGCCATAAATGTTTGTCGTGGTTCATAATCCACTTGAAAACCGTTGGTCTCGGTTTAATATAACTGTTGGGCATAGGGCTGACAATCCTACTCCGTAAAAAGAGAACATCTCCAGTCTCGAAATCTGTCAATCGGCAGATGGCCTTGGCCCACCATGGGGCTATTGCGCCATAGATGATGAAAAGACAACCCTACCTGCATATAACTGTTGGACTTGTATTTCTGGAGCCGGTAATGCATGACTATAATTGACGACGTCTGTCGAGGGATATGCTTCGATTTCTGCCAATATGCGATTGAGAAATCGAATGCACTGCAAACCATCTATAAGGTGTAAGGACACTGCAAAAAATAGTAATTCATTTTTTTGGCCCTTTTGAATTTTCTTGCTGTCAAAGGAAATGTAAAAAAAAAAAATTCGAATTACTTTTGAATTCATGTTTTTTTTTTCCCCCTTTGCGTAGAGTTTTAAATTTAAAATGTGTTTACAATGTAGTACATTCCCTTTTGACAGTAAGAAAAAAAAAAAAAAAGTAGTTAAATGTTTTTTTTTTTTTCCTTTGTGTAGAGCTTTAAATTTGAAAGCTTACAAAAGATTTTGAAACCTTTCGGATGTTGGCGAAAAATGTAACAAGTCAAAATTTTCATCATCATCAACACTAAAAATAATAATATTTTTCTATAATCTTGAATAATTATGGTAGAAACATCTTGGAAGAATTATGATCAAACTGCCGAAGTCAAAAATGTTTCCTTTTATTTTTTTAATATTTAAATTTTGTAAGTGCTAAATAGGGCCTGATTGCAAAGTGATTAGAACTCGAGGCTACTGGGTTCGAGTCCCTATCGTGCTATGGATGTTTGTAGTCGTTCGGAATACACTTTAAACCGTAAGTGCCGGTCCACTATGATTGTAAAGAGAATTGGGCGTAGAACTGACAATCCTACACCGTAAAAAGAAAAACATTTCCTGTCGTGAAATCTGCCAGCAAGCAGACGGTCTTGGCCCATTATGAGGCTGCTGCGCTAATAAAGAAGAAGAAATGATAAATTAAACACATTTTAAGTCATAAATATAATTTTATACCATCTTGATAACAAAAAAAATGAATTCTCATCCTATTGATAATTTCACTAGCAGTACATATTTAATCACCTAATGAGAAATTCGTATTTTTCTTACATTGTTCTATAAATAAGTTTATATGGAACTGAAATTATGTGGACAAAATGTAGCAAATTATGATGTAATGTTATATATTTTATATTTTTCAATTCGTTCGATTCATAGCTCAATGGCAACGCGCTCCTCTGACGTGCATTAAGGTTGAAGTTCAATCCGCTGGTGGCTTTGTTGTAGGCACTGTTTCAAAAACGATGGCGTTTGGGATGTTCATCATATTGCCTCGTGAGTCAGACTACCTGGTGGAATTTTTCCGGGTTTTCTTCCCATACGATACGCAAATGCGGAGTAGTGATTATTAAAGTCCTCTCGGAAGGCACTGTCCTCTTTCTTCAACGACATAGAGCCAAGCCAGACTTCTACCTACGGATGCTTCATCAAAAACAGAATCTGTCCCCACAATCCTTCCATGAAAACACAAGGGTTCATGGACTTGGTTTGAAATGTTGTTAACGACCCGACCAAGTAGCATATATATATATATATATACATTCTCTCCTGGATTTTTGCTTTTATTTATTGAAAAATCTAAAAAAAAAAAAAAATTATACAAATTGTAATATTTGCACAATTTTCTTTATTGCTATTATATATCACAACAATATTTTTTTCAACGAATCTAATAATATTCAATGCAATGTGATAATCTGTTAAGAATTTTTTTTATCACCTTTTCTTTAATACTTAATCCTATACTTAATATTCTCTTTTCTGAACACTTTTTCTGAAGCAAATCCAATCTTCATAATTCAACTCCAAGCATACACTTTAATAGGCGTGCCCATGACACACACCGTATTTACCGAAGACGTATACTGCAATTACAGCAACAGGTGGATACGCATATTTGCCGTGGTATATGGTAAAATCAATCAAAGCATGCCAGGCAGCCTAGAAATGAACCGTGAAATCATTTCCTCCTGCCACGTCTGCATTCTAATGAAGAAAGTTCATTCTTCCTCTTTGTTATGCACAGAACGTTATTCGGAATACCCGAAAGTCTGTTATTCCAGAGTGCTTTGCGACTGTAAGGAGATGTCACCTTGTCTTCTGTGCCCGGGGGGATATAAAGGAAAAGTCAGTCACAGGAGCAGGTTGTTTCTTTCATTTATTTTTTTTATTACTCGCAAAAATTTTTCTGTCGGCAATTTGGTAAGTTGACGAGCTGGAAATGCCTCGAAAACAGGAACTGAGTATTTTGTTTCGGGAAAATAAGGTTAGTTGAGCAGAAGAGTGTGGGTTTCAGGGATTTTATTTTATTTGATGTGCTTGTGTGACCTATAGCAGTTGGCATGATAATAGATAAATATTTTAAACTCGCTTCATGCTAGAGATGCGGGGAAATTGTGTTTTCTTTTGTATTACGGAAATTACAGTCTAAGATCACATTAATTAGTCCAAGATTATTTAGTCTAAATTACAGGGTAAGAGCTAACTACTCATTAATTATTTATTAATTAAGTAGAAAAGCGTTATTGTTTATTACCATCAGATTTACACATCACCAGAAGGCGCTAACCTTAAAAGTTGATTGGCCCCACTGCATTTTTAGCATCGGTGGGCCTTATATACCACTTATGTATTCCATGAAAAGCCTAGCGACCGATGATAAGAGGAAGATAGTGCCTGCCAGTAGAACTTTTTGAAACAATGAATGGGATAAATATTGAAATACTCCCACACATCCCGACTATCGATGCGAGTCACTTTACACACATTGCCACAGCTCCATCGGATCTCCTCGTTTCTGAAAGCAGTGACTATAACAATGCCTCTAGCGGATTCAAACCTACGCCCACTTGCATGCGATCTTTAAAAACTATCTTTATTACCATCACATTTTCACATCACCGGATGGCGCTAGCCTCTACTGTGATATGTTCTAAAAGTGGATTGCCTCTACTTTTTAACAATGGTGAGGCTCATGTACCATTTATGTCTCCACCGACGAGCATATCGACCGATGATAAGAAGAGGATAGTGCCTATCGGTAGGACTTTTAAAAGTAACGAATGGGAGAAATCTTGGAATATTCCCATCACGCAGCCCGACTACCGATGTGAGTCGCTTTTACACACATTGCCACATTCGCCATCGAATCTCCTCGTTTCTGAGAACGGTGACTATAACAATGCCGCCAGAGGATTCAAATCCACTTCTTATTGCATGAGATCTTTTAAAACCATCACATTTTCACATCACCTAGTGGCGCTGGCCTTAAAAATTGATTCACTCAACTATTTTTTTTTTTTAAAGATTGGTGGACCTTATGTGCCCCACGAAAAGCCTACCGACCAATGATAAAGGGAGGATAATGCTTTACGGTAGAATTTTTAGAAGTAAAGGATAGGAGAAATCCTAGAATAAGTACTCCCACCAAGCAGCCTGATTATCGATGCTTGTTACTTATTACTTTTTAAGTAACAAGCATATGTTACATTATCGCACTTATTATATTATCATAATAACCATCGAATCTCCTCGCTTCTGAGAACGGTGACTATAACAATGCCGCCAGAGGATTCAAATCCACTTCTTATTGCAGGAGATCTTTTAAAACCATCACATTTTCACATCACCTAGTGGCGCTAGACTTAAAAATTGATTCACTCAACTATTTTTGTTAAAGATTGGTGTACCTTATGTACCACTTATGTGCCCCACGAAAAGCCTACCGACCAATGATAAATACCAATGATCTTTACGGTAGAATTTTTAGAAGTAAAGGATAGGAGTCCTAGAATAAGTACTCCCACCAAGCAGCCTGATTATCGATGCTTGTTACTTATCACTTTTTAAGTAACAAGCATATGTTACACTATCGCACTTATTACATTATCAGAATAACCATCGAATCTCCTCGCTTCTGAGAACGGTGACTATAACAATGCCGCCAGCGGATTCAAATCTACGCTCTCTTGCATGCGTGCTGAACAAGTTGCCACTGGACCACGAGTTGGCAGCTCAACTATTTAAGTCATTTGCAAAAAAATAAATAAATAAAATAAAAGTTTAAGGTATTAATTTCCAATTTATTTTCCGAACTATCACTATTAAGTAACTGACCGGCACTACAGTCCATGTTAAACTATGGCGTTTGCCTGGTGGCAAATTCGGAGATGTTTTGTTTTTACTAGGTAGGATTGTCAGCCCCACGTGCAACGCTCTACAATCATATTAGACCAGAACCTACCAATCATATTAAACGGAACATACAGTTTAAAATGGATTCGAACCCCTACAAACATCCTTAGTACAGTCGGGCTCGAACTCGGAACCTGTGACACCGAGCGTCAGAACGCTAGTCCCCATGCCATCAGGCCCTGAACTATCACCATTATATTCTTTAAAACAAGAAATGTAAAAAAAAAAAAAAAAAAAAAATTTAAAGTTAATTCCTACTTTTTTTTTATTATATTGCAGAAAGGGCTTTATAAATAATTTTCATTCATTTTTTTAAGTTTATCTGTCGCCATCTATTGGTAGATACATGCAACTTAAATCTAAAAAAAAAAAAAAAACTAAAATTAATGAATTAAATTTATTTACTGAATTAATATTTGAAAAAAAACTGTATTAACATCCAGTGTCATCCACTACAAGTTCAGAAAAAATGTATTTGAATTTCAGTGGATGGATAAAAGTATTTCATTAACGATTGAAAATTTGAACAAGATATATATAGGGGAGAGTGTGAACTAATAGAAGGAATTGAAAAATGCTAAAAAATTAAAGGATAAAAAAATTATTGGGAATTCTTAGATAAGAATGATTGCTTTATTTAGCCAATTTATATTATTTAAAGCGAGTTATTTAAAATCTAGCTTTTAGTTCTGCACAGATAATTTTTTTTTTCTTAATAAAATTTATTAAAATGATTTATGTCCTGTAACAGAGTAAGGGCAAGTCATATTTATATTATGTAATTAAATATACCTGCGATCATTCATTTCAGTCAATACAGATTACCAAAAATAATTCTGTTTGATTTAAAAAAAGTCCAATTTGTTACATTTATATTGGATTTATATTATTTACAGAAAGATTAAATATTATATAATATATCAATAAATGCAATAATACTAATGTGATAATTATTACAAAGTAAACCACTCGTTCAATAAAAAAAAACAATGATATCCAATTAAATCTCAATTGTGAAGATGGTGTAAGCAATCCATCATTCTTGATGCAAATCTCAATAAATATTTTTTTAATTAGTTCAGCTCATGTAGTTTCTCAGTAAAATGTATGTAATAATTTAGTTTAAATCTTCCATTTGTTTATATGTCTAATCAAGCGTATAGAGCAACATGGCGCTGTATAGAAAACACAATGACACATTTGCCGAATGCATCCATTTTTTAAAAGGATTGAGAGGATTACAGCATGGCAAGTAAAATATAGACTTCATTGAAAGCTTTTTAATTATATCTTGTTGAGACAAATTGAACAAGGTTCGGGTAATGTCTGTCAAATCGATTAAATACACATCAATACGATAGACATTAGATGTACAATGGAAACTTATTGTATGGAACATGGTACAGCTCATGGATAATTAACAAAGGATACGTTAAAACTTTCATTGTTGTCAATGCATTTATGTTTGAATTGAAGAGCTTGTGACACACTGTTATAAATAATACAATAACCTTTTCTTTCTATTCTAATGAGGGATATAATTTCCCTAGAAATGCGATATTTTTCTCAGTGTTAGATTACTTATTAAGATTATGAAAATGATATTATAAAATTTGTCAGATATTTTTTGTCTCCAAATTATGCTGCCAAATAGAATAAATGCACTTGTGAAAGGGGAAAATAAAACTAATTTTAATGCGGCCAAGTGATGTAACAATTATTTATTGTTACATCACTTATAGTTAAACACTTTATAGTTAAATAAGGACAGACCTCAAAATTAATTCTTCTTCTTCATTGGCTCAACAGTCAGATGGCGGACCCAGGCCGTCTGCCTACAGGCAGATTTCGAGACAGGAGATGTTTTCTTTTAAAGGGGCAGGATTGTCAGCCTTACATCCAATGCTTACAGTCTTGTTAGACCGGACGTACGGGACCAGGTTTAAAGTGGATTCCAAACCATTACAAGCATCCATGACACCTCCAAGTCTCTAACCAGAAACCTGTGGTACCGAGCACCAGAAAGTATTGTCCATTTATCATTTGATAACAACTGCAACCTGTTCAGTTTTATTAAAATTTTTCTGTAAATTTTGATACAATTATCAAAAGAGAGAAAGAAGGTTTGATTCTTTTTTTTAGCATCTATAGGCCTTGTTTCTATTTACTCATTTACTGACAGATGGCGATCATAAGGCATTGCCCTCAGGAAGAATTTTAGGGATAAGTGTGCCACATTTGAGTGTCATAATAACTTCTACTATAACTGCCTTAATCCAAATAAAAAAAGTCATTTACTACTGTACTATTTCATACTATATTATTATTATTATTCATTGGCGTAACAGCCCCATGGTGGTCAAGGCCGTCTGCCTACTGACAGATTTCGAGGCAGGAGATGTTTTCTTTTAAGGAGTAGGGTTGTCAGCCCTACGCTCACGGTCTACAGTCATTAGACAGGGACCTACGGTTTAAAAGTGGATTCCGAACCACTACAAACGCTAAACCTATGGCACCGAGTGCCAGATACGACTATCAGGTCCCTCAAAGTTAATTACAAAAAGAAAATGAAAGGTGATACATTGAACTATAACAGAGATATTTTAGCCATTACTGAATAAGTTCATTCTATTTATAGAGGGCACTGTTGATGCGCTGCCTTAGCTGTTGCCACATACACGGAAGAAGCGGGTACAAGTTTTTTTATTCCTTTAGAACCTAAATTGAGTTATTGATTTATAACTTATTTTAATGATGAATTAATTTAATTTAATAATGAAGCATTTATTCATCTGTTATAATGTTCATCATTTAATTTTCTTGTGAAAATACTGTTTATGTAAGAAGTCTTCAACTTGCATACAGTTAACTGTTAAGGATTTAAATAATTTATGAAAAAATTAGGTTACTTTTAAAGAAAATGCTTTAGGTCAGTGAGGTTCAGACCACGGGTCGCCTTATCATCATATGTCCATTTTATTTACAAATTATAATTAGTATTTTTGAAAGATTTTATGCTATGTTATTTGAGTAATTTTCTTTATAATTATTTGAAATTTCGAAAATCAATTTTGATATCTCTTTAAACTTTATTTATTTGAGAGAGTTTTGTTTGATTTGTCGCTCAATCTGGTCATGTGCGCACGAGGGTTAAACAGACCAGGACCTGCAGTTTAAATTGATTCCGAACTACTACAAACACCCACGGCACCGCAGGACTTGTACCCGAAACCTGTGGTACCGAGCTCCAGAACGCTAGCCATTCGGTCCCTTGTTTGAGAGAGAAAAATTGCAGCATTAAAAAATAATGATAAATAATAATAATAAATAAATAAATAAACCCACTGTAATTGTAAAAATGCAAAAAACTAAAAGTGATTTAAATGAAGACAATTCTAACGAGCAATTTTTAATGAGTCGTGCATTTCGGAAATTCACGTCGTTTATGAATTTCATTGATACTTTTTATAATTAAATTTTTATTATCAATATTTAAGTGTATAAAATAACTCGAAACTAAATGCCCATCGATGCACCATAAGAAAAATATAAACTCATGTTTGTGAAAATTGCAACACCATGAAGGAATCGTCATAATTGAATGAAATTTAATACACAGTTGAGTGGTAGTAGTGCAAATAAATGATTAAATGTTCAAAGCAAACAAACAATAACAAGAGATCGGAATCAGTATTTTGTGTAGCCACCACGCGCCGCAATAAGTGCTGCTACACGACGTGGCATGGAGTCAAACAAATTTTGAATGTCTGCCTGAGGAAGAGCATTCCATATTGTTTGTATGCACACCCAAAGTTTGTCTGCAGAAACAACAGGGCGAGGATCACGAGCGAGAAGCCGACCAACGAAATGCCACACATGTTCAATCGGCGACATATCCGGGGAATACGCAGGTCAAGGAAGAAGCTGTACCTGCCGCGTTCCAAAGAAGGATTGAACAGTCCTAGCGATAGAGGGCGGGCATTGCCCTGTTGAAATACAGCGCCTGGCAAGCTTTGAAGGAAGGGAACAGCTTGGGGCTGTAGAACTTCACTGATGTACCGATTGCTGTTCAGATTGCCCGCAATTCTTAGCAATTGAGATCGTCCATGATATGCTATGGCACCCCAGACCATAACTCCGGGTGTTCGTCCGCTGTGGCGTTCGATAATGCACTCCGGAAGGTGGCGTTCACCGGCATAGCGTCTGTTACGCTGCACACAAGCGGCTACTGCACGATAAGATAATGCAGCTTCACGAAGGCCGATGATTCTCCCCCGTTCAAACTCTGTAAGTTGTTCAAATCTCGCTTTCTTTCGTCGAAGAGGCATAAGTAACGATTGAGCTAACGTTTACCACTAGCAGATAGCCACCGATAACCATACACGCCTCGCTACAACCGTCTATTTATTCGGATCCATCCGCCGTTCAGGGGCGCTGCTCAGCATACGCATGCGCTACGGATTTGAAATTCTAATTTGCATATCATGCGCTAATTTGCATTTCCTGAAAATTTCAGCTCACTCGCGTAAGTCCTTCATGGTGTTGTAATTTTTCACAAACATGAGTTTACGTTATAAAAGGTTCGATTACTCATCATTCATTGTAGCTTTAGTATTAACATCATTTACTGAAACATTTGATTTTGCAGGATCAACGAATAGTTAGCGAGGATAAGCAATACATTAGTTAAAAATTTTAGACATCATATATTTTAATTTCTTCAAATAAGAAATTTTTTACTCAATTAAAGTGTAAAAAATAACAATAATAAATAAATAACTCTGCTAAATAGACAGAAAGATATAAAAACAAATAGAAAAAAAAAGCTCGAGTTTTGTTATAAAAAAAAGGAAAGAAAAAAATTTTTTTCACAATTACAGTTTTTCTTTTCTTTCCTTCCAATCATCAATGAAATTTTAAAAAAAAATGAGGGGAAAAAACATAGCAAATTGAGGGAGTTTTTTCTTTTTCTAGCACTCTCTTCAATGTTTAACACGTCAATTTGTGGATGAAGTTTATTACGTGACAAAATAAAGTAATTTAACTCAAGTTTCATTTTTTTTTTTTTCTCTCAACGTTTTTGTGTACTTTGAAGTTAACGCACCGCTAATATTTAAAAAAAAATCGAACAAATGACGAGCAAACAAAATTATCCACATGAAAAGTTTAGGTCACGGTTTTTTTATCCTGAAAAAACTATTCGTTTTTTTTTTTTTTTTTTAAAGAAGAACGTTTAAAAACTTTGTTAGTCTAGATAAAATAGTCGCTTACGAAATGATGAAATGACACCTTAGAACAGCAATTTAACCAATTTACAGATACTGTTAATCAATATCTTACTTTATTTTAAATTTAACCCAATTTCCTTTTAATCTTGTGTAAGTAAAATCTTCTGCATACTCATATGTAAGTAGATATACAGAAATATGTGTACAGGAATATGAATATGCACTGCATATTTCAATTACATGTAAAAACATGTGTATGGTATACATGCATAGATATGTATTCATGTATGTTTGTCATTTTGTCTGGATGTATGTATGAATTGATCAGACGTTTCATACATATCTCAACGAGTTCGTTTTTAAAAGGATATTTGTTTTCTAGCAATTCAAATACAGCAATTTCTTTGTTATAATCTAACACATGACACCACTCTCTGTATGTAATTGAATCAATACTTGATAGTTTATATGCAATAGTTTTCATTTCGGTCTGACTGCATGTGCAGGATGATTTAAAAAAAAACTTTCTCGATGTACGAGGCGCTAGCTATTATAACCGTTCACATAAACTGAACAATATTTTGGTTTAAGATATTTTGAAGTGTGCGCACAAAGAATCATACGAAAACAACAGTTAAGGGCAGTGGCCGTCTGCCTATTGGCAGATATTCGAGACGAGAGATGCTTTCTTTTTGCTAGGTAGGGTTGTCAGCCCAACACTCTACAGCCATATTAGACCGGAGCCTACAGTTTAAAGTGAATTCAAGTCACTATAAACATCCATGACACCTCAGGACTCGAACCTGGAACATCGAGCACCAGAGCCCTAGTCACTCGATCATCAGGATCCTTAAAATATTATACCATTTTAAAAATTAATATATTTAGCATGCGGCCCGAGGGGTATTTTTCTTTTTTCCTTTAAATGCGGCATAAGAAACGAAAAGTCTAGGCACCTAATATTTCATCATGTTACAATAGTTTGTGAAAGATTTTACTCCTCATTATCAAATTTGAAAATGAATTTTTGTAAATAAATAAAAATAAAAATCACAACTTTAATGCGTATAAAAGAAATTTTTTTTTCAATTCCTTCTATTAGTTGACACTCTCCCTATATATATCTTGTTCAAATTTTCAATCGTTAATAAATTACTTTTTATTCATCCATTCAAGTTCAAATACATTTTTTTGAACTCGTAGTGGATGACACTTGATGTTAATACAGTTTTTCAAATATTAATTCAGTAATTAAATTTAACTAATTAATTTTTTTTTTTTTTCAGATTTAAGTTACATGTATCTACCAATAGATGGCGCCAGATAAAAAAATTGAATGAAAATTATTTATAAAGGACTTTCTGGAATATAGTGAAAAAAAGTAGAATTAGAGAGTTTTTGCATACCGTATTTAGGATGTCCGTTAGCTTTTTTCTCCCAAGCACGCATGCGCATAGGAAAGGCGCGCATGCGTATCTGTAATAATGTTTCCTATGAGCATGCGCGCTAGGAGAGATTGACTTACAATTTTTTATATTACTTGTTTTAGTTTAATTTATTCGAAGATGACAGCGCTAGTTAAGAGTGCATTGGTCTCGCTGTCAATTAAGATGCACGATGCACAATTGAAAAAATGATGGATCGTTTGTGTACACAAATGCAGCAACTAAATCAAACGAATCTGAACTAATGATTTCCACAAAAAACAGATAACAGCCTAATTGTTTCGTGATACATTGTATCCTTCAAAAGATACACATCCTTTCTGCTCAGATGTGACATCTGTGGTAAGCCTTCCATATAAATCAAGTTTGGTTTAGATAAGTTAAATGTAAACAATATATTGATGATATTTTTTAAAAAGGCGATAATCCTATTGCATGCCAAATTAAATGTCAATTACAGATAAAATAAATTGAACGAAGTAGATTCATTAATAGAGATAGTATTGTGAATGTAAAATATGATTAGTAAGCATTTGCGCATTGTATAAACATATATATATATATATATATATTTGCAATTTATAAATGAAGTTCATCATAATTAAATCCAAATACCTGAAGACCTTACACACACACACACACACACACACACACACACACACACACACACACACACACACACACACACACACATATTTATGTATATAAATAAATAAAATATATATAATATAAATAAATATATATATATATAATATAAATAAATAAATATTTTTTTTTTTTTCTTCTTCTAATGCACTTAGACAGCTGTCTTAAGGCAAGCGCTGCACAGACGTTACTCACTTTGCATTACCCAGGGGGTGCGTGTAGCTTGAAGATAAGCCACGGGCGCGGAGTAATAATGCCCCCGCAACGCTCTACTATCCCTATTAGACCGGGACCTACAGTTTAAAGTGGATTCCGAATAACTACAAACATCCATGGCACCGCCGGGACTCGAATACGAAACCTGTGGTATCGAGCGCCAGACACTCGGCCATTCAGGCCCATATATATATATCTTCCTTGTTAATCTCACCATCAACACCTTCTTTCTAAACTATGCGAATAAAAATATCCATCCTGCTTCCACTGTGATATTGTTAACAATAATTAAAAATACAAAATATTACTGCCAGAATACAACTACCAATAAAATGTTGAAAACTTTTCCTCCTTTACAACTATTAAATTAAATTTTCACATTAACAAGTTTTAGGGGGCCTGAATGGCCGAATGTCTAGCACTCTGCGCCACAGGTTTCGGGTTCGAGTCCCGGCGGTGCCATGGATGTTTGTAGTGGTTCGGAATCCACTTTAAGCCGTAGATCCCGGTCTCCTATACGGATATACATATCCTATACGTAGGAGCGTTAAGGAGCAGAAGTCAGACTTCTACCTACGGGTGCTCCATCAGAACAGAAGCTACACTCCTCTTCCCTTCTTCCATGGGGATACGACAACAACAAGTTTCTGGAGTTCAAACACTTTCCTACATCCTGGAAGACTACATCTTTTATCCCGATTTTTAAAGCCTGAAAAACATCTTACAAATCCGGAAAACGAGAAGTCAGTTTCTCTCCTTTCTTCCTTGAGCACATTTGCTGAATCCCTGACACTCAATACAAAAATCGACTAATCACTTGCATCTATGCAAAGAAAACAATTTTGATTCCAAAAATGTTTGTCAGCATCTCACCAATTACTCAAGAATTGAGGAATTTTTCACTTCCGGGTTTCAGAAAAAAGAATACACAGACGCAGGTTTACGACATTGAAAAGGCATTTGACTGCGTATAGGTCAGGGATGGACATACCTTTTCGGTCGCGGGCCAAAAAAAAGAAAAAGAATAGTTTGGCGGTCCAAGATAAATTTTTCTAAAATTTTTAAAAATAATATACAAGTATTACAATTTAAATATGTTAACGAGATGAATGAAATTGCGATTTCATTTTTAAAAGTTCCTTATATTGAGGTTCGTAGTGAGATGTACCGATTCTAAGGAACGAGGCTAAATGCTTATCTGTCAGTCTACTTCTGAAATAATTCTTTCTAAGATTCATAGTTGAAAAATATGTTCACATATATAAGATGAAGTAAACATAGCATTAATTTTCTGCGCGTGAGATATTAAATTTGGGAAACTTACTTTCGATAATGATTTGTAAAACTCTAACTTTGGCATATTTAGGTCAGTCCTTTGAAAAAAAGTGAAAAAAAAAATAATATTTAATCAAAGTAGAAAAGGAGACGGATAGATAATATATGAATATATATTTAATTAGGGCCTGAATGGCCGAGTGGTTAGCACTCTGGAACTCGGTACCACAGGTTTCGTGTTTGAGTCCCGGCGGTGCCATGGATGTTTGTAGTGGTTCGGAATCCACTTTAAACCGTAGGTTCTGGTTTAATAGGATCGTAGAGCTTTGGGGGGCATTGTTACTCCGCATCCGTGGCTTATCTTTAAGTTACACGCGCCCTGGGTAATGCAAAGTGAGTCACGTCTGTGCTGCGCTTGCCTTAAGGCATCCAAGACCAAGCTGTCTAAGTGTTTGCCAGCTGCCTTAGAAGAAAAAACATAGAAGAATTTAATTTGCCCCAGAACATTTAGCAAATTAAAATTTATCCACGGACCGGCGAGTCGCAGGTTTCGGGTTTGAGTCCCGGCGGTGCCATGGATGTTTGTAGTGGTTCGGAATCCATTTTAAACCGTAGGTTCTGGTCCTAATAGATCGTAGAGCATTGCGGGGGCATTGTTACTCCGCGTCCGTGGCTTATCTTTAAGTTACAAGCGCCCCTGGGTAATGCAAAGTGAGTAACGTCTGTGCAGCGCTTGCCTTAAGGCATCCAAGACCAAGCTATCTAAGTGTTTGCCAGCTGCCTTAGAAAGAAAAAAATTTCGAAAATGTTTGTCAGCATCTCAGCAATTAGGCAAGATCTGAGGATCTTTTCGATCTTTTTATCGATCTTCATTAAAAAAATTCAACCAAATTAAATACCCTTAAGGTAATTTATATTGATGACATTGCCTCATGATTTCCTAAACAAGAATCTAAATTAAGAAGAATCTAAGGATTAACACAAAAAAATCAAGTATCTAATTACAAAAAAAAAGTCAACGACTTGATTCAAGAAAGAAAAAAAAAATATACCATGGAATTTATCTGCGTCAGTGCGTCAACTTGATAAATCCCATGGTTTTTTTTCCTTGAATAAGATTATTTTAATAAAATTAAACAAAAATAACTATAATAATCTTAGAAGACTACGTTTTTTATTGCAAAAATTTTCTCCGTATTTCTCCGTAAAACTTATTTTCACTTCCATGCTACGTCCATTCTTCACTTACTCATGCCCTGTCTGGGTCTGTGTGACAGATTATAATATTAAAATATTAGAAGTTCAACAAATTTTGACTATCAGGCAAATCTTAATCGGTAATACAGGTTTCGGGTTCGATTACAGGCGGTGCCGTGGATGTTTGTAGTGGTTTGGAATCCACTTTAAACCGTAGGTCTCCGTCTAATATGACTGTAAAACGTAGGGCTGACAAATCTATTCCGTAAAAAGAAAACATCTCTTATATCAAAATTTGCCACTAGGTAGACGGCCTTGAGCCAATGAAGAAGAAAACAAGTCTTAAAAACAAAAATGATACATGAAAAATGGATGTTCATGAATGATTCGTTTTATTATGTCATAAAGAATACTGAAAAAAAAAACTTTTAAATAATTATGATAATTATTAAACTTCAGCTTTTAAGAAATTGAAACCTGTAAACCACATTTTAAAATTAATAAGCATAGGAAAATTTTTCTTAGACCTTCGTCTCTGCTTACTATATACATATACAGTAGAACCTCTATAAGTCGAACTTTAAGGGAGTCGCCAAATAATTCGAGTTGTAGAGTTTTCGACTTATGGAGGATTTCGACTTACGTGGATTTTGTAAGGAAATTTCGACTTGTAGAGGTTTAGATTCTTTCTAACTTATTTTGAGTTAGAGGTAAAATAAATAAAAATTCAAGTTACAGAGGTAATAAACGTGTTTATTTGCAACTTAAAAAGTTATATTATGTACTACAAGCAAAAATCAAAATAATTCGAAACAACTTTAAAATTAAAAATATTATGTATTAAAAAAGTCAGTTATTATTATTTGTTTATTATTTTTTTTGCTTTAGACAATTCGATCGTTCTCTATCTATAGCATTATCTAAGCTATAAAAGAGCAGAAAATTCTTTTTCTTCCGAGTTGCTGTTTCATAGAATTGGTTATTCTATTTATTGTATACGCATACATTGTTTTCTAAGGAAACAATGACGTGCATTGTCGGTAAATCCTTAAAGTCGGTAACTTATATTTCTTCGAGCTATAGAGGTAATTAGTTTCAAATGATCGAGTTGTCAAAAAGATTGTAAAATCAAACATTGCTAATGTTCGAGATACAGAGGTCCAACTTTTTTTTTTATCGAGTTACAGAGGGAAAATATATACCAAAATTGCTAGTGGGGATTGACTAATTATTTCGACTTATAGAGGGTTGAAATTTCAGTAATGGAGGTTTTGGGGCTAGAAGGGAAGGGAACAAAAACAATTTTTGAGTTGTGGAGGTTTTCGACTTAAAGAGGTTTTACTGTATATTTGTTATATGCATAGAAATTCTGTTTTAATATACTATTTCATTTTAATTTCGAGGCATTGTCATTGTGCTTTATTCTTAATTTAGTCCCGCCAGATTAATCGTTCTCCAATAAAGCATCAACATTCTTTTTTTTTTTAAATTTTAAATTTGTTATTATGAAAAGAAATTCTTAGAAAAAGGTAGAAGAAGCGTTGAGAGACTTCCATTTCCGAAAGGAAATTAATTTTGTAAATAAGGTGAAACGTTATATCAAATTTCTGTTTTGATTGTTAAACCTTGTACTACCATACAGTCAATAATTAAGAGATTTGGTTCTTATTAAGCATGCCGCTATTATAAACATTACTTAATTTTTAAAACAAGTAATATAAAAAAAAATTTTAAAGTCAATTCCTTCTTTTTTTTTCACTAATATTGCAGAAAGTCCTTTATAAATAATATCCATTCATTTTTTTTTTAAGTTTATCTGGCGCCATCTATGGGTAGATATATGCAACTTAAATCTAATAAAAATTAAAATGAATGAATTAAATTTAATTATTGAATTAATATTTGAAAAACTGCATTAACATCAGGTGTCATCCACTACAAGTTCAAAAAGAATGTATTTGAACTTGGTGGATGAATCAAAAAGTATTTTTATGAACGATTGAAAATTTGAACAAGATATATATAGGGAGAGTGTGAGCTAATAGAAGGAATTAAAAAAACAACCTCTATCTTAGATGATGTTTAGAAAATTTCGTTTGTTTCGGTATTTTGAATGCAACCATAGAAATATACTAAGAAGCATTTAACTTATGCTATTCGTATTTAAAGATACTTCTTCACTAGGTGACATCTAAGGGAAGCACGGTGCCAAAACAAAAAACGATAGAAATTTACACGAACTCATTTGCACGTTTTGTTATCTCTCTTATTTTTGCTAAAATTAAATTAAATTCAATCATTCGGAAATTCAATGCGTATCTAATTTATTAATATGTACTGTAACCGTGCTTCCTCCTACGCACTGTAGAGTGCCCCTGTGGCGTTCAAAAGAAATGGTCAATCGGCCTCCAGACTCTCAAAGAGAGGAAGTACAGCGCAACTGGCGCTGCCGCTGAAAACGTTTAGTTTAGTCCAGGGATGGGCAAACTACGGCCCGCGGGCCAACTCCGGCAGGTTCTATCCGGTCCGCGGATAGAATTTTAATTTGCCGGTCAGGAAGCAAATTAAAAGAAATATATATTTATATATCCATCTCATTTGATTAAATATTATTTTTTTCTTCCTTTTTTTCAAAGGACTGATGATTTTCTCTATTTTTGTTCTACAAAACATAAACGGACGGAAATAGCAAGAACAGACAGCTTTCAATCGGTAAAGTGTTAAAAGCGGAAGTTCTTTGTTAGTTATAGCTGTAGATTGGCGCCAACAAGCGTTATCTCTTTCTCGGGGACCAGGCATAGGGAATCCAATATAGGTGAATTAGATCTCACATGTCGGCAGACTGCGCATTTTAAGCTCCAGCCAGCGGCTTTTCTTTTGGCGCAAGTTCTAATATTATTGATTGCGTATGGAAAGATTGCGGGCATATAGCATCATTGTGAATAGTGGTGAAATTATTAAAAGTATAGCGTAGCTAGTGCTTGTTTGGGTTATTCGTAAAATATTTCCACCCCAAAATGCCTACTATAAAACGTAAAGTTGATTCAGAGTGCCGTGCTTTTAATGATGAATGGACCTGGAAATATTTTTTACAGTTGTAAAAAGGATAAACCAGTGTGTCACATCGCAATTTTATTCATGTCATTAACATATTTAAATTGTAATACTTGCATATCGTTTTTAAATTTTAGAAAAATTTATCTTTGCCCACCAAACTTTTTTTTTTCAATTTTTGGCCTGCGACCGTAAAAATTTGCCCATCCCTGGTTTAGTCTCTCATCCAGAAAGGAAATATGTTGAACGTAACCTGCATATAAGTTGGCCTACAGACTCTCACCTGAGAGGAAGTATATTTTTTGTGCATCCAAATATTTTTATTTTCGACTTAGAAGTGGAATCCTTCCACCAATTTATAATTATATATCTTTAAATGTATTACATATTGTTCGTTTTTAATTGTATCTGTTTGTGCGCGTGTATATAAACCTGAGTCTCGTCTCAAACCCTATCCCACCCGGTTAAAATCCAGAGCAGCACCTTTTAATTTTAAATAATTAATAAAAATATTATTTCTTAACAATCGAATTTTAATTTTCTTTTTAATTCGAATGTTAAAAATATTTTTATTTAATATATAGATAATTAAATTTTATGTATAGATAATAAACTAATTTTTATTCAATAAATTAATTTAATTATTGATGAATTTATTATTTAATGAATTAATTTATTTAATTATTCATCCATTGCTGAATTGGATACACTTCAGTAATGGGTGTATTTATTAAAACATTTTATATTTTTTTAAGGCTAACAATTTTTCTTTATCCTTCTTGCAATTTCGAATTTTTAGCAATAAAAAAAGTTTTAATGGAAATGTAATTTTTTTTAATGACTTTCTTATAAGAAGATGATTATTAAATTATTTAATAAAACAAAATATATAAAAATGTTTTCTAAATTTTTGTCTCATTTTTACATTAAATGTGTTATTTAATCGAAAGTACGGTGCTTTAATTATATTTTTAGTAAGAAGTAAAAAAGATTCATTTACAATTTGTTGTTGTTGCTGCTACTTATCCCCTTGATTTAAAATCCTAAACCAAGTCCAGTAAATCATGCTGCATCAATAGATCGTAAACGGTCCTCCCCTCATTCAACAGTTGCCTCACAGAGGCACCAATACAATCCATGAGATGAGGGAGACGCGATGGCGGAACAATGACAAAGGGTAAATGTCTTCTCGTCTCCGTTGAAGGTCAAACTCTTATTGTGGCCAGTCCTTAGTCTAGTGCAGGGGTCCCCAAACTTTCCAGCCTTAGGGCCATACTGTTTACTCAGTAAGTACCAAGGGCCAAAACCGTTTTAATTTTTCTGACATTATCTATAATTTCTAGACTAGTCGCCGAGTACGCGCTCTGAGAGAGCATACGCTTGCTAAATTCGCTTGTTCAATTACTATTGTGTGTATCGATACGACCGTGACACTTGACGATATCTAGTGATTAAAAACGGAAATAGGTAGGTATAACTACTGAGGGATGTTCACTAATTTATAATGTTAGTGGGATTCATTTCAATTATTTGTTATGCGTAAGTTTAAAAACGAGTTATTATCATTTTTTTTTTTTTTTTTTTTTTATCCAACTTACTACAGCAACAATAAGCTATTCGCTGTCACGGGCCGTAGTTAGGAGACCCCTGGTCTAACTAAAGCCGTCTAAACAGATCTAGGACAGGAGCGCTGCAAGGACATACCAGGATATTTAGTGGCGTACCATGCATGAATTGGTGGCGATCTCCAAGCTGTATTCACTCTGGCTAAAGTCAATTTAAAATTTAAAAGTAACAAATATACAAGTTTCGATTGAGTAAAAAATGCTTATTGTAAGATTTTTCCAGTTTTGTACAAACAAGTGTTTTTTAGTTTTAAAATTAAATCTGAAATTATATGTATAAATTTTTGAAAAAATACCAAATATAGAAGGGGAAAAAAAAAAAAAAAAAAAAAAAAGCAATATATCATGCTTAAGGAGATTGAACAATTAAGTACAGATAAAAGTCATAAACGTGTTTTTAAACAAATATTATTTAAGAAATCTTATTTCTAGGTATAACATAATGGCAAATTTTCTGTGAAAAAAAGAATGCGCCTACAAAATTCAGTTCAAGTAATAAATGGGAAATAAAGAATTGCTTCAATCCTTCAAATCATAAAGTACAGCGAATTTGTAAATTTTTATTAAAAATAAAATTTGGATATTTAAAGATAATAAATAAAAATGCGGCAAATAACACATATTAGTTGTGGAGAAAAATTCGGCACTTTTTAGTAATTAAAAAACTTGGCAATCAAGTGGAAAAATTTTGCATGATGGTGAAGAATTCACAAATATAAAAATATTAAATTATTTTACATTTAATATAATTATATGAAACAGTTCTGTTGCTACATATGTTAACCAACAAATTATTTTATCTTTTTGTTCCTATAAGGAAAAATAGATGGCGGTATGATAGAAAACATATTTTCTGATTGGAATCGAATTTTTTTGCGGTGTTCCAATCACCATTAATATGAAGACTGCAAAAAATGCATGACGTAACCAATCCCTCTATAAGCTCTATCTTAGCGAAGGCTGATGATTATTAGCTCATTCATATTTAGTTATTTTAAATGCTATGAAATGAAAAATTTCATTGATAAATGAAATCAATTCAAAAATTAATTGATAAATGAAAAATTTCATTTTTTAGTGCAATTTGATGCAGACATGCAAAATTTGCTATTTTTATAACAGAACATAGCAAGGGATGAATATTCCTAGAAAACAGCAAATCCTTTGGTACATCCATTGCCAAATTTGATTAAACATCATAGTCCTCACCAATATTAGACATTGAAGTTTATATGTTGACCCCTGAAGAAGAGTTCATCACTCATTATCACTTTCTTCTTTTGTGATTTTCCTAATGAATTGTTTCATTATTATGTTAAATAATTTCTTTGCTTTGCAACTGATTTTTGATAAATTGTGATTATCAACTTGGATGGGCCATTTTTTAAGAATAAAAGAAATTAATACTAATTTTATCTATTAATTTTAATAACAATAACTCAATTTTTTATCAACATTATTTCATAGCAATTTAAAAAAAACAGAAAATATTATTTTCTAGTTTGACAAAAGGAGATTTTTTTGTACAAACTGATTGTAATGGCAAAGCAGTAAGAAATATTTGATTTTGACCCCCATTAATTACAAACATTGATAGCAAAATATGTGAAGTATACTGTAATACCAACCTTGACAAAGATAAGAGCTGAAACATATATAGTTCAAAGTAATTCATAAAGTTATATTCAAATAAATAATGAAACTAATAAATTCCTATGTCCTTTTTTTTCCCCTGAGAGCAAAAATCTAATTCGTATTAACTGTTAATTTCAAATATACTGATGATCTGAATTGAGCACATTATAAATGAATAGAAAAAAAGCCATTTAGAAATTAATGCAAGTTTTATACAAATACTTTATTGAAATAATATGATAAAAGACATAAATACTGCATCACTTTCTGAAGATTTAATACATCAGTAAATTGTACAGTATTTATCTCTGTAAATCACACCACATAACTTTTTAAGACATTTTACATTTTTATTTTATTTTATGAAAAATTCAACCACACAGTAAGGAAAAAGGAATTAAGCAATATCCATTGCATCATCATTGACTACTGGTCTAACAACTTCCACAATTTCTAATGGAACTGTTTTGGATGACAACACAGCAGTAGTACCAGGAGCATAACGGTAAGTTCCTTGTCTGTAAAAATGAACGTTTTATTATATAGTTATCTCAAGAAAATTATTTACAATGAAAAAATAAGGGATTAATAATATCTATGGGAGAGAATTGTCACTGTTGCCACAGTAATGATGCTGGGCATGAATCAGTGTTGCCACAGTAATGATGCTGGGCATGAATCAGTGTTGCCACAGAAATGATGCTGGGCATGAATCAGTGTTGCCACAGAAATGATGCTGGGCATGAATCAGCGTTGCCACAGTAATGATACTGGACATGAATCACTGTTGCCACAGTAATGATGCTGGGCATGAATCATTGTTGCCACAGTAATGATGCTGGGCATTTTATACAGTAAAATTTTAGTTCTTTTTTTTTTTAATCAGGTGGGATCTCAATTGGCTTCTAAGACCAAATAGGCAGCGATTGGCAGCAATAATTCTCTTTCGGATCTCGGGGCTGATTTCATTTTTGGCATTCAATCTCAGATCTCAGGCAAGTAAACTTTTAACACTTTGAAATCTATGTTTATTCTTTCTACAAAGGAAAATTTCTATTTATTGAGTAAAGCAGCTTTACAAATAAATAAGAATAAGAATTTATTAGAAACACAAAATACTTCTATATAAGAAAATAAGTAAAAATAGTTTCAGCAATCAAAACACTATTAAGAAAATGAAATTATTATTTAATGTGATTAAAACTAGAGAAAATGAATTAAGGGTATGAAAAATTCACTTACATTTGTCCTTTAACATTAGCAACTTCATATGGTCTGATCATTTCAGCTCCTGCTCTTGTAATTACACACAAATCAACATTGCTACCAGATCCCAAATCATTAAAGATACCCGCAGCAATAGCATCACGAACCAACATCTTAGCTTCATCCAACTTTATAATTAAAAATTGAAGAAAATCAGAGAAAATTTATAAAATAACCAGAAGCAATACAAAAATAAATATGTAAATTCTTAAAATGTCAATTCATTATTATAAACTATAGATAAGAAAATGGCTGTGGTACTAATAATCCATAGTATGTAGAAAGTGGTCTAAAAGGCTATATCCCTTGAATTATTTAATGAAGAAGCTTCCAAATTATAACTAGAAGGAATATTCAAACAATCAATAATATTCTAAAAGAAATGATTGAAAAGAAAGAAGGAAGATCCAGAGATCGTTTTCAAATGCATATTTTTAGAATTAGATTATTAAAAGACACAGTAGCACTGCAGTTTGGCAGGTTCTCAGCAATGGATAAGAAGCACTTTTAAAATGTATGACATGATCTTATTATATAAGGGATCAACTTTCTAATGGAGCCATGAGAAGTAAATCTCCTTCAAACAAGCCAAAATTAGATGGATCCCCACTAAAAGATATTTAAAGTAGCAAGTAGTAAACATTTGCATTAGTGTGTAATATATAACCAGTTTTTAAGAAACTGAAATGACATTTCTGTGAACAGAAAAATCAAACAATAATAATAAAAGGACTATTCTTATGTCAGAGCCAAAAGTTCTTCACACACAAAACATGATTTATCAAAATTTATTTTGATAAAATTCAATACCAATATAGTTAAATTGCCTGTCTACTACTAGCAATATAAAATTGATACAATAATTGAGACAATACAAAGAAATTAAAAAAATGTCAGAAGTTGTGTCTTTAACAATTTTTATTTATGTGGTATTTATGGTTTTTAAAAGAAAATGTTAGTAGTAAACAGCAATTCATAAAAGAATACTCAAATGTAACTTAAACTGGTCATTACTAGAAGAAAAATTAACTCTTTAAAATTAAATTAAAGGCATATTTCATGATGCAGGAGACTTATAGAATAATAACAAATAAGATATAAATCTAACTTGTTTGAAAAACGGTAAATGCTATTTATTAATTTCTATATTCGATTTTTTAAAATATCAAAGCATTTTATACTTTATAATCAAATGGAAATTCATTAAAGAAATAATTTTACAAACCTTCATATCAGGTTTCCATCCCCTTTCAAAAACTGCCATAGCTGCTAAGGAACCGGAGCCCATAGTACCATAAGGCAACTTTTCTGATGAACCATATGGAGAAACAATATAAATACTTGACCCACTTAAGTCTACTCCACCAATAATTAATGCAGCGCTTACATGCCCTTGATATCTAAAAAATACATACATTTTTCAGGAATATATTAATATTTGTCGTCATTATAAAAATAGATTTACAAGTATTAAATTTGCATTTTAGATTGTAGCTTTCAACAATAAGTAGATAAAAATTAATCTTATTTTAATATTTAGCTCTTCTAATAGAGAGCAAAAGAAAAATAAATAATTTAGTAAGAAAAAAATATTTATTAATAAATAAAAAAATTACATTTTAAAACAAGCCAAATTTAAGTCAGTAATCATGTTCTTATATTGGTTAGCATCTATTGACAAAAATTATCTTAATAAGAATTCACTATGTAAATTAACAAACAAGAAATAATTAAATTTAACAAAAACACAAATAAGTTAATCAGTGAATTAAAATTGCAATCAATCTACAGTACAGATTAACTTTTCTTTCAAGTTATAAAATCAAATCCATGAAATTTTCAGATTCACTTTTCCATCAACAAATCATGGGGCCAGATGGCTAGAGCTCTGGCTCCGGTACCACAGGTATCGGGTTCGAATCCTGGTGGTGCCCATGGATGTTTGTAGTGGTTCAGAATCCACTTTAAGCCATAGGTCCCTGTCTCCTATGACTGTAAGAGCGTAGGAGCCAAAGTCAGACTTCTACCTACGGGTGCTCCATCACAACAAAAGCTGCTTCCTTCCCTTCAATCATGAATAAATGCGTTGGGCTCGTGGGCTTGGCCAGCCAAGTGGGATAAGAAACAACAAACAACAACAGAAAATCATTCATAATAGAATTGCCAACTTTAAAGGGCTCTTTTTAAGAATTCAGGCAAAATTTAAAAAAAAAAAAAAAAAAAAAAAAAAATTGAATTTCTTTCAAGCCATTTGAAGCAATATTTTCTGAAACATCTAATGTGTTGGTTAAGATGATTTTTTTAAATGGAAATTGTGTCGGGAAAATGCTTAACAATCAGAGATGAATCCTTTTGAGCTTATTCAAGAGCCAATTTAGTAACAAAAATCACATTAAAAAAGAATATTTCTATCATTATTGATTATAATTTTTATACATTTCACAAAATTTTTTATGATAAATAGTCGCCACCATTTTTTTTTCTTCTTCTTCTAAAGGTCTTTGATGTCTTTTTTCTGAATCTGCTATATGTGTAAGCAAAATATCTTTATGGAAGTTTTTGAACTCTGTTAGTTTCAATTTTTGTAGTCATTGGTTCATAAAATACTAATTGTTATTTACTGATACAATCAGTATCTTATTTCTTTTGACCATGACATAATATCCGACAGTTTTCACAATATGCTATTATGTATTAAATCTACATATTGTTGTTAAGAAAACAAGTGATCTTATTTTTTTTATTTGTGTTTTACAGTCATAAAAATCTCTGCCATAGTGTAACCTCTTTGATAAAAAATAATATTTCAACTGGAATGATAACATTACAGAATAAGAGCAAATTTCCTTATTTGTTGAGACATTGACATGAATATAGTAATTTAGTATGCCACTGTATTGATTTGATTTTTTTCAGTGCTTGTTTCCTATGTAGGATTAGAAAGTTGGCTTCCCAGTTCTGATGTTATATACATAAAAATTATATACTCTTAGTCAACACAATAGGGAGGGAGGAGGAGGAGGAATGAAACATTCTTGTTTTTTTTTTAAATTGAATTAATGAAATATTAGTTCAGTACTAGCAACAATTTTTTTTTAATATTTTCATTAGCACAAACTTCACATCTTTAATTTGCATGAATTTGTAGAGTCTGAATTATCAAATTAAAATTGGCATTAGAATTGTTCCCAAAAAAAAACTGGTAATTTACCTCATCCTTATAATGTTCTGCACAAAATCTCTAATGTAGTATTGATACATTTAATGCAGAGGACAAATATTGGTTCACAATGTTGTTTAAATAATATATTATAATGTTTTACTGAAATAGCTTAAATTAAACAACACCACATTCCGTTCCTTCCGAATAGGGCAGCACTGTAGTACTAAGTATTTTCAGGTTTGTCTATGTAAATATGTTACTTAACTTTTTGCACTAAACACAAAGAGTTTTTAAAAAAGTTTTTCCCCCACCTTGTAAATGATTTCATAAAATTTTATTTTGGATTAACGATTTCTTTTTCAAAAACTTAAAAATCAAACATGATTTTGTTTTGATTGAATCTAGAGTACAAAAAATTCACTGAAAAAGAGTTTTTACTGGCGATAATTATTAAGCCCATTTTTTTTAAATGGTGCCAAGATTATCACTAAGTTTTCTCATTGAAGTGAACTATAATTAAGAGTGTTGGCACTCTTGATAGTAATTGTTTGAACATACATTATTGTGGGGGAACCCTGAAAATAAGAATCTTATTAATTAATTGAAAAATTTAAATCCACGAGTAATTAATGGAAACATAATTTACTGATCTTTAACAAAAAATATTAATTATATCACATTGTTTATAAGCACTATCATAAATAAGTTATTTTCAAATTTAAATATCTAATTTTTAACAGAATAATGTAACAGCTCAATTTATAACTTGACACTTTCCATCAACAAATGAAATTTTCTTATTAGTGAAATATATTTAACTTTCTTGCAAACTGCATTTTGTAAATAGTGCATACATTTGTTTGTGTATGACAAAAAGTACAAGGAATACAATAATACAAAAGTAAATTAAAATTTAAAAAATTTGACAAAGAACATATCAGAAATACAATCATTCCGTATGAGAAAAAGCCTTAAAATAGTGTTCATTATAAATACATATTGCGTCTCTAAGTCAAGTATATGAAAAATAGTTACAAAAAAATGAAAAACTATATATCTTTCAATGATTAAGAGTTTTGGATCATCATATGAATAAAAGAAAATAACTATCTGTCACTGCTATGATTTTAAAACTAATTAAATAGAAACTAAGTGACAGTTTGCTCAAAGATACATATAGCAGAATATCTATTATATTGTTTCCATTTCATCATATAATATTAACATTTCCTCACATAAATTTAATTAAAAATGACTTTAAAAAACTACAAGGTGGAACTCGTTTAGCTGTCCCATCACAAAAATGTTTTACAATTTTTGAATATAAAATATAAACATTCAATAGAGGAAAGCACTGTTAGCTAATTTTATAAAACAATACATATATACACATACTGAATTAAAAAACTTGTGATCAATATTTCATTAAAGTTCCTTTTATATGAATAATAAATAATGAGTATGTATTTAGACACACATTTCACATTGCTCTTATACCAAGAACATATATGTATATATTGATGAATATGAAGATTCACAAATTTTAAGATCTTGAAATGTGAATTGATAGAAATGATTGCTCTTAAAATACGTAACGTTAATGCGTTTTTAACACATACAAACATTCTTTAGATTTAAGAAACAAATTTTGTGGCACTGGGTAAGATGTTGAAAATCAGGTTCATTGTTTGCAAATACCTTTTAAATGTTTCATAAATAACAGTTACATTGCAGACCATGAAAAATGCATTTCTTTCCAAAATAAAAATATAATTATGCATGAGATGCTGAACATATCAGGATAACCAAGAATATTACATAGCCAACTGACAATATTTCAGTAATACTACAAAGACTAGTTTCAAAACAAACAGAAAGATTTCACACTATGCTACCCTTGGTAAATCCATGAATTCTTTTGATAAACTTTAAACCTCCAATCAGTGCACAACAATGCATCGACTAATTCATCTGATTATGCCATTTTCTTATAAATAAACTATTAATATTTCTATCAGAAATTACAGATGTTGTTCACAGGCATGAAGCTGCATATACTCTTCTATTCAGGGCCTGAATGGCCGAGTGGCTAGCGCTCTGGCTCGGTACCACAGGTTTCGGGTTCGAGTCCCGGCGGTGCCATGGATGTTTGTAGTGGTTGAAATCCACTTTAAACCGTAGGTCCCGGTCTAACACGATCGTAGAGCGTTGTGGAGAGTGAAATATTAAAAATAAGGAAAAACTAACTGTTCATATATATATAGTGATTACGGGATTATAGTCTTTGTTGCTTCACATCTCCATATACCACTTCATTCATCATCATCACTCTTCTATTCATTGCTTGGACCAAAATTAGTTGTGCTGAGCATTGGTTAAAGATTTGTTTAAGTTGGTGCACCACAGAATACATCTAAATCAAGGGTTCTTGGAATACAATTCTTTTGGACAAGATAAATGGTTCCATTTTCACTTTCTAAACTTTCCTGAAATCCCAGTCCAATAAAATCTTTATATTGGAGATCACATTTTCTGCTATATGAATTTTAATAATGTTAATTTTCCGAATGATTTTAGACTGTCATTTCTTGCAATTTGCTATATTTTTCACTTAATAAACATGCATGTTTATATACTGTCATTTTGAATATTTGTCACCCATATCAAACAAATTCTACATTGAACACTCTTAACCAACTTTTGAATACATATTTTATAATATGAAAAATGTTTCAAAATAATTAATACACAATACTAATAAAATAAATTATACTTTAATTTAAAAATTACCTAAATAAATGTTGTGTAATGAGGTTATCAGCAACAGCTACAGGAACCACACGGTCAGTTGCTAATCTGTGTAATTCTAGTTGAGAAGAAATCATTCTACATACTTGTTCAGTATCAGCAGCAGTTCCAGCACCACAACAGCTATAAAAAATAATACATAATTTTTTATAATATACATAGTTTAAATTAAGAGGAATTGCATAAAAATTTTCAGAATAATTATATAAAGAGGATTATAGAATATTAATATGGAAATTTATACTTACTACATATTTGGGGCAAGATAATGAATTTTTGAACAGTTTTTATCAGCAACAATGGACCCCACTGTCGCTCTGGTGTCAGCACCAAGAACTACTCCATCCTTTTAATATAAATTAATAATTAGACCAATTGAATTTTTACATATCCACAATTATAATATTTAAGTGTCAGATATTATAAAATGTATTTTCACTAGTTTAGTAACTGATTGGATAAAAGTATTAAATAGTTAAGTTTTAAATTAGTTAAAAAATAAACTAATTAATTAGAAACGATTTTGCTAATTTATTAATTTATCTTATCCCACATTTGTAAAAAGAAATAATTAATCAGAATGAAATGAAAAATTAAAAAGTAACATATGATATTAAGGAATATCCTTTTGTATAATTGTAACATTTAATTAAAATAAACATAGAAAATTAGGAATGAATGAATGTTTCATATAAAAATAAACTTACTTGATATACTGCTCCTACAATTGTAGTTCCTGTCTTTTTAGCTTTAGGAACTGGAAATCCCTTTGATGACAAATACGCATTTCTATACAGAGAAAAAAATGTTGTTAGTTTTTTAACAACTCGTAATATTTTGTCTCTCACAACATCATATAAATTAAATCATTTTTGTACATTAATTATAAGAAAATTTTTTAAATAATTTATTAATCAAACACCAGTAGTAACATAAAAAAAAAAAAGAAGTGCTTATTGGTGTGCCATCATAACAAGATATTTTCATAAATGTTATGATAAAAAGCAGCTTTTCAAATTTATATATATACATCATTTAAGAAGGAAGAAAAAAAATTACTGGAATGTTTTGGTATTAAAAATACAGAAAACTTAACTCGCAAATACATTTTATAATTTTTTTTTTTCTCTTATAGCCGACTCTCATTAAAACACCCACACATACAAGTCATAAAAATGGAATAATGAACTCTTTTCATCCCTTTATAAGATTTAATTTCATTGGCTAACTGCTGCTGATATTAAGGCACAAAATATTATTTAGCATACAAAACTATTATTTTAACACATTAAAAATACACTTAGGCATTATTTTAACATTTAACTTCATGGCTATTTGATAGTTAACAAAGTCAATACATGACTTACAAAATACTATAAACTAATACAATTAAGGAAAGGAGGGATTTTATTTTTCACTCTGTAGAAGCAGAAGACAGTATAAATTCTTATTAATTCGCAATTGAACAATCTTCAAAGGTTTATATATATCTAAAGTCCTATTTTTGATATGTTTTAGATCAATTGAATAAAAGAAATTTGTTGTTGTAGTAAATCAGATGTTGTAGCATTCACAAAGCTGGTATATCTCAGCGATTAATGAATTATTAGTAATGTAGTACACCATTTTAAGCTGCGAATTTAAAATAGTTTTTCTTCAGAAAATTGAGATATTTTTATATATGATGTTTTACTTATGACTAGAAAGTTTGCAATTTGAATTTAATCTCTATTGCATATTTTTTATCAACAAATTTGTTCATAATTATATGATCTAATAGTTACAATTATTTTAACCTAATTGTTTAATTTTTTCAGCCACATAATTGGCAATCTGTAATATAAGTTGATCTGATTTGTATTAATTTCTCTAAATCAAAAACTACTTCATATAATCTTTGTATGTTGGTAGAATTTCAGTACTTAATTCTGCTAGATGTTCCAAAACAGTAGAAATGAAAAGTCAAATCCCCTTTAAACTCAATTTTTGGTCTTCAGATACTTTACATTTTCTCCAAAGATTGCAACAATTCTTTACATATTTTAAGTACTCTATTAGTTTAACACAATATTAAAAATATGATTAGCACTTTCATGTGTATAATTTTGAAAAAAAAACTTTAAACGGTCCTATTACAAAAACATGACTAAACTGAATTCACTATGGAAATTCTTGCAGACAACATTGAATTTGTTTTTATGCAACTTTTTTTTTTTAATTCCTTTTTTTTAATACTGGTCTTAAGCCTTTCATTTTCCAGATAGCTTTGTCCATTTTAAGATTTAAAAGTCAAACCAAAAGATATTTAATGATTACTATACAATTTTATATTTAATGTTTTTCAACTTTTGAGTGACTGAAATATGAAAATTTTTATCATTTTTGGTCAGTTTAACATATTTTAATCTCAATGGAATTAATTGTAAGATATTTATTTAGTATTCGAAACCTTTCCACTGATACTACTTATACATTCTAACTTTTCGATTCCTGTGGAAGAAAATAAAATAAAAAAATCATTGAAAAATTTACATCAATTCCGCAAATTTTGCAAGAAAAGTAGATACTTAAAGAAGCTATTTATATTGGGAGATATTATGTATTTACTGGAAGATATCACTTATAATGCATTTATATAAAAAATTTAATACTGTGATGTATTTTATTAGGAATTATTTTTATAACCAATGACTTTATTTTATGCCTTTAGAAGTATTACTCTGAAGTTCATCCCCGATTTTCCTCTCTCTGGCAAAAGGATTTTATTAAAGAATCTGTTTTAAAAAATAAAAATAAAATGGTGGTCCGACTTTTTAATTTTTGTACTCAGTAATGATAGATAAAATGAACAATTTTTATATATAACTACACAAATTAATTAATTTTAAGCATTATTTTCTGTTTTTTCATTAAAAAAAAAAATCGTGATGAAATATACATTTTCGAAATTAGTAGATTTATAATTTTGAGGGAAAAAAAAAGACATGTTGAGCATTATTCTATTTCACATTTAAAACAATAGCAATAAAAATTGAATTTAAAAAAATCTATAGTTTTTCATTAACAAAGTGTCACTCTGTACTGAATGCATCACAGAGAATAAAAATTTTAATTATATTAAAAAAACTTTCTGACAATTAAGTTAAATTGATTTTCTAATATTTGTCACATTATAATTTACAATTATTAATTTGATGTTTTAATTCAGCTGAAAAACAATCCACATGATGGAATAATGAAAGAAACTATACTAATATTATTTGATATTAAATTTTACGCATATTTCAATGATGTTCATCAGCTTTTATTTCATTTTCCTCAGTATATCTATATTACTTTAAGTTAGAAGCACAATGCAAAGGAAGGCATTTTTAAATAATGATCATGTAAATTGCTAAAAAATATGATATAAGGAATTGCTATTGTTTATAAAGTATGAAATGAAATATTAAATTAGAGAATGCAAAATCATTAAAAGTTATAAATCTGTATGGTAATTTTAAAATGAATAATCCTTTATAAATGTAAAAGTTTATATTATCATAAAAATCGCCAAAATCAGATCATTATTTCAATTGTAAGAATCTCAAAATACAGCTTCTCATTTATAATGTGGTTCTTTTATTTTAAGCAACAATGTTGTTAGATTTTTAAAGCTTTACTTTTTGTAAATATATATTTATATATAATGAAAAGTAATAAACAAAAATAAATAGAAATCTGTAACAATATGCCAACAAACATATTAAAATATATACATTAAGTTTTTATAACTAAACATGATTGAGATTTTTTCTTAAAAGAAGAAAACAATTTGTTGTTAACTTAAAAAGAGTGAAATCGGCGTTTCAGAACAAAACGGAAAAGTAAAATATATACAACATTATTAATCCAATCAAGGCAACAATGAGTATCTATATTAATTATTTTAGAAATATTTCATAACTTACCGTAAACAATTGTCGAATTTAAAACCTGCAGAAGGAATTGAAGTAGCAACATCTAACGCCATGATGACAGTGGAAAATAAAAGCGAAATTCAACATAAATTCGTGTTTTATTTAGATGTTGCCATTCATGAGTATAAACATAATATTTTCATTGATTGTAATTTAAGCCCTAAGCCCTATTGTAATTTACAAAAAACCGAAAATAATATTTTTTTTAACAATAAAACATTTTGTAATAGGCTTGCAATTTTTTTTTTTCTGTTAACTAATTTAAAATTAAAGACGAAGGATTTGTTGAGGATGCGTGAAGTATCAGTTCATTTTTCATGCGTCTTTCATTTTTTGTCGAAATGAAAAAAAAAAAAACAAAACATATATATAAATTTGTATTTACAGTATTTAATGCTATGAAAAACACTAAACAGGTATACAAAAAAATCGGAGAATTGTTATTTTAAATATTTGCTATACTTTTGTAGGAATTCAGTTGCCTGTATAATTTTTCTTAAACCATTTATTCTTAACCACTATGCTGCTCTATCGGTCATCCGTTATTATTTTGAAACTGAAACTTGTCTGATCAACACATTCAAAACTTTTTCAACCGCGCTGTAAACTAAATTTCAGTACTAAATTTGTTAGAAAATAATAAATATTAATTGGAAACTAGTAAAATGGGTGACTTAGAAGATCAACATAAAATCTTTTTACAATCATTAATGTGGAAGAAGATCTGTGATTATGATGAAGTAAAAACTTTATATCAAGAATGTCATGATAAAGTCAATGGTATTTATGCTTTTTTTTTTTTTTTATTTGCTAACATTCAAAGAACACATTTAAAAAAATTAAATCTAACTTATTTTTATATATACTTTTATTGAATGTTTGTTAAAATACGGCAGTATTTAATTTAATTTGAGCTCTTTTTTACTTTTAGATTTCAGTGTATATAAAAATTTTTTTAAAAAATCACATGTATGAAATGAGTTATGCTCTGAAATTGTTATGCCCCTCATTATGAAATTATTAATATTAATGACAAAGAGAATTTGTTTGCATATCTCATTATATGATATAAATTATCAGAATTTCTCTTACATTTGAAAGCTTATGAAATATATTTTTTGTATTGATCTAATACTGGTGGGGTTTCTACAGTATTTGTCATTTATGGGTCAAAAAATGGGCTCTTTCAAATTTTGTGACTTTTATTTAGAAAATATATATGAGAGATATTCATTTATTTTGAATTTTTCCAACTGCTATAGTGTTTTTATGTCTGTGATGTTTTATTTATATATTTTGTTAGTATATCCTTTCTTGTACTAATCCCACAGATTTCATTTTAATATGTTTAGTTTTAATCTTCTTTCTTGTATTTTTGTTAATCCCATAGATTTAATTTTCTTTTAATTAATTTCAAGTTTTAATTTTTTTCTTGCATTATAAATATTTTCCTAATCACTTAAAAGACAATTTTCCTTATATATTTAATTAAATAATCTGGTTTCTAAATTGCAGTTAGCCATGTAGCAAAAGTATAGTATTATTTTAACACATTTTATACTACAATCTACATCTAATTTTGATATCTCATAAGAAAATTACTTTATTAATACTTGTCATTAATGTAATGTTATCACCCATGAAATAATTAATAGTATTTTTGGTGCAGTGCATGAAAAAGATAATTTATCATCAATTACCTTATAACTTTTTAACAAATGACACTGCTGACTTGTTTTTACAGATTCACATAATTAATTGATATTCTACAAATGTCAATGGCTTTTTGATCTTCAGCATTTATATTCTTATTTAATCGAATTCATAAGGCGTCGTTTACACATGCATAAAAAGATATTTCTGACCTCTGAACAATATATTTAATTTCATGCCTATTGTATCTGTTTCTCAGATTTTGAGTATGTATTGTTAAAATTTTCGTGCAATTATCAGTAAGAATGATCTTGATACTACTTAGTGCTTACAATCATTTGTCATTAGTTCTTAATGTATGAAACAATTTCTTACTCATACATGAAAATCTCCTCAAATATTCCTATTATTCATTATTTATTTTCTTTCTACTTTTCTTGCTTAATAAATTGTAATGTTATTTCTGTTTAATAGTGATATTATATTTATCATTTTTCTTTGAATCTTATTATTGAAATATTAAATTTTTAATATTTTGGTTTTACATTACTATCATTCATATATGAATTCAAGTGTCATGTATATGATATGAATAAAATATTTCTGCATCTTTATAAAGCATATGCTAATATTTTGCTTCAAAATCAATGTTAAATTTCTCAAAGTTATCTGTAAATGCAATTCATGTTTACTTTTTTAAACTATAAACCATAAGTTATTATTATAACTAAATGATTATTATATATATGATCACTTCAGAATTTTTCTATTAGCAATTCTATGATAGTTTTGCTACACTATTTGCTTGTAATGAATACTTGTGCAAAATGGCCATCTCTAGTTCAATCCTTGTTTGTTCTGCTTTGTTTTTATGTTTTTATATATATATATATATATATATATATAAAATTTAATCTATAATATACATTTTAAATAAGATGAAAAATATAAAGCATTGTGTTGATGTGTTATATATTTTGTACAAATGATGTTTATTTTAAGGATTAAAATTTTTTAAATTTTACTGAATAGAAAATTAATTATATATTTTTTTAATCATAATTTTATACCTCTTTTTTTTTAATTGGATTTTTGTAACCTTGATCAATTTTAATCACAACAAAAAATAAATAAATAAAGGAAACATGTGAATGATAAAAATATCTTTAAATAAAAATATAGGGCACCTCCTGCAAAGATTATTTCATTATAAAACTACCAATACCTATAACACATGGAAATTTATATTTTTACAAACAGATAAGTAGTTTGCAAATGAATCCCAAATTCATCTTTATTCAAACATTAAAGAGTACATCCTTACGGTATAAAATTATTTGCAAATTAAAAAAAAAAAAAAAAAAACGGTCAATTCACTAAATCCACTATAGATTTATATTATTCCACTTGCATCCATGTTTATGCAACAGGATTATATAGTATTTCTTGAGTTATCTCATCTCCAATCTCTAGATTAGTAAAGCTTGCACACAATTAATCAAATATTATCCTGAGAGCATATTATTTGCTTCAATAAAAGAAAGAGTGGAACTATCAAAAATACATGTTTTTTTCCCTCAGATATTATCTAATATAAACAAAAATTTGTCACAAATAACATACTTAGATAAATATATATATCTTTAAAAGTTTTTTAATTGTTAAAATTAATGAAATGAAACGAGAATGACAGCACTAAAAATGTATAGAAAAAAAGTTCTTGTCCGATTAATATTTTGAAATACCTTTAGAAGATAATAAAGTTATCTTTATTAAATTGTTTTTTTGTTTGCATGTTTTCAGAAAAAAATGTAATAATGCTTTATTTAGAAAACACTGAAAAAAAAAAAAGACAATTTATTTTTTGAAATGATTATAATATGACATAAAAATATTTTAATATTAAATATATGAGAACTTTATTTTTTTACAGGCCTCTAAATAAATGATATGTCATCAAGTAGCCACCAATGATGCAAAATAAAACTACATGTGTAAACATTTTTTTTTTTTTTTTTTTTTTTTTGGCAACTTGATGCCATTTAAATAATGGTGTCTGTGATAAAAAAAAAGAAAGTAATGAAATTTCATTTTCATCATATGATGTTTTTTGTATTTTCAAAAAGACTTGTTTTGCTGGTCTTTCATCGTGCATACACTTGTTATAACTGAATATATATTATTTCTTTCCTTATGTAGAATATTTTAATAAATTAATTTCTTACTTATCTGTTTTATGGCTTAATATCTTTCTTAAATATGTGACTTTTTAAAAAAAAATATGAAATATCTTTGGCTCTAGCACATGGCATTTTTAGTAGTTATGGCCAAAACTTTTGTACATATTTTTTTTAAATGATAAAAATGTTTTTAAAAACATCAGTTTATTTTATTATTTTCAGTTGAACCCGGTGACTTGTCTACATTTATCAACAAAATCAATGAAAACCTGAAGCCTCTGCAAATGGCAATTCTGAAAGGAGTTGATGAACTAACCGGAAAAAGTTACTATATGCTTATTAATAGAAATAATAATAACATTTCTCGATTATTTCCTCAAAATAAAGTTCAGGAATTAGAAGTGTTTAAAAGTATTGTGAGTTTTCATTTTATACTCTTTTATTCTGTGTAAAAATTTCTGATAATGCTCTAATATCTTAACTTAAATATTTTGAAATATTTAGTTACAGGAATCATTATATAGAGATATAATATAATGTAAAATATTTTAAATAACTTATTTTTTAAACATAAAACTGTTTTTTTTTTCAGTATACATGAGTTTTAAAATTAATATCTATTTAATTTTTTTATCATAAAATAAACTGTGTTAAGATACAAATTTTAAAATTCATTTCCCTTTTATTATAGTTTCATTTTTAAGGTGGGACAGTATTTTTTATGACAGGTTTTGAAACAGCATAATTAAAATAAATTTTTACCATTTCAAGCAAAACATATATATATACAAAACTTATATTTTCAGATAGCATCTATAGTTAAATCAGAAGATGGGAAGATTTCTTCTACTGATGCTTTGAATTTACAGATGGATTTGAAAATTATGAAGAAAGAAATTAATGAAATCTTATTAATGTTCAAACGAGATGGTTGGTTATATGAAGTAATGTTCAAATAATTTATTCAAAATGAAACAATTCTAAGTTAATAGTACTTAATCATTAAAATAACTTCTGATGTATAAAATAGTTATTTTGATTTTAAGATATTGTTTAAAGTATTGCAATATAGATACTAGCAACTATTTCAAAATGTATGAGGTCTGTTTATAAAGTAATGGGACTGGCTTTGTAGCTCTTATAGAGTGCATTGAGAATAAAATGGTAGTACGACTGATGGCTTTGGATATGTTTGAGTCTGCAGGACAAATACTTCATCACTATCAATTCAGAGTTTTGACAGTCATGATTAAATATGCTTACATTTCCCCTTGTTCACTGTTAAAATGATAAGCTTTAAAACTGAATCAAACTACTACAGTGTTTACAGATGCTTATTATGAGAACAGTGTATTTTTCCATTAAGAGTATTTGAGGGGAACAGACGAAAAGTGAAAGACAGTGAACACTCTAGTTGGCTGGCAACATCAGGAACTTGAGAAAAAAATTGGGCAGATTGCTAGAGCAGACTGTCGATGGAATGCTCCCCCCCAAAAAAAAAAAAAATTATAATCTACCAACATTGACAAAGATACTGTGGACACAAGTTTTGTAGGAAGATTCCAATATTGAAAAAAATTAGTATCAATATAGCTCCTAAAGTTCTCACACTAGAACAAACATCATTCTTTATTAAGCAGTGTTAGGGTGAAAAATGGATTGGTACAACTTCCATATTCCTCTGATTTATCACCTTGTAAATTTTTTTTTTTCCTTTTACCAAAAATAAAAATTGTGCTTAAAAGAATTTATTTTGAGTAGTTTAAAGCTGTAAAGAAGAAAAAGTCCTGGCTATTGAAATTTGTCAGGAAATGAATTGTAATAGGCCTTTATAACCTAGTGGAAAATAAGCATGGGTGAATGTGTAAGCCAAACAACAGATTTGCCATGAATCGTAATAAAATATCCTTTTTTTTTTTAGTTAGTCTTTACTCTTTAGATAGACCTTGTATATATTATATAACTGAATACATAAATTTATTTATGCCATATTCATATATATTTTCTACATGCTTTTTGATGTAAGCAAAAGGCAATCATATTTTCATTTAAAATAATTGAGATATTAGATTTGTTTATATCAAATTTCAGTCAATTTCCTTTTGAAAAATATCTTAATGTCCATTTTCAGGAAGAAGGTTATTATTTTTTTAGTACAAGGGCCATTACAGAATTACAGCCTTTCTTTAGAGAAAATTATCCAGACGATATTTCCAATTGTTACATGTGTAAAAATATTATATTTCAGGTTAGTTATTTTTCTTTTTCATTTGTTTTAATATATGCGATAAATGTAATTTTTGAATATTAATACGCAAGTTAAAAATTCTTCAAAAAATTGTGTGATGATAAAAGTGCAGTGTATTACATAATCAGTGTAATCTAACAATGTATAGCATTTACAGTGTATTCTAAATAGCAGCAATTTTTCTTTCACAAGCAAATTAAAGATATTGCTTAACAATTATAAAGGAGCCCAGTCTGTTCCTTCATAATTGAGATAATGAATACTATATATTCAGATCCAGAAGAATTCCGGTAGTTTAATTATTTGAATGTAATAATAACATAATAAATAATTATTTAAATTTTTAAAATATTTTCATCTTATTAATAACGTTATTGTTTTGTTCATATAGGGATCATCTTGTGAAAGCTGCAATATAAAACTGCATAATTATTGCAAGAAATCATATTTTCTCCGTTCCACATCTAAACAAAATGCATGTCCAGCATGCCTGCAAAATTATGATGCAGCTTGAATATTTTCAGATTTATTAATGAAATGTTACATATTTGTATATATTACACATTATATACTATTTACATTACTCATAATAGAAACTTAAATTAATTACCATAAAATATTATCTATAAATCAAATTCATTGCTTTGGTATGATTGGAATTTTTAAGCAATTAACATTAAAAGAATCTCCCACATGTTTTGATACTAATTCAAGCATAGCAAGTTTCTTCTGTGCACATCGAGATGATTCCAATTCATATAATGTACAAATATTGAATAGCAAACCATCATGTAAACAAGATGATGGATTATTATGAATATTTCTTTCCAGTAGCTCCAATGATTCTTTCAATTTACCCATATATAGCAAGCAAACAGCTAAATTGTTTGCCAACTGAAAAAAAAAAAATATATATATATATGTATTTTAGTCATTTACTAATGAAATGATTTTACAAGAAAATTTCTATTAATCATACATAAAATTGTATATGTAAATAATGCTTTTTTCCTTATACTATCGTCCATGTACAGACTAAGCTTACCATAGGGTTATTTGGGTTAATTGAGTAGGCCTTTTCATAATACTTGAATGCTTCCTCATTATTATTGTGTGCTATTTCCATTAATGCTCTAAAAAAAAGGAAGGTACACATTTTAATGATTCAATACCATTATTTTGTTCACAATTGTTTTTATTATAATAATAGACTGTTGTGTTTCTTTTTTATATGTAGAACATTTAACAAGGAGTATTAATGTTATTTTTTTTTTAAAAAAGATACTTCTTCATTATAATAATTTCAAGAGTTGATGTAGCATTTATTGACTAAATTGTTTTGTTCAGCATTTCATGTATTTAAATCTTCAATATTTTATTTCTACATTTCATTTTTAAAGGATAAAACAGTTTATAGATTAAATTTTAAACAAAACATATTTAGTAAATCCATTCATTTATATCTTAAATAATTACAAAGTTAGAAAACTAAGGTTCTGAATTAGTAAACATTTTAAAACATCTATACTTTTTTTTTTTTTTTAGACAAAATAATATTTATTACCTAAAAAGGAAAATAATCATTATTTAGAAAATATCTCTATCCCTAATAAAAGAATTCCATACTTGTTAATATTTTCCTCTACTTGAAAATTTCGTGGATAATTTTTAGCAGCTGCTGCAGCTTTCATAAAACAATCCTGTGCACATTTCACATCTCCAAGCTATGAGAAAAAAAAAGAACGATTTTAATAACATTATCTCAAATTGTTTTTCACCTGAATTTTTGCTAGTGTATTTAAAAATACAAACCTTTGGCTATAACAAAACAAAAATTGATAGAAAATATTCTACTAAAAAGTTAGTTAACTTATTAAACTGACCGAAGTTATTGTACTATAAATTTAAATTATGATCAATGTGTACTAATTTATTTCATAAATTAATTATTAATAACATATGATGAAACAATAGGAATGTAACTATTCCAAAAGTCCTTTTGTTCGTGTCTTTTTAACTCATGATTACAATTTCTAAATTTTATTGTTAAAAAATAATATTTAAGTATCTAATAAGATCATCTGAAATGTCTAATAAAATATATATAAATCCTAAACAGTATTTAAATATGCAAGAAATTTGTAATTATTAAAAATTTTACACTTATTAATGGGCGTACTTGTTTTGGAGTACATATATAAGCCAAAACTTCAACAAATTGATCAGTGACAAAGAATTACATTGATGTAGATGCTTCAATTAAAAAGATAATAATTTGAAAATTTACAATTATTAGAATTAAAGGAAGGAGCTAAAGAAAATTTAGTCAGGTACAATTAACAGTCCAAGTCACATTTCCTCGTGACTATGGTGGGATGTTTTGATGAACAAGTAAAAACCAGGAGTCACAGAATAGGAGAGAAGTTCCGCCTTCTTAAGTGGGTTTGTTTACAATATTCACTTGCAACACAGGATGGTGGTGCTGCTGTCTTTATTTACATTTTTCTATTGAAGATTGCTGATAGTTTTCTTACCAGGAAAATATTGAATTACCTTATGAATTTAGAAGTTAAGTAATATGAACATAAAGAAAGGTTAATTTAAATGCAGATTTTAAACATATTTTTATGTAGTACTTAGAATAATGATTAAATTTTAAGGTAGCCATTATTTAAGATTTAGTAGCAAAAATTAATTTTAAAAATCAAATTAGCTCCTCACATTTGAAATTCAGCTATGCATAATCCACACACTCTTTTGAGCTGTGGGAAGGGATTCATAAGTAAAGTTATAAATGGCTTGAGATCTTTTTCTGGAACTGCTTACCCTAGGATGATATACAGGGTGGGTATGAATAGCTTCATTATGAATCTCAGGGCATTTCTCGTGAAATTTTGAAAATATGATCATTGTTAAGATCTAAATCTTTACGAATTTGCTTTCATCGCACAAATCACACAGCATTTACTACATGTCAGTTGTGTAAAATTTGCAACTTTTTGAGATTTTTCAATGTGGTGGAAACCCATATGGGGCAACAGTAAGAGAGAATTGGTTCAAGAGCCAACTTATAGAGCAGAATCTTGTGTCTAATCGTTAGCCTGCTCTTTTGAGAATGAGGCTTTTGAGCTTTTGCTTGCAGCAGTTGCTTTGGCAACTACTTTGGAGATATGTGAATTAAAATTTAAGTTTGAGTCTTAAAACCAACCCTAGGTACTTATATTCAGTAACCCAGGAGATGAGCTGGCCAAAAATGGTGACATCATTTAAATTACTAATTTTGAGCTACTGAGTAACCAGGTGGTTAGTCAACTTTATAATTGGAGGATGTAATTGTTTAGTTGAGTAACGACAGAATTCAGCGTTTTGTATGAGTAATTACGGCTGTGTAGTCTGCAAAATATAGGAATATAATTTATGTATCTACAATTGGTCTAGGAATATAGTTAACAGAGATTTGAAAAAGTTGGGGACCGAGTCCTTAAGGATCATAAGCATTTCTTTTGATACACAACAATGAAATGAACTTATACCTATTCAACTGAAAAATCTGGCTAACTAGCTATTAAGCTATGAATCATATAGCTAGTATAACTATGATTAAGCTATGAATCATTTATTTTCATATGAATATCAAATTTATATTATGTAATTTAATAACCTAAATGGTTAAATAAACATTTACAACTATTTTAATTAAAAAATGGATAAGATTAGCTTAATTTCTGTTATCTAAATGTAAATTTCAATTACATAAAATACTGAAATTAATACATTTTATTATATTTAAAATAAAAAAAAAAAAATACCTGTAGATATATTCTTCCTAAAGCTGAATATAACTGTGGGATTTCTTCTTTACTTTTTTGCATTAAAATGTTGATTATGGAAACTGCTAATATGTAATCCTATGCATAAAAAAATGTAGATGCATCATATTTTTTTTGCATATTAGAAGTAAATACACACAGAATTTTCAAAACTAATAAAAACAATTGCAATTTTTATGTACATAAATTTTTTTCTTTCTCTTTCTCCTAAATCAGCATTGTTTGAAAATTGCAGTAATATTTTTGAAGTCTTAATTGTAAATTTACTATATAATTAGATATATTAGAATTTTAAAGATTATTATTATTAATTAGAATTTTATAAAATGAATGAAATATTAAAACTGGCAATTCCATTTATAAGTCTTGATTACACTAGATTTATAGGTTTGATAGCTCTGAACTTATTAGTTTAATAACAGAGGCCAAAAAAAAAAAAAAAAAAAAGCTTTATTCAGAATTTGAGGCCTCCTTTATATTTCTTTACATGCTGACCCATAAAAATTATCATTAAATCATCATAGGATGTATCGTTTTCTCGCAGTAAATATCTATATTCTATACACATATGTATCGGAATTTTTAATGAAAACAACAACAAACACTTGTATAAATCAAAAATCCATATGAATATTTAATGTTAATTACCAATGCATCTTTGCTTTGGGAGCTATAAATAACTCAATTAAAAATGTAGGTATTTTCAGATGGCATTAATGTCAATTGCTAGTTTGTGTTATTTTCTATATTCTTTTCCTGTCTTGGTTTTTATTTTGTATTGTGTCAATAATTGAGATCAAATTTTTCAACATTTTTAAGGAAAAACACAACTAATTATTATTGAAAAGAAACTTTAAAAACAAATATAAATATTTAAAACCACAAAAGAATTTCATATTTGTAAATACAACATAAAAATATTCAGTATATTTTTCAATTTTAAAATGTTCTAGAATGAATATAAATGATACACAATGCCATTTCTCTTAGTGTATTGTAAGTAAAAATATTTCAGCTCCAGTAATGTTAAAATTAAAAATTTAAATTAAATTATTTTTAAACAAAACTTCAAATTTCTTACCTTTTGAGTAAGAATACAATTTAAAATTGAATACAAAACTCTTCTTTCTCTTTTACCCCATATTTCTAAAGAAGCTTTAAAAAGAAAAATATGAGTTATTATAACATGTTAAACATTAAACAATTTTTATGGAGGGGAAAAAAAAAAGAGGAGATTTGAAATAATACCTGCTCTTCGGGAATCTGATAGTTTTATCATGCTGCCATCTTCTGCACATCCATTTTGTACATTCTTTATCATCTGAAAGTATAACTTCTTTATCATAAATATATATAAATGGTAAAATACAATTAAAATAATTAAAAAAATTTTATGTCTTAAGCTAATTAAATAATTTATATTAGTTCATCAAAAAGATTGAAACATTCTAATTTATTTAAAAAACAAGAAATTAGCATTTTTATATGTATTAGCATTTTTCTACTGGTGCTTTTACTTTTAATTTGTTCTCGAAATTGTTTCATAACATTTATGCAATGATTATTCTCAGGTATGATTATTATAACTAGCGCTGTGATGATTGGTGCTACAGATTTTGGGTTCGAATCCCTGCGATGCAATGGATGTTTGTGGTTGTTCAGAGTCCACTTTAAATCGTAGGCCCCAGTCAAATATGACTGAACAGGTAGGGCACAAGGCTGGAAACCCTATCCCATAAAAACAAAAATGTCTCCTGTCCAGAAATCTGCCAGTAGGCAGACGGCCTTGCCCACCGTGGGGCTGTTGCGCCACTGATGATGATGATTAATATAAGATTATAATGACAGGGCATATTCATTTAAGCTAGAAATAGATGCAATGCGACCTTAATTTTTCAATAATTTGTTTTGTTTCAAAGATTTATGTAAATTTTTATAAAATCATTTCTTTTACTGATGCATGTTCTCAAAAAAGATTTTCAATTACATTTAAACATAAGCATCATGCATGATTTTTAATATAACATTTCACTTACTTTTTGAATAATGTTTAGAATCTGATACATATTATCCAGTGCAATTTGATAATTACCCTGATATTGAGGTAATTCGGCTAAGAGTAAGCGAAGTGGAAATGGCACCATTGTACCTAATATATTAAAAATATATATTTTAGTTAAAAAACATTTAACACAAATTCTAATTATTGTTTATAGTTCATTCTTATTGTTAATTAATGCTAATAATTTTTAAATGCAAATATTTTTATTTAATAAATGAATAAATCATTTAGCCATGCTATGTTTTAAATATTATTCTAGGCTGAAATAAGCAAGTTCTAATTATCGATACAATTTATTGTCGATAAATCTGCATATTACAAACACAATACTATTTTAAATCAGGCTCAAGTCTAGAATTTAACTTTTAAAATTATAACATGTATAAATATTAAAATATGTATTCCTTTAATTTATAAAAAGATATCTCTTATCGAAATAAAGCATGCAAAATATATGTAAAAATCGCCTGTTTAATAATTTTATATATGTGTATTTGGTAAATTAATTATATTATTTAGACAATTAGGAGAAAAAGCTTAAGGAAAAATGATCCATTAGAAAATAATAAAAAAAATTCAGGCAACAATAAAATTGCTTAGTTGTAATTATCATCAGCATTTATAACATAAGCCATTTAGTATTTAATAACATTAATATTTATTATTTATAACATTTAGTTTCAATTTTAGTAATGTAAAGAAATTTTAGAAAGTGTTTTTCAGTGTAATACTGAAAATGATAAGAGAATATAAATAATTTGTTTAAAAATCTATATTTATTGCTTTTTGTTAATGTTGATTCAGAAATTGAGCTAGTCAGTTTGTTAAAAAAAGCTGAACTTATATTTGTTAAAAAAAATTACGCTACCTTAAATATTATTTAACATTAGTTTTACCTCTTTTGCCTTTGTAAATATCAGGATAATATTCATAATATAAATCAGGTTTATCTAAATCTCCAAATGCAGCTCCTTCTACTTCAGCATAAGAATAATGTTGTAGCTTTACAAATAAAGCAAGACGGACATACCAAAGCTGTTAAAAAAATTATAAATATTATTTTAACTTAAAAACTATGTTTCTCAAAATTTTCATCCATTCTGAGAATTTCTTGAACTTATTTAAGTATTCTTTAATAAAAAACTATCCATTTAAACTTATTCATTCAAGAAGCGAAGATTTTTTTAAAGAGCAACTCAAGGCATTGTAATATATATATATCATGCAGCTGGAATCAACAGAATTTGTTTTTAAACTGCTTGAATTTATTTTACTAAATTTTGTTGCAATTAAGTGATTAACTTTAATAAATTTGATTAAATTGAAAATTTTTCTCAATGTCAATCAAGATGATGTTTAGATCTTGATATAGGTAGGAATTTTTTTTTTTTTCAGAAATCAATAATTTATAAATTTTCTTCTAAAAGAACGTATATTACTAAATGAAAACATGTATATATACATAAACAAATGCTATCAATACAAAATAAGAGAACATGATTTTTTCCCCCATGCATGCACAAATTTTATTATTATTTTTTTTTCCAGCTTACTACTTGGCTGTTTCAAAACTTGTGACATGTTAAAAATATTTTTAAAAACAAAATTAGAATTATTCTATTTTAATCATTTAGATAATGATAGTGTAAAGAATGAATAAAAAATTATTTGGTTTCTACAAAAAGATTTGCTAAAAATTTGTGTGGTATGCATATAATCATTGCAAATGATTATATGTTATCATTTACAATGATAACATATAATCATTCTGTTAATGGCAGTTTTGGCCATATCATATGGTATATAGCCATATCATTATGTTAATGGCAGTTTTGAATTTCTTTTTTCTTTATTTAATTTGTATAATAATAAGCTTTGATCATCTTTACTTACTCTCAAAGACAAAGGAGTATGTTTACTGGGTTTTCCTTCATCTCCAATACCTTGCCCACATGTTTTCAGCAACTTTTTTGTTAGATTTATAGCAGCACTATAACAGGCAGATTCCTGTAATGTAATAAATTAAAATTTAAGCATTTTGAATGCTTTTCAACACCATATATATTTTTGAGAAGAATTTAAAACAGTAAAAATTATACAATAAATATTATTTAATTTTAAAATATATTTTAACTAAAAAAAAATTTAAAAATATATTAATCTCATATTTGAAATGTATATAAAAAAATTATAACTCAATAGCCATTTATAGAATTATAATTTTATTTTAATTGTTTAAGTAAACAGTTACATTTTTAACAATAAAATTACTCGCATGATAATTACATTTTATTCATGTTGAAATTTTTGTTTAGCCTAATTATGTTTTTAACATTATTAATAAGAAATGTAAGCAATAGAAATAATAAAAGATTATTTTTCATACACTAATGATAACTAAACCAACCATTAATTTTTGTAATCCAGCTTCGTCTTCAGTAACATCTTTTTCAGTCAAAGTTTTTCTATTCTGAGCATGAATTGAGTTACATAGCAGCAACAACTCTTTAACTGGATCTTCCTACCAAATATAATAGTTTTCATTAAATAACATTTAAAGTTCATATTTAATATGATCCATATTTTATTTATATCAATTTAAAATGATATACGTAAGTAAATATAATCAAAGAATATATTTATATCAAAAGCTACACACTCAATTATATTTTTAAAAGCTTTAGTTTAAAATAATATCTAAAGAAAATTAAACATCAAAATTTTAAAGTAATAATGAAAGAGGGTGTCTACAGAAATTGAAAAAATTTCCCTGACTAAACTTACAAAATTTTGCTGACTTAAGCCTATTAATTATATTAGTTTCCTGGCTTTCTCCCTACTTAGAATTATTGTATGTGAACAATATACTTTATTAAAAATATTTTAACAAGTTATTTAATATGAAAAAAAAAAAGTATTTTTATGAATTTAATTTAAAAAAAAACAGAACATCCTTAAAAATCTATTAAAAAAACAGCATATGTTATAGTAAATCTCCAAATTATTACAAGATAAGCACTATTATTAAAATAAAAACTGATAAATTATTTCATTTGAAGTATTTTGAAGAGGGTCTTTTAACTTTTTTAAAAAACTCAAGAAAAGAAGTTGCAAAACATCACAAAATGATGAACAAAAATTTTCCCTGAATATGTTCCTTAAAGGTAACATGAAATCTTTGAATTTTGTTTTTTCCCTTCTACTTAAAAATATAATGAAAGCCCAACTGAAAAGTAGAAATAGTAATTAAACACACCAATAACAAATTAAAGTATGCATTTTGTGCATATGCTAAAGGATATTTGATCAAATTATATAAGTTTAACATATTTAAAATATATTTGAATAATTCATTAGACAATTTTCAGTAATTAAATACATACACTACAAATACCAATCAATGCAGACTCTTAAGGATGTGAAATTAGGTTTAAGAAATGCATTTCAGTTTAATACACAATAAATAATTATTAATAATAAAATATTAATAATCAATAAATAATAATAAAATATTAAAATTATTACTCTTCTATATTGGCTGAAGCAAATAACATAAGTACAAGCAGAGCACAATTAAAAGACACGAACCACACACCATTTAAAGATATGTTTCAAAATGAGATCATAAACTGGACAGCTCATCATAAAAAAAAAAATTGGATGTAAGGTTGCTGTACTATCACCAAGTATGTTTACTACAAAATTGCTGATCGCAAGTATGCTTGATACAAAATGCCTTTGTCGGCAATTTACCCTGATTTTTAGAATTTTCCTGACTTTTTTTCAAATTGATAAAATTTCCTGACTTTCTGGTTCTGTTGCCACTTTGTTAGATTAAATTTAATATCTACCAAATTTTTATTTATATTACTTCTACGAGTCTTCTGCGACATATGATATGTAGCATAATTCAAAATAAAAAGAAAAGAATCAGTGCAATATATTTTCATGACATTTTCAAAAAATCTATTAGAAATCATTTAGAATAAAAATATTATGCTAGAAACTATATAAGCAGAATAAATAATTTATTCTTAATACTTTAAAAAAGTATAGTTTTTAAAATGAAACATACCATATCTCTTTCTATCACAACACCTTGTGTTGTGAGTTGGCTTTTATCAAGAGTAATAGGAGCATTTGAAGTAATGACAGATACTAATGTTTGTCGAGTCTTCTCTGATGGTAACCAAGCTTCTTCAATTTCACTGCAGACAACTGGAGAGCTTAAAAATTGTTCTTCAACAGGTACATTTATAATAGGGTTTTCTATTTCAAATGAACAAGGGCTGACTGGAGATTTTTCTTCAGCAATTTTGTCAAAGAAAGCTTTTCCATCTCTGTCATTTCCACTTTTATCTTCAGTGAAAAATTTAAGAAGAATTGGAGCTGGATTATTTACATCCTTACCTATATTAAAAAAATAATGCTAATAATAATATAAAAAAAAAAAAAAGAAAAGAAACAGTATAACAAATAAAGGCAAACAGTATATTTTAGGGTTATTTTTTAATTTTTCATAAAGAATGCTATTTGTATTTCAATATGAAATACAATAGATTATTTACCAAGTGAAGAACTTTCATCAATCTCTTGAGTTGTTTCTGATGTTTTTGGCAAATTGTTTCCATCTTTTTGCTTTACAGGTGTAGATGTTAAAATGCTTTGAGTATCTCCTGCTGCATTCTGAGCTAAAGTGTTAAAAAAATTCAAACCTTCAGAATCCAGTTTCTTTTGTGGTTCAGTACCAAAATATTTACTCAAAGTACTTGCATCTGCAGTAGACTATAAAAAAGAGAAAAGAAAATACTTATCAAAGGATGATTAAAAATTTTTTTTTTTCATACATTCAAAACAATGTCTATAATAGAATTTGAGCATACACAATTGTAAGTTAACATTTATGACTTAATAATTAGAAATTTTTTACTGGCAACTCAAGTATTGGACAAAATAAATTAAACACATATAGGTAGAAGCATGCATAGATAATTTTCCTTCTATTATTTAAATTAGAAATAAATTTTAAAAAAATTTCATAATATGCCTGCTTTATAAAAGATATTATGGAAATCAAAATACATAGACCAGTATCATGTAAATTCTATATTAGCTTTTGTTTTACAATAAAAACTTAATTAAAAAGTTTTTTTAATAAATACTCAATTTAAATAATTTTCAGTTAAATACATTTATTAAAAATAATTTATAAACAGTTATAACAACTTTATGGAATAAATTATGATAAAAACTACTTTATGTGTAGCTAAAATTACAGTGACAGAAAACATATTTGTCCTTTTAGAACTTTATTTTATTTAAATTAGTAATTCATAACAGAAATGTTTTTATGTAATACACTTTTCAAATTAAAAACACTGGATTTAAATTGTATAAAAAAATAGCCATAAAGATATTAAAAAATATTAATAATATTAATTTCAAACATTTAATTAATATTGTGTTACTTATGAAATAACTCCAACTGTAACACTTTAATAGTTTTTAAATTTCTACTTCAAGAGAACTTGAAAATTGGCTGTGTTAATCAAATGTAGAATAAGATTGAATAAATTTAACAAAAAAATGAAAATTTAAAACCGAAATCACATTATATTACATCAGAGAAGTAACTGTGTAAGCACGTTTAAATGCTATTGATTAGAATCGGGAAAAAAATATAAATATATCCAATAAAAAAAAATCATAATTACATGTGGTCTTTCTCTTAAAGATGTTTCATTAGAATCAACTGATGATTTTTCGGTTAAACTTAAAGATCTCATTTGTATTGAAACTGTTTCTGAATTTTCAACAGTAAGATTTGGAGCAGGACTATTCGGTACTGATTCTTGAATAGATAACTCCAATGGAATTGTTTCCATGAATCCAAATTTAGAGTCAGAATCTACTCTTTTAATATTAGTTTCATCTTTCACATTTGGTGGTATTTCAGAAGGCTTTAGAAGATCTACAACTTTAGGGCTTTCTATAACCGTTTCAGATGAGGTATGAATGCCTTGTGCATCCATAACTGAACTTGAATTCCTCCGAACATTTTCGGTTTCAACAACCAGTTCAGGAACAGTATCTTCTATTTCCATTTCATCTAAAAGTTAGATAAAAAAAACTTATAATAAAATTTGGTTTAATTATATAAAATGATAAGAAAAAGGATATTATGAAAATACAAAGCAACTTAAATTAAAACAGAGATATTCTTTTTTTTTGAAATGGAAATATTTATAGATTTTCAAAAAATTATATATTAAATTTTTTCAATTAGACATAAATAAATACTTTTACATTATAAAATAAATATACATTTTATAGCAACTATAGATGAGACAACTGATTAAATTATATGTAATTAATGAAAAAATTAAGATTGAATAATAGTTTTTGTTTAAGAAAAGCATACATGATTATCTTAAGAAATGAATATCTTCAATATAAATCAAAATACAATTTAAAAATTTGAAATTTTAATTTTGTATATAAAACAAAGATATAAATTTTAACAATCATTCTACTTTAGTTATAACTAATAACCCTCCCACCCATCAAAAAAAAAAAAAAAAAAAATTGCTGTCAATAAAACTATTTTTTTAGATTTTCAAAGAATTCTAAATAACATTATTATAAAATATCAACGAATAATCCAAACTAATCCTTTTTTAGAAAAAAATATGGCTAATAAAAAGAGCATTTTATTTCCATTTATAGCTTAATAAATTATTTATAATATTCTTTTACACTTTAAAAAAATTTTCAGCAGTTTCTATTTGCCCTCATGATCTAATTTATTCCTCCTTAAACTGATTATATTTAATGTAAGTTACAGGAAAACCATCAATATGCAACAATAAAATAATATTTCAAAAATATATGTACACTTTAATTAACCTGTCTAGACATAAATTAAAATAGATATGCAGAATTCTCATCAGTGGAATAACTTTAATTAGCATTAATCTACTCTTTTAAATACATAATATTAACAAATAATTTTTAATTTCAGACAAAAATCCAGCTTTAAATTATTGTTTACTTTGAAAATTTTCAAACAAAAAAAAGTATTATCCCAAATTAAAAGGTTTATAGTTGAAACATGTGTATTAACTCATTATCTTAACTAATATATTACAAATTAAAGAAGCTTTAAATAACGCTAACATAATTTTCTAATAAAATTATTTTATTTTAGCATCATTGCAAACATTGTCTTTTTTATTTTCTTTTCTAAAAAAGGAAAAGAAATAAGATAAAAGTGAAAAAAAAAACCTCTTGTTGTATATAAAATTTATATATCTTGACGGTCTTAAATAGTCTGTGTTTTAGAAAAAAATCAATAAATTACAACTTAATCACAGCAATCATTCAAACGATTAATTACACTTTAAAATAATGATATAGTTTAATGAATAAAAATATAAGCATTTGACCTTTTAAGACAGAATAAAGAAAAAGTTTCTCGATATTCTTTTAAAATATAAAAATTAAAACTATATAATATAATTTTTGTGTAACTTAAATCTATTCCTGCATAATTTTAAATATTAATTATAAAATTGTCATTTCAAAATAATTTTGTTTACTTTAATGAAATTTTTTTATGAGTATTACATAGTAATTAATTTAAAAATATCCATTTTTCTTACATAAAGGCTTCTTTTACTATACTATTAAGATTTTAATATGCAAGATAATATGAATTTTATTATATACAGTCTCAAACGCATAATACACCCAGTGTAAACAAAAACAGACTTTTATTTTTTAGTCATGGATACAGTTTACAAGTTAACTAAATACAAATATAGAAAAAAAAAAAAAAAAAAAAAAATATTTCAATAATGGTGTGGTTTTAGAAACATTTTGTTCAATATTTATTTATTTGTATTAATGCAAGAAGCCAAACTAAATTGTTAAATTTGATTACCGATTTAATCTTGAAACACTTTGGAATACAATAAGATGGCAACAAGAAAAATATTTTTGTTTTTGTTTTGTTTATGAGTACGGATAGCAGAAGTGTCAGTCGTAAGCATTGGTATTTGAAAGAGAAACAGTCTGTGTGTTCTATCATGAAGATGAGTAAAAATTTAAGTGCGAGCAGATATTTTACGAAAGCATTTTTCTATGTTATGAGGTATGTAATTCCATGAACATAATGTTTAATTTGTAACATTTCCTTAAGTAACTAAACTTCGTGGAGTTAATTGACATTAATATAATTATTCGTTTTGTTAAGCTCGTTTTTTACATGATTTTAAAAGATTCTATAATAATGACGAAATTTTTAATATTTTGTTATTACTTTGAAGTAATAATATAAAATTTAGTAAAATATTTACACAAAAGCTTAATTTTTTAAATAATAGTATTATAAAATCAGAAGCAAAATTTTAAAAGTCAATTTTCATGCTTGAAGATTATGATATTTACAGTTTTTTTTTGAAGAAAAAAAAATGAAACTTAAATTATTGCTCTTCAAATGTAATTTATATTGTAAATCCCCATTGATCTAATTAAAAGTTAATAGTAAAGAATATTTCGGTCTTGAATATGTAACTTATTGTTTGATATGTAATTGTAGGATTATTATAAATTTTCATTTTTAAATAATTTGAAATTTATAATTTTGAATTAACTATATTTATTATTTTATTACTTAAAAATTTGTTGTAAAAGACAAAAGGCCATAATTTTTTATTAGAAATTTTAAAACAAGTTTTTAGTATTGTTAGTACCCAAAATGCTGAAGATGTAAGCAATATTAATCATTTTTTATTCTTCCCTTTTAAAAAAAAAATGTTTTCCAGTAGTAGATATATATATATATATAGTAATTGGATATTTTTATGTAATGAAAATAATTAGAATTATTATGAATATCAATACTTTAATCAATACATAATGATAACATAAAATTTAAAATTATTAGTGGACTTCCATTATGTATCTATAAATAATTATTGCAATACTTAATAACTACAAAACATAATATAGTACTTGCCCACATAATATTTATATTTTATTTTTTAGTGAATATTATAAAATATTTATGTAAGATAAGGAAAATAAAGAAATACCTTAATGTTTTTTCAAATATCATAAAAAAAAAAAAATTGTTCTTATAATAATACCTTTTATCTCTTTTCTTGACTAAAATAACTTAACCATTTTTGATTTTTTTTTTCAAACTATTGGGCTCCAGTTAAACTATATAAAATAAAATATCCCTGATTATATTAAGAAATGTTACTATTGATAACCAATTAAATTTCACTGTATCCAATACAGATGATGTAAGTAGATTATTGAAATTAATCAGTTATGTTGATGCTAATAAAAAAAATGCATCTTTGACTGCATGACAAAAATTGACACTGATTTTTGCATGTATATGTTTACTTATCTTCTTATTTATTTCTAAAATATATTTATCAAAATAATTTTTTTTTTTTTATTAAAATGTGTGACAGAGATATATATTTTACATCACTAAATAATTTTTTCTGCTTAATTGTTTTATGTTATATATTACTTTTAATTTTATAGCCTCACAAAATGAATTTGTAGGAATCAATATGAATTAGTAGGATATATCAAGTTTTTCTACATAAATTACATTCAATTAACTTTTTAGTTTATACCTGAATTGTAATTTTAGGTTTTTTTTTATGCTTTTAAGAACACAGATAAGCTGTGTTATATATATGTATATATATTTAATGTTAAAAACTTCCAAACATACATTTTTATATTGATAGAATTTCAGTTATTTTAAAGTTGTAAATTTTTTTTACAAAAAATTTTAAAAGAAATATATGAATCTCGTGTTAGATTTACAATCTGCTATACAAATATCAAATATGTATTTGTTGTTGAATACAACCATTAATTTACAGCTTTAGACTGTAAAATCAGAAAATTATCATTATATATTCTAATGACTTTTTAAAATCAAAATATTTGTTGGCTGAAAATATTACAATTTGAGATACTATGAAGGAGATGAAATTTTTTAAACAATGTAAAAGGAGATTAACATTGCCTAATATTTTATTATTAGTTAAAAATATGTTCCGTTGAATTTGCTATAATGTAAGATTTACTTATTAGCAATAGATAATTCATATAAGGATTTCTTGTAAAACTGCTCTGTATATTGCTTGAAATATTTGGGTAGTTTAGAATATTTTGAATCACAATGGTGAGTTCTCAGATTGACCCATCTCTTTCTGTAACTATTGATAGTTACAATGAATTAAATGTTGTTTATAGAAATTTCATTTTATTGATATAATCAATGTTTAAACATCTATTGTTGTTGGTTTTTCTACATGTTTACAGAGATTCAAAAATAAATGCCAAAGAATCATGATGAAAAAGATATATATACAAAATAATTTATAAATTAATTAATCTTTGAAATTTAACATTTCTGATTATTTATATTTGATTTGTGAAATATTCTACTTTTAAACAATAAGCTTAATATAAAAATTTTGAATTCTTTTCTGTGATCTTGTAAATGAATGGTAGATAGCATATGAATTTAATAAAAAATTTTATCAGTGTGCATTAATTAGCAAGTTAAGATCATACTCTTGCTTTTTAAATAGGATTTCTCAATAAACCTCTTTGGCATGCAATTATTCTGTTATTTAAAATTATTTGGCTGATATTGTTTATCTGGAATAATAATCAAAATATTAAATGATAAAAATTGATTTATAAATAAATTGATTGCAAAGTATCATTTTTATAATTAAGTGTCCTGTCAATTGCATTTTTTTAAAGTTAAAACCATGTTAGTTATATAAAATTGGCACATTTAATTTCTAAAATCATTAATAAAGAATAACAGACCTGAAATATCTATGACAGATATTGCTGAATATCTTTCAAAAAAGAATTTTTTCAGTTTTCCCATTTAACAAAGAATCTAATGGTTAAGTAAGCTAATGTAATTTTTTTTTAAAATTCATAGTGATCTTTTAAAATGTTTATATCTTTTTCTTTATGCATTTAGTACAGAATGCTTATTAATTTTATATTTAAAAGCATAGTTTTTTTCTGAAAGATTAAGTCGCTGAAGTCACTCTAAGGAAAGGACGAGGAACTAGAATTGGATTATTTGTAAGTTAACTGACAAAGCTGAAGGAATTTAGAACTGAAAAGATTACCAGTCTGTATTTTGATGAAAGAAAATTAAAATTGATCTACTTAAAATTGATTTATCAAATCTACTTAAAATACAAAATAACAAAAAGTGAAACATAAAACACATAGATGGTAATAGTTTAAATATAGATTCAAATCTTTTTATTTTGTATCACTGAATTTATGATAAAAAAAAAAAAATAGAATGCCTTTGACTTAGCATGTTTTATCAATTCTTTTTATGTGAAGAAAAAAAGGAGTAAAGAAATTCTTAAGGGAAGTAGCTTACATTTTTGTCACAGAAAGAGAAAAACATGTTTATAACCCATTTTACATGCAAAGTGGTTGATTAATCACTTTGCTAATTTTTTGTGTAACAAAGTCTGTTAGTTTACATTGTAAATTATATTAACACTATATACATCTATGTAAAAAGAACTATGTTCAGACAGTAAAATTACACATAAGTATTGCAAGTCCTCAAATAATTCCTTGCATCTATAGTGAAATCTACATGACGAAATTAATCATGAGATGATAAAAAATTAATGGCGGATATAACAATTAATTACATTTATTTGTTTTCCAAATTTTTATTAAAACAAAAAAAATTATTATAGTAATTAAATAAACAAATAAATTCCTGTATGTTGGAACATATAAACTTTTCCTACTGTAATTGAAAACACAATAATGGAGTACATGTTTTTAATTTTCATTTTAAGTAAAATAGAAACTTAATTTATAAAAATACTTACACAAAAAATTAACTAATGAAGAATTAAAGTCCATGACTTATGCCACAATTGTATTATGACAGAATAATGGTTATAAGTCAAAAACTATGTGTACATAAATTATATTGAAAAGCTATTGATAGTTACTTTGAAACCTAGAAATTTTTAATTATGCATTTTCAAATGAGGACCCTTGTATCTGAGGTCATTCATTACTGGAATTACATATATGTAATAATTTTTGCACTATCCGGTATGTGCGTGCATGCACTTGTATTTTGTTACATTTTCCCCGAATTTGCCCAACTATACATTCCACATACAGTTGTTGAAGTAACCTTAAAATATTGCCTCACATTTTTTAATAACAACAGCTCTATTTTTTCTAAAAATCGCTGACAAAACATTTCTCTTCGTGTTCTCAGTTAATTTTTTTCGCGCATCACATCTTGCAATCTACTAATTAACACTGATTTATACAACACTAACATTTTTAATGTTTTGATTTAACTATGAAGCGCTTATCGCATATCTTTGGATGCACATACTGCTAGCTTCTCTTGTTGCCTTTTGAGTCTGGTAGCAATTCTTGGTACTTACGTATTAACGATACCTTGGCGACAGTTGGGCCAATAAAGAGCACACGCGCTAACCGCAGCTACAGATTTGGCGGTTTTTAAGTGGCGCCAGTCTACACTTAAAATTTTTGTTCCAAATAATAAAATATATAAAACACTTCATTTAAAATCAAAACGCTTTCAAAAAATTTTTTGTTTCAAATAATGAAATATATAAAACACTTCATTTAAAATCAAAACGCTTTCAAAATTCAAAACACTTTCATCAATTTCCACAATGCAATCTGGTCCACCTACCTTCTTTTTTTGGTTAATTCTCCATATCCAAGACACATAATTCACGCATGTAATTGTTCCAATCTATAACAGTTTTTATCCGATAAATCAAGTTGCTTTTCGCAAAATTTAATCGACGTCAACTCCTCGCACCAGCAGTAATCTCAAAGCTGTACAAATGGAATTTGCTTCCCCTCAAACCAGTCCACACGATAAGCACACTGACTGAAATTGCATTTCCAAAACTTACGTTTACCAAAATAAAGTTTCATGTCATGGGAATTGGGACATTTTCGTTGTTTTTGGTAAAATATTTCGCTCCTGAAAAATAAAATTGCATCTTGTTCTGTTTCTGGCAAATCCCAAATACGCATTTTCGTAGCACTACAAAATGGCGTCAAAACTCAGCAAATCTGCAGCTGTTAGATTGGCGCCACTTAAAACCGCCAAATCTGTAGCTCTGATTGGCGACACTTAAAACCGCCAAGGTATCGTTAATACGTAAGTACCATATTCTTTTAAACTTCCTCCAATCTTCGTAAAATAATAAAACTACTCATGACACTGTTCATATGCTTACCAAGACCGCTTGGCCAATGTTCATTTGCTTACCGTCACATATATACGATGAAGAGAAACTAAATAAAGAATTTGATTCCCCATGTAACATTGGTTTTATAAGTATTTTAAGAGTGACCAAGCAACAAATTTATTTGCCAAATGGTTTCTATTTTACTATATATTAATATTCATAACGAAAAGTGGGTGTGTTCACTAATATACTTTCATCCAGATAGGTTTTTGCATTCTATTTCATTATCAGGCAATGATCACTACTAATTTATAGCCGCGTCCATACTTGAGCATATCACCCACGATACATCGCTCGTGTGGCATTTCGTCTCTTTCCAAACATTTCAGTGTGATTTCGGAAAACATAATCTATCTTAACAGGTGGGCTGAAAAGATCGTAGGCTGACACATAGATGGCGCTACTAGTATTAAATCCATATGATTTTTAGTTAGCCCCAACCTTCAAAAGACACGTGTATACATTTGACAGCTGTTGCACTATTAGTATGTGAGTTATAGCATTTTAGTGTTCATCACGTGCAGTCCACTCGGCTGACTGTCGATTGGACTCCGGTGTGAAATGATGGAGCCATGTTTCATCCATTGTCACATATCGACGCAAAAATTCGGGTTTATTACGATTGAACATTCCAAACACTGCTTAGAATCATCAATTCGTTGTTGTTTTTGGTCGATTGTGAGCACCCACTTTGAACAGAGCTTTCGCATATCCAAATATTCATTCACGATATGTCCAACACGTTCCTTTGATATCTTTAGGGTCTCAGCTATCTCAATCAACTTCATTTTACGGTTATCAGAAATTATTTTGCGGACTTTTTTGATGCTTTCGTCGGTAACAGCCTTTTTGGGGCGTCCAGTGCGTGCATCGTCCTCTTTGCTCATTTCGCCTCGTTTAAATTTAGCAAACCACTTCTCTGGTTTATTTTCCTGGTGCAAAGTCCGAATAATGTTTATCAAAGCCAAGCCTTGGCTTCAGTAGTATTTTTTTCGCCAAAAAGCAATCCTTTATTAACACACGGAATTCCTTTTTATCCATTTTTTCAAACTAACAAAAGTTGCTTCACTAAAATGCTGTAACTCACATACTAATAGTGCAACAGCCATCAAATTTATACACGTGTCTGTTGAAGGTTAGGGCTAACTAAAAATCATATGGATTTAATGCTAGTAGTGCCATCTATGTGTCAGCCTACGAAAACATTTCAGCCCACCTGTTACTAGTCAGCCTCAGTCGTGTTTCGGAAAGTCTTTAATCTTTTGATGCACGACCAAAAATCGCCGCTATATGGAACGGAGATATTTTTTTCCTGGAGAGTTCGCGTACGTTCGCGCATATTTTGCATTTTCGTCCATTTTGAAATAAAATGACGTGGAAAGTTTTGCAATTGCCGTTCAGGGATCTGCCGCTCAAGTGTAGATGGGTTTATTAGGTACATTTTTAAAAATGGAGTTTTTTTTTTTTCAGTGTCATAAAATATATAATACATTTTTACAATAAACATGTGCCAATAGCTGATGTTAATAGCCATCAGAACTGAGATGCCTTTGTGAAGGTAAAGCTGGCTTTACATCGGACACTAAAAATTTTACGTCAGGAAACGTTAGCTAACCAAAAGTCTTAGTGGAGAAAATAAAGCTTCTGATTGGCAGACACATGATATTATAGTATTCGGTGGAAAGACACCTAAAGAACTGGGAGGGTGAATCCTAGATCGGGGCCTTGCATTCAGATTAATATGTTATTAACTAAAGCTTTTATTTATGAATTGCAGTAAATAAAAATAAAATTCTAATATTTAATTATTTACTTTCTCAGTAAATGATAGCATCATCATATTACGTGATTGCTATTACAGAAGTCAATAATATATAATTGACAGTACAATGTCATGCATCAAATTAAATTCTTTTCTTTACTCTTTAATAACTTTTTCCTATAACAAGCATATTGTTATATAATAAATTTATATATCATATATTATTTATATGCTTATTTATATTCAATCGCATATAAATAATATGAGGGTCCAATGTTCCCTTTGCTACTATTTAAAGTAATAGTCATTTCTCTGTTAGAACTTTTCAAGCCAAAAAAAAAAAAAAATTGTTCATTCTGTTTTCTTTGCCAATATAGTCCAAGGAAATAACCTACAATAACTCCCTCAGTATGGGGAACCAGCACAATAGTATTAATAATAATTTAAGTACTGATATTTTTAGTCAAGTTGTTTCTTATGATCGGTGAAATAATTTTTTATTTAATTAAATGGGAGGATTAGAATTCGGTAAATTCGCAGAACTGGGGCCGTTGGGATTTGGCGTCAAAAATTATTTTCGCCAAAGTCCGCCAAGTAATGGGTTGCGATTGTAAGTGAATTGAATTGTAAACAGTACAAGATACCCATATATAGATAACATTGACAAGATATATTTGACAACTTATCGCTCATTCGGTGCCATAAAAAAAGTCGCCTGATCACAACGGCACGATTTGCGATTTGGCAATTTCTAATCAGTTATCCGAATGCGAAAATGGTTTAGATAAATTACAAATTTTTAAGCGTTTTGAAAAGAAAAATGCTAATAACCTAACACAATGTCTGTACTGATTACCGGACTTAAAATTGGGTATGGTTTATTTTTTACTTTAATTTCTTACCTAGCATAAATTTATTCAAAATGTTTTTTGTTTGCTTTTATTTGGGCTTCACCAATTTGTACTCTACCTCAGTTCTCTGATATTTCCTGCTACTCCACCTGTTTCCATCACGGTTTTTTTATCTCCCTGTCATGTTTCTTACTTTATTTAGATAAGGGTTTTAAGGCCAATGTACTCTGAAGAAAGGAAAGATGACGATATAAAATAATAACAGAAGTTTCATAGTCATAGTGAATTTATAACCTAAAATATTAAAAAAATATGTGCGTCCGTAATTTAAAATAGGCAACATTCTTTTGGAGATTTGCATCCAGTGTAATCTAAGGCTCTTAAAGTAATTAATTCGTCAATTAGTCTCTTGTTTCTCCTTGTTGAATGAATTGTTACTTTTTAGAACTAACTAGCCTTAATTCCGTCTGCTTTTTATTGGTGTTTTTATTTTATTCGTGTAAAAGTTTAATTTTTTAAAAGTGCTGATAAAGTATATTTGCCCTATTTATTTTAGTGATTGTATCTTAAATTAAACTATTACACAAGCGTGGTCGTTTTCTGCGTAGTCGTTCATTAAGATGAAGTTATAGTGGAAAATAAATCCATAAATTAATTTATCCGTTGATTTTTTTTTTTAATTTCAATCATAAAATAAAAATAACCAGAACAACCTAAATAATAAATTTGTTTATTTTTAAAGTAGAATTTTTAAGATAATAAATGCAAAGCATAATCATTTTGCTCCAATTGGTACAATGCCAATTTTATTATTCTGCCTTTAAAATAAAAAAACAAATTTACTGTTTATGTTGTTCTATTTATTTTTATTCTATTGAAATTAAAATTTTGGAAATAATCAAGATTGTTTCAATTCCATGAAGTTAATGGGGTTTTTATCTCAATTTCTTGAAGCATATTTTTGTGAACTGTTTTTAATGTCTAGTACTAAAAAGAAAAAGAAAAGTTTGTTTATTTGACGATTAAAAAAAGGCTAATAAATGCTAATGTACTTCACACTTTTGTAGATTAAAGATGTATCATTAGATTTCTCACATTTTTAATCTTTTAATTTCAAATATGTAACAATTTGTGTATTGCATTTATTTTTTTATTATTCTACTATAATAATAGCAGCTGAAAAGAAACGTCATAATTACAATCATAGTTGTTAATTCGTAAATCACTGATTACGGCTTGCAACATTTAATTTGATACAATTCAATTTTTCCCCTTAATTAGTGCTGTTTGAAAAAAAAAAATGAATTTGGGCAGCTGGTTTCGTAGTCCTCATTTTTGTATGTTTTTTTTTTTGATGATAAACGTTTTTTTAACTCCTTTTGATATAAGGAACGTTTCTGTTTGTCTTATGAGTTTAGTGTATTAACAAGCGCTCTTCTATAATTTATCTCTCTATCTCTATCTGTTTTATATATATATCAAGGTTTATACGAGCTTTTGTATATCTATTCACGACCGATTATTTACATCCAAATTTCACTAAAATTGGCAATTTAGTTTATTTTGTCGCTCTACGGTCATTTTGTGCACGCTTTAGGCTCATTAGACCGGGACCTACAGTTTAAAGTGGATTCGAACCACTTACAAACATCCATGTCTCCGCTAGAATTCGAACCTGAAGCAAGTGGTACCAAAGGCCACAGCGCTAGCCACTGAAATTGGCTGATATATGACTCCTTGATCAACAGAAAAAAGAAAAGAAAAAAAAAAAAAATCGAAATTGGTTCAATATTCGTTAAAAAAAATTACCCAATTTTTGATAAATTAGGTTTTATGCCTATTTGGCGATTTTCCGTGGCTGACAATTTTTTTTTTTCATGGTTGACGTTATTTTTTTACGTTAGTGTATTGATTGAATTTTTAACCTTCTGACCAGAATTCACTCCCCCTTCTCCAGATGTTCGAAATTTGATAGCCATAGGGGTGCTTAGCTTTTTCCCACCTTGAGGTTGGGAGAAAAAGTTCGTTGAATTTCAATTTGGTTTTTATTTTTAAATTTGCAATGTCCCCTAGAAAAAGAAAACTATTCATTCAGAACAGAATTGACTCTAAACAAAGCACGTTATGCAGATCTATAGAAAATGTGGAGTTATCAGATTGTTATAAAAATTTGAAAAACTATAGCACTTAAATTGGAAAAAAATAAATGGATTTTTACTGTTTTATCCGTTGAGTAGCTAATTGCGAAAAAAATTATAAGTACTAATTTTTTAATTAAATAAAAACATTTTTATTGTCACTAGATGTCACTAACAATTGTTTGCTTAAGAATGACGAATGGAAAATAATATCATAGTTCTTTTCACATCTTACACCATATTGCAGTGATTCCCAAACTTTTGAAGTCGGAGTACATTTAAAATCCTATAAATAATTATAGGCGCACCATATACAAATTTCTGAGAAATATATCGTAATAGTTAATTCAAATATTACGGAAAAATATAATGCTATAAAAATAAAATAAAACGCACCCCCAAGTTTTTATTCACTTATAAGAAAGCCTAGCTTGATTTCTTCAATGTTTGAGCATATGTTAAAAATGCAAATGCTCATTTTCTCGTTAATGCATTAAAGATTTCCTCTTTTTACACTTAATTGTTGTGAGGGTAGAAAATTCTAATTCACATAAATAGGACTTTGAAAATTGTAATAACATTTTCAAAGCGTTTTTAGATATTGACAAGAATAATCTTTTATAGAAATTCAAAAGGTTTCAAAGAGGCAATTCCTTATGTTTAATCCTCAGTCCACGACTACTGGATAGTGTTTACTAGTTCTTCTTCAATTAACGTTAGATGATGAACTCCACAGAGTACCGCTTACTGACAAAGAAGTCTCATAGGCTGCAATGGAATTCTTTGAACATTGAAAATTACATTGGACGTTAACGCTTATAACAGTCTACCATAGAAGTTACCGCTTCTAATTTCTCGAAACATTCTTTGACGCATTATCGCTATTTGACACTTTTTGTATGAATTAAAAAAAGATAAAAAGTAGTTAAAAAGGTTAGTTGTTTATAATGAATACTGTATCTGTTATAATGCACAATCTCTGAAATGCCCCAAAGGCGCACCTGAAATTCTTCATTGGCGCACCACTTTATATTGATATTTTGCTACTGGTTTTATTATCATTTGCGTTTAATGTTTTTATTTCTGATAGTTATTAGATGTTTTGGATGACACGTTATTAAAATTATTTTTAGTTTTTATATTAGGAATTTTTGTTTAGTTTTTATATTAGAACTTATTATTGATGATGTTTATCAAGTTATTTCTTTGGTATAAACAAGCTAATAATACTTATTTTCGGATGCCGGGCTATATGTGCTAGTAATAGAATATGTTAGAAATGCACTATATCAATCAGTGATGAATGACTTCAAGTTAATGTCCGGCATTTTAAATTAAACTTATTTGATTATTATTTCAAAATATTTAAGAAATCGTTCTAACTCGTGATTTTATTCGATTTTACGTATGATTATTTCTTTTAAATGCTAAAAAAGAAGTTATTTTACTTTAAGTTTTTATGTATTACGTTAAATAAAAAAATAACTCAATAAAAATTAACAATTTTATAAGTAAATTGAATCAAATAATTGAATACAATAATGTGTGGTAGGCCACAAATCAATCATATCTGCTATAATAATAATAATAAAAAAAAATAGAAATATCTTTTAAAAATATAACTCCTGGTTATAATCCACATGTTAAGAAATAAAGCAAAAGGACGAGATAACCAACAATTTTATGGATTTTGTGGGATTTAGTAAAAAAAAAAGTGTGCTGTGTAAAAAAGGCTACTGTAATATCAATTATTTCTATAAAAAATAAAGGAAAAGAGAAAGCAAACAGTGAGTTGATGATAATAAATGCAGAATTTCTTTAAGAAACAAAAAAAAAAAAAAAAAAAAAAAAGAAGGACTTTAGATTTGAAACTTCAGAGGTTTTACTAAAAGATTACGGGCTATCTATTTGGTGAAGAGCGGTTTTGAGGGCTTCTCATCTCTTAGAAGATGATTTTACAAAAAACTTTTCAGTAAAATAATCATCTAGGAAGCGGACTGTTTAATTATCAATGTATCAAAATCAGTTCAGAAATTCTTTGACAAAAACTCCATTAGAATTTAAGAGATTTTGTGTGATGCTGTTTTGCTAAAAAGCTAAGCTGTCAATTTATGGAGAAAGAAAAGACTAAAGACTTTCTATCTCATAGAAGATGATTTCACAAAAGAATTTTTTTTTTTACAAAATAATCTTCTTTGAGACGGATTGTTTAATTATCATTTTTTAAAATTTATTATTAAAAGACTTAGCTGTCAACTTGTGAAGACTTTTTCTTCTCTTAGAAGATGATTTCACGAACGAAATTTTTCTACAAAATAATCTTCATGAATCAAATTGTTTAATTATCAATATTTCAAAAATCAGCTTAGAAATCTCATGACAAAAAAAAAAAAAAAAAAAAAAATTCATTAGAACGTAAAAGACTTTTTTTTTGTACTAAAAGACTAAGCTGTCAACTTGTTAAGAAAGTAAAGTCTAAGACTTTCTCATCTGCAAGATGATTTTACGAACGGATTTTACTTTAAAATAATCTTGCATGAATCAGATTGTTTAATTATCAATATACCAAAATCAGATCAGAAATCTCCCTGACAAAAATCCATTAGGCTTTTTTTTTCTTTTATTGGTACTAAAAGGCTAAGCTGTCAACTTGTTGAGAAAGAAAAGCCTTCCTCATCTGTTGTTCAGGTACACTTCAACTATCAATCCGGTCCACATTTAAAAGACATCTTAGTAGATAGCCATCCTCTCATCATTCCACCCACGTGCGACACAAGTTGATAAAAGAGCGGAGTGTTGTTATCCCGCCTTTTTTTATTTATTTTTATTTATTTATTTTTTTTTCCTCATGCTGTTTTGCTAGAACGTGAAGTTGCATTTTAATAAGTGCCCAAGCAGAAACGCGTCTGCATAGATCTGGTTTCTGTCTTGGCGCCAATTTTATCACTACTGTCTTCTTATAAGATGCGGCTCTATAGTAACTGGATAGCTTTGTTTATTTATTTTAACTGTGCTTGAAAACCGTGATCATTTGATGCGCGATTTCACTTGATACTCAACAGCATTTTGCTAAGCTATTGGCTTCAGGTGTCAGTTTCGCTTTGTAGGTGCTGCCGTTTTAACGAAAAAAAGTGTGAACATTTATATAAATTGTTTATGTTTTTGTTTTTGTAACATTTAATATCGTATGCTGGAATTAAATATCAGTGTGAAAACATTTTTAAAGGCTTTGGAATTTAAACCATATATCGTAACTTCGAGGTGATCCTTATATTACTGATTAACAAGTCGTTCCATCAATACATAAGTTGTTAAAATCTTTGCAATAAGTTGTTTATCTTTTCTAAAATCTTATCTTATATTAAAAATGGTAATCATTACTAAATGGTTATTGAGTTATTTATTTTATTGATTAAAATTATTTGCATATATGTGTGTAACTAACTCTCTGTCACTACAGTCCATGATGGGCCTCGGCCATCTGCTTACTGGCAGATTTCGAGATAGGAGATGGTTTCTTTTTATAGGATAGGGTTTTCAGACCAAGTCTAACACTTTACAGTCGTGTGAGACCGGGACCTATGGATTAAAGTGAATTCGAACCACTATAAACATCCATGTCGCCGGTATTCAAACCCGAAACCTGTGGCACCGAGCGCCAGAGCACTAGTCACTCTGTCATCAAGTCACATATATACGTCTGTAAAGAATTTTTAATTGATATTAATGTAAATTTAATTACTAAATAATAATTGTACTTTTTGTTAGTTATTTCTGGTTGCTACGAAAATGTTTTTTTACATATTTTCCTTTGATGTGCAATTGTGTGTTGTACCAAGGATAAGTAAATATGTGAGTATTCGCCGGCTTTTCCATATCCACAAAGAATTTGTAGAATCTTCTTCGATTTTCTGTAGTTCTTTTTATCAAAAATTTAATATGTGTATAGAGAAATGTTTTTGTCCAAGATAATTTTTTTGAGTAATAATTTAGTAAGTGCACCTTTTTTACGTTCAATTTTATTGAAATGCATTTAAATTAATTCTTAAATGCAAAAGGATTTACTTTGATTAAATTAATCCTAAATTTAAAATGGGACATAATTTTCTTTAATATATAAAGAATTCTTGCTGTAAACTTTTGCCGAAAAATAAAAATAGAATAAAGTATCTATATCTGATATTGATAGATACTTGATTTCTATCAAACAAGATCGCGATTTATGCGATTTTTCTTCTTTCAAAATCTGTTTTTTAAGCAAAAAAAAAAAAAAAAAAAAAATATCACTTTTTGTGTGATTTTTAAAATTAAAAATTGCATATGGTAATGCGGCCAGCTGGTCCCGATCTGTACATTTCTATTCTAGATTATTTAAATGTTTCATTTATTGATTTTTGATTTAGAAGACTCCTGACCGTTCAAAATGTCTACATCTTATTTATTGATATGTATATGTAAAGTTGTATAATTACCGCAATCTGTTCGTTTGTTTAATAACTCATATTCCTTTATGGCAACTTTATTCTGTAAAAAATTATTTAATTAATAAAATGTATTTATTAATAATTCACTATTAAATTCATTTTTTATGCGTGTATGTTAATTATGCCAACTACAAATAATATCTTCATTGCTGTTTGTAGAAAACGCGATACATTTTTTGCTCACCTCATTCTAGGGAATAAGCAATTCTGCTCAGCCGCTAAACAAGCGTCAATAAATATATTTGCATATTCAAGAACAGCATTTCAGATTTTTTGCACTATTTCTTTTAATTTCAAGAACATACACATCGATGTGCCCTACTCTACATTACCAAAACACCGTTACGTCGGTGGTTTATTTACTTTTCGAAGATTAAAGTGCAGTCGAAAAGTGGTTTGTTTAATCCAATCAGTTCACACCATCCCAAACTATGATGGAAAGTGTTTGAAAAGCATTAAAAGATGGCTCTCACTTTTTTTTTTTTTTATTTATATGTGCGTGCGTGCATGGCAGCTCGTTCACAGCTATTTTGTCCAGTAAAAATAAGTGATCAAGGGAATTACTTTGTGATAAGATATCGTTGAGAGTTATATGTAGGGCTGAATTCTGAGCATCTTTATGTATCTACTTTCCTAAATTATAAAATTATAACACATCGATGATAAAATTATATAGTGTCTGAAGTCTCTTTCGACTTCTGGACAAAACTGTTTAATCTCTGCATTTGTAATAATTATATTTATAACAACATCAAAACTAAAGGAACAAAATATTCATCGATGCTTGTTATTATTTACTTAATTATTTTGAAAAAAAAAAAAATAATCAATTTGTCCGAAAGGCGTTTTTTAGGTATGTAGACAATGTAAATGTTTTTAAAATCCGAATTTTTGAAAAATTTCTCTCAGTATTTATTCAATAGTGTAACCATGCATCCTCTTACGCTCTGGCAAGAGCGTCAGTTGACCTACAGATTATCACCCGAAGAGGAAGTATATTTCGTGCATTACGCATGTACTTGAGTATCGGGTTTTCGTATTAGAAGTGGAATTCTTCCATGAATCTATAATTATCTGTTAAATATTGTATGCCTCTAATTATGTGCATGTGGTGTTTGTGTGTGTTCTGTGAGTTCTCAAACCTGTGCCTCAAAAATCTCAAACCAACTACACCCAGTTATACAATCTGGTTGCCCAACCTGCACACTACAGTAGGACATTTAAAAAAAAAAAATCATTCAAGCTGATTTTCTTGGTATTAATATGCAAATCTATATTTTTGACAAAAGGAAATGATTCCATGTCAAAATTAATCGATTTGCACCACGGAATTCTAATATTAATTATTCAAAATACATCTTAACGCCGTCATTAAAAAGAAACATCAGCAATGAAACCAATTCACATTCACCATCATATTTATAATTTCCCACCTTATCATATTGGCACATTAGTGATTTTTTCCACTTTTCTACACTTTCCGTAATTTTTCATACTTTTGACATTTTCCATCTTTGTAAACAATGCACGAGTAAAATCATTTTTGCGGTTTTGTTATATAAATTATGTTATTCATTATCACTTCACGAATCCATTTTTCTACGTTACTAATTACTTCGTATAAAATAAGTATAATAAATTGCCATACTCAAAAAATGATCACTCCAATTAATAATTGTCACCCAGTTACTTCTTAATAGACTTTTCATCTCACTAGTTACATATTATGAGATTTTCCAGAAAAGACTTAGACTTATTTTCCCATTCTTTTGAATGTCATCTACAGAAAAGTACCAGAAATTTTTTAATAACAAGCAACATTGCTGAATTGTAATTTAGTAATTTTATTCGTTTCTCCTTCTAAACGAAAGGAATTTCGATTTCTTGTCTACTTTGTAATGTCCTTGCTGAAACTGAACTAAACAGAAAGAATTTCGAGTTACGTATTCCTTAATAAAGTTTTCTTCAAAATATTATAGTTAATTTTTTTATGATTTCCTGAACGATTTGTTTCTCACCCTGTTTTGATATGTATGTGGTATTTGCCTTTCTGATATACCAGTTTTTGCCATTTAACTTGTGTTGTTTGTTATGTTTTTTCAGTTTCATCGATGCAGTTTATGTGCACTTTGGATCTTGAATTTATTAGGAAGCATATAGAAACTTATGTCTAGAAAATGCTATTTTTATAGCTTTGTTAACTTAAAGGTGTTTCTGAAAAATTCCTTGTCCATCTACTTTTGATTTTCTTTTGTGTTTTAATGTATATATCGTATATATATATATATACATGTTTCAAAAATTATATATATTATATAGATTGGGCGTGAATGGCCGAGTGGTTAACGCTCTGGCGCTAGGTGCCACTGGTTTCGGGTTCGAGTCCCGGCAGTGACACGAATGTTTGTAGGGGTTCGGAACCCACTTTAAACCGTAGTTCCCGATCTAACATGTTCGTAGAGTGTTGCGGAGGTATTGTTATTCCGCGTCCGTAGCTTATCTTCAAGCTACACGCATCTCTTGTGTAGTGCTATGTGAATAAGGTAGGCAGCGCTTACCTTAAGACAACTGTCTAAGTGTTTGCCAGCTGCATTAGAAAAAAAAATACATATATATATTATGCAGATTTGCCAAAAATATAGATTTTCATATTAATATCAAGAAAATAAATTTTGAATGATTCTTTTTTAAATGTCCTATTGGATAAACATTACAAGAAATTTTTCGAAAATTTGAATTGTTAAATACAACTACAGTGTCTACATACCTAAAGACATGTTTGTGACTAATAGATATTTCTTCAAATCAATTAAATAAAGATGATTAACAAGTATATATATATATATATATATATGCAAATTGCATGTTTCATGTTAGATCAAATATACTAACGCAAAACACAAAACAACAAATAAAATTTAATCTGTGTTTTGAAATTCCTTCTGAGGAATTCGTCAGCGTCATGTTCCATATTTTGAAGTAGCTAAAGTCCTTCATAATTTTAAAAGGTTTCTGTCAATCCTTTTTTTTTTTTTTTTTTTTTTAATGTTTTTTCAACTTCATATTCCTCGTTTTTTTTTTTTTTCTGTAATTTTTTCCGTTTAAATAGGATTATTATCAAGGTTTGATTATTATCATCTAAGATCATATTAGTATATCTTGTTCTCAGTCTTTTAATTTTTTATCTATCTTTTCTATCTATATATATATATATATATATATATATATATATATATATATATATATATATATATATATATATATATATATTATAATGCTAATGCAGCTGGCAAACACTTAGACCATTGTATTGGATGCCTTAAGGCAAGAGCTGCACCGACGTTACTCACTTAGCACGACCCAGGAGGTGCGCGTAGCTTGAAGATATGCCACGGACGCTGAGTAACAATACCTCTGCAACTTTCTACGATCCTGTTAGGACCGGGACCTACGGTTTAAAGCGGATTGCGAACCACTACAAACATCCATGGCACCGCCGGGACTCGAACCCGAAACTTGTGGTACCGAGCACCAGAGCGCTAGTCACTCGGGCATCAAGCCCAATTTTTCTATATTGATTTCGATATTTTACATTGCATTTTCTTAGTCAATTTATTCCGACCTCAGTTAGTCTACTGTTGATATTTTCTGACGTCTAAATGGAGAATTAACTTATTCGAGTTTTCAATTTTGTGCATTCACGAGTAATGTATCTGAAGTTAAAAAAAAAAAAAAATAATCATTGCAGAATTACATTCTTTCACATATGCGTAATATTTGTTTAACATTTAATTATCAATCATCAGTTTTTGTGTACTTATATAGAACATCAAATGAATCTGATCAATAATTTTTATAGCACCTGAAATAACCCCTACCTATTAAATAACAACATATTTAAAATAGTGATAGGGTTAAACAACAAAATTCTAATCATTCTCATTTCGTATGTCCTTAATTTTTTTTTTTTTTTAATTCAAATAATTAAGGTAATCTTGTAAGAGAAAATCTGCCCATATTTAAAGGGAAAAAACTTTAAAAACTTAAAATAATAAAACGAACGAATTTAATGGAGCGCATACCATTTTAAGTTTCATCTTGTACACAAAATAGTGCAATGCATTGCCGCTTTTCTAGGTTTTTCACCTTAATGTTGTTTAAATTTTGTAAAAGTAGGTCGTCATGTTTTACGTCTCATTTCACCAAATAATAATAATAATAAAAAAAAAAAAGGAGTATCGTCTACGCGTATGAAAGAAGTTAAATTGTCTACGTCCTATTTAACATGAGAAATGATTATCCTCATATTAATAATTCCTCTACAGAGGACGTTAAAAGTAATAGATCATTTAGTTTATGTAGGGTATTTTTCAACTGTGAAAAATTTCCATTAATTTTTTTATCAATAAAATGTAAAACTTTTATACTATTAACTGAGACTTATTATTTGAATGTGGGTCAGGTCGATTTAATCGAGTTTTTATAGTTTGTATTTGAATCAAATAATACTTTTGACAAAGACTTTAAAAAATATAAAAGGGTTGATTATCCTATTATAAGTATATAAAGGAGACATCTATTAACTAAAACAAATTACGGTGTACCAATGGTATTAAGGCAGGTGCCCAGGTAGCGCACTGTCATTACAATGTAGCAGGCAAGAGCAAACATGTCTTAGCAGACTGATTTGTGCTCACCTCAGATCTCTTATTCCGACGGTAACAAGACCTAACCAGTTTGCCCCAATCGACCCTGTTCTTGACTATTTAGGTTCTCCAAACAGGACCTGGCTTCAGGTTCGAATCCTGGCGGTGGCATGGATGCTTGTTAACTGTTCGGAATCCACGTTAAACAGTAGAAACCGGCCTAAATAGCCTAAATTGTGCACAAACCAATTTTCTTCTTTATAGATTCCGGTCTAATTAGCCCAAAGTGTGTATAAAATGACCGTAGAACGACAAGCATAACCAAACAGGACCTTTTTTACTACGCCGTTGCTTGTTTTGGACTTTATCAGAGTTAACAATATCATGGACTTGATCTAGCTGCTGGAATTTTGGTTTGTCGCTCTACGGGCATTTTATGCACACTTTGGGCTAATTAAACAGGGACCTACAGTTAACGTGGATTCCGAACCACTAACAAACATCCGTGCTACCGCCAGGATTCGTACTTGAAGCCTGCGGTATCAAAGGCAGAACTCTATCAATTGACCATCAGGCCGCTCTGGAACTTTGGAGATTTGCAACAACAGCAAAACAATAATTAAAAATTTTTTAATTAAATTTTCAAATAAAAGGCATAATTGGTGACTGTAATAACAATAGATTTGTAAGAATAATACTTTCATGCATTCAAATTATTACTACTACCCCACACCACACCATATCACTGTGGCTAGAGCTGAGTTGCTCTTTTACAATTTGGAAATGATATAGGTGGGAAGTCTGATTGGGCTCTGTGACGCTCTACGGTCATATAAGACCGGGACCAGCGGCTTAAAGTGGATTCGAACCGCTACCATGCATTCAAACTTATTTATTATTTTTATTTGCGAATTTAAAAAAATTTTTAATCTTTGTTCAGTGTCGATATTTAAATTTTGGCTCCCATTAATTTCTTGTTAAAATTTAGCGTAAGATCGCTTTGCATTGTAGAAATAAAAGTTTCGTTACCGTTATCAATATATCCAGATAAATTAAACAATATTTGATATATTTTAAAAGCACCGCTGCTTCATTTTGATGGATTAATTTTGTTGAGACATCATTTATCTCTTAATTATAAGTTGCCTATTCGGTTGAAAACTGAACACAGTTTTTCTCTTTGATATTGATATATTCTGTTTACTCCACAAAGAATTTTATTATTTTTTCCACAATATTTATGCTCCGACTGTCAATGGAGGCAAATAGTGACTTTATTCAGTATACGCTGCATTACGTGAAGTGTGTTTACTTTAGCCGAACTGCCCCGCTGGCTCCAAATCAAGTCCCATTGTTTCTCAGAGGCTACACTTTTTGTTCCTCTTCCGAGAATCGAGATCTAAATCTGCGCTAAAGCTAAGGTTTCTTTGGAAATTGAAAGTTCTCTTTATGATCTCTCTCACATCTAAACTCTAGCTGGGTTTTATGGAAAGTTCTCTTTTTGATTTATGTCTTTTCTTCTGCGCTGCAGAGAAAATTACTGCTAACACATCACTTTTTTTTTTTTACTTGCGCTGTTAAAAAGAAAAGTCTTTGTAGAGTGTTACATTTTATTTAACCAAAAACTCCTGCTATTAAATTTTATTAAATCAAGAATTTCTGCTGCTAAAATTTATTTAATTAAGAACTCCTGCTGTTAAATTTCATTAAACCAAATAATGTATTTTTAATAACTGTATGCTTTCATTTACCTGTTGCAGCTAATCACCAACACCAGTAGTTCTCAAAATGAGGGGTGCAATGTTTCGCCTGCAAATAGAGATTAAATTGCTTTACATAAAATAAAAAAATATATATAAAAGGTTATGGATGAACGCAGTTGAATTATTATGAATTGTTTTCTATATACTAAGAAATTCTAAACTTTAAAATCATTCAAGGTCCTGATGGCAGAATTTTTTTAAATTTTAATTTATATTCTTTCTTATGAATCTAAATTAGGTCAGTAAAATATTGAAAAACCAAATAAAAAGCCTGTAGTATTTTATTTTAATATTCGTACGTTTGTAAAATTTGAGAGTTTTTTTTTTTTTTTAAGTTTTGAATTAGTTGTTTGGTGGTGAAGGCTTTTTCTATTAAAAGATGTTTTGAAATGCGTTTATCTAAACTCGATTTTGAATAAAATATTTTTGAAATGTGTTGTTGTTTTTCCCACCTGGTCGATAACAATATCTAGACCAAATCCCATTTTCATGGATGGAGGGAAAATTGGCATCTTCTATTATGATGGAGCATCTGGAGGTACAAGTTTTGACTTGGCTCCGTGTCGCTAAAGTAGGGGGACAGTGCCTTCTTGGACGGCTTTTAGGAGGACTGCCCCTCATTTGCTTATCGTATGGGAGAAAACTCGGAAAACTCCACCAGGTAGTCCAACTCACGAGGCAAGATGTTGGACATCACAAAAGCCATCGAAATAGTTTCATAGTTTCGAAATTAAATCATCTTCTCTTTTATTGAAATAGTGTCACTCAGTCTCGAGTCCGTGATTTTTGAAAAGTAACTGCTTTAAGAATAAGTTTGCAAGAATTTACTATGATTTTGAGGTTATTCTATTTCTTAAATGTGCACAAAAACTTTATATATATGTTCATATTCATAGATTTAGATATATTCGCAGAGCTTAATATTTCTCAATCTTTTTTTTTTTTCCATAATCTTTGATGTATGTTTTTAAATCCCAGATCTCTGTCATTTTCGTGTAACGTAAAAAATTTATGATAGATATATGCCACTAGTTAAGCTAATAAACACTCATTACGGAATTCATTCCCCGGAGGTGAAACAAATTATTTTCATTGAATTCTTACTAATTTGTGTTAAAAACGCTTTTACCATTAATTTGCAGAGTGACGGTGACACGCACCTCCGATCAAAAAAGCCAACTAATTTCATAAATGAGTAGATAAGCTCGAAAATTGCTTTCAAAAATGCGATTACGCCGACGAACCTTGAATGAGTGGCTACCTCGGTGAAAAAATATGTTGGGTCTTCTAATTGGATGATTTATGAACTGAATTGGGAAAATGAATTAGTCGGAAAAGCTAATCGGCTTGCATTTCAACTCTAATTGGCATAGAATTATTTGTTTTTAAAATTTCCGAACTGAAAGTTTAAATATGTTACAGTTAACTTAATTTGTAACTATTTCTTGTAAATAAGATGTTGACCTAAATGTTAATTAAGTTACTTAGTCAAAACAAATTAGACAGTTAGAAATTAATAAAGCGATTATCTATTTTTTTTTTTTTAATGACTGCACCGTTAATCTAAAAATATAACTTTTGTTTGAAGGATATATTTTTGTGTGACTACTATTGATGCAAAGCGCAGTTGTGGTAGTTAACGCACATACACACACCATCAATGGATGAACTTATTGCTCATTTTTGCATTTTCATCTAATGATCTTTTAGAACAGTGGTTCCTAAAATTTGTCCTACCGCCCATTTTAAGGAATTCGGAGCCCTCTGAAAATATACTTTTTTTAAGCTAACAAACAGGTATATATACAGTGGGCCACAAAATTGAGTATACACCTTAGAAACTTGAGACTTTTTGCAATTACAACTTAAATATTGCTTTAAGATGATTGAATTTTTACCTTAGATACTTTAGTCTATGCGTTACCGTACTATACTTATAAAATTGTTACTTGTATTTATTTTTTACGGAAAAAAATAAAAGATCTGAGACGAGAGGAAAAACACACAAAAATAAGTATACACCTTTATTAATTTCCTTTTAACGTACTAATTAATATTTTGTTGCATAACCTTTTGCTTGAATTACAGCGTGTAATCTTCTGGACATAGATTCTACTAGTGTTTTAGTGGTTTCAACAGAAATTTTAGCCCATTCTTCTCAGAACCTTCTTGAGAACTTTCTTGCTTGTGATTTCGTGCTCATGTACAGCTTTCTCTAATTGCGACCACACATTTTCGATGACGTTTAGGTCTGGAGACTGGGCTGGAGTGTGTAATTGCTTCTTGGCAATGGTACAGCAAATATAACTGCACAATCTTCGCTGTATGCTTGGGGTCGTTGTCCTGCTGGAATATGAAGCTTGACCCAAGCCCCAACTTACTGGCACTTTTTTTCAAGTTATCATTTAAAATCCCCAAATATACATGTTTGTCCATAATACCATCAATAAAAGCAAGCTCTCCAACTCCTCCAGCCGACATACAACCACAAACGTTTGAGGACAGATCCACCTCCGAACTTGACTGTCTTAATGGTGTTTTTAGGTGCCAATGCTCTCTCCATATTTTAAATCGTCCATCGCTTCCGTAAAGATTAAACTTACTTTCATCAGAAAATATTACAGTGTTCCAGAGAAATAGGCTTTAAAAGATGTTCTTTGGCGAAAATCACTCTCTTTTGTCTGTTCACATACTTGATGAGTGGCTTTCGTATTGGTGTACGGCCATGAAACCCATATTGGTGAAGGGTACGTCGAATTGTTTCAACTGAGAACTTTTTCCCGATTGTAGAGAACATCGATAAAGCTAGTTTAGAGGCACTCACCCTCGGATCTTTCTTTACTGAGTGAATGGTCTTCCTCTTCGCTGTAGTACTCAGTGTTTCTTTACGTCCTCTTCCAGGAATATTGGCCACAGATCAGTTTTTTATACTTCTGTAGTATTTTTGGACACAACAATGAGTTACACCAATCAACGATTACAAAGCGATTTCTCGAAGAGAGATTTGCCCTCTTTTTGACCATTTTACAACCAATAAACAGCTCAGATTCAGTAGTTTCTCAACGAGAGCTCATTTTACGATTTTTAATGAGAAAAAAATACTATTTAAAAAAGCGTTGAAGTGCAATAGCGCGTGTTATAAGCAGCAGCTACTGCTGAAACTCTTTAAAGAAAATTTGAAACTAAAAAAAAAGTGGTGGCATAATTTACAAATATAAGAAGTGTATACTCAATTTTGTGGCATGGTTTTCTATCTTTTCTTCGAATCGCTTAACTTTTTCGTAATAAATAAGTTAACTATAGAATTGTGTTATTATAGGATGGTAAAGCAGAGGTTAAAGTATCTAGGATAAAAAAAATTTATCTATTTAAATCAATATTTAATTTGTAATTGGAAGAAGTCTAAAAGTTTTAGAGGTGTATATTCAATTTTGTGGCTCACTATAGTACAAAATTTGTGTTCTTTTATGTTTATTTATCTACTTAAAGTATAAAAATCAATTAAATAAAATAATTTACACAAAAATGTAAAGTAAATTTAAAAATTTTGTAAATAGGCACCTTGAAGCTTAAATTATAATTTATTATATATATTGTTTGAAATTATGCATTTATTAAAATCAACTATAATAGCATTTGCAGTTTACAAAAATATTTAGACAAAGAAGGAAAATACAAGTTACGGACATTAAAAAGGATTCAAATGAAAAAAGATGTGTAGAGCGGACCTTTCTTAAGTAGAACATAAAAGTAAAGAGTTTAAACAACACTGCCTTAAAGTGAATTCCCACAAGTTACTAAAATCTCACGTCGTAGCGCACCTGATTGGCTGGCATAGTATGACCCGAGAAATTCATTTTTTATGATCCTCTCAGGAGACCTTACTCCCTCTTTCTCATTAATGAATGTAGTGTAGCGAGTACCTGACTCGTGGTTCAGCGGCAATGTGCGCCGCTAGTGACCATTCGGACTGAGATTCAATTCATTGGCGGCTTTGTTGTAGACACTGTTTCAAAAAGAACGAGGAGACTCGATGGCGTTTGTGATGTTCAGCCTTTTACATCGCTAGTCGGACTACCTGATAGAGTTTTGCGGATTTTCTCCCATACGATACGCAGATGCTCGGCTCCCGTCCCTAAAAGTCCTCCCCGGAAGGCATTGTTCTTCTTCTTCAGCGGAGTCAAGGCAGACTTCTACCTCCGGATGCTCCATCACAACAGAAGCTGCCACTTTCTCTCCACCCATGAGTAGATTACTCATGGGATGTCCAAATCCCCACTGAAGGACACTGAGGATTACTACTCGTTCACAGCAGTGTAGTGAGTTCCCTGTGATGCTTTCTGAATAACATGAATTTGCAGCAGATTTGCCTTATCAGTGGGGGAAAGTAAAATGTTTGGGTTATGGAAAAAAAAAAAAAAAAAAAAAGAAATAGTCGATTACAAATCCTTTATAATTGAATTTGTATAACATTTTTCCAGTTTATTCAAATAGAAGCAGTTCTTTAATAATTAATAAACTGCATATATATATATATATATATATGCATTGACACAAGTTTTCTTGCAAACTGAATAACCTGAAAATTCACTACATCTTTTTGGATTCTGAAAGCTATCAATGTTAAAATGAAAGCTGCATTGTCTTTTAAATACACTGTTTTTAATTTTTTTTAAGGATGCATGGTATAAATTTCCATGTATACATCAGAACATCAAATCTCAACCGACCCAGAAACACTAACTCAATCCATCTCTTGGAGGGGAACCGAATACCTCAGTATGGTTCATGTCAGCCGAGTCCAAAACGTATTATATAACACGTGCCTTTCTAGTTGAGGGTATGATTTAACTTCTATTCTATCCGATAAACTGCACCCTTGTCCTCTGACTCAGGTCCTTGACATTTGAGGCCTGCCGAGGGACTTTCTTTATGCACTTATTTATTTAAAATACGCTATTCAGCTTAGAACTTAAACCACCAAATATTTTTTTGAAAGATTAACCCATTAAGTATCAAACCGTATTCCACTTGAAATAAATGAATAAAGTTTAATTTTTTTTCCCCCCATTGAGAGATTTTCCCATCTAATGAAATAAAGTGAAAGTGGTAAAGAAATGCTTATATAACGCGAGTTACGAGATATTGTGAAAGCGATTGCAGAAGAAGATTGAAAAATGTATCACAGAAAATGGGGAAAAATAGTTTATGTAATGTTGCGTTTTTGCAATGATAGTCATAAATGGGATAAAAATTTAAGCATCGAAAATGATTAATTAGAAAATAATAGCGTATTTCATGCTTAATTTCTATGTGATTATATTACTAAAAATACGTGTAAATGTACGATTTACATACTATAAAAAATGTTTGTAATTCTATGTGTAAAAATTAGATTCTTATTCAGATGCATGGATATGGAAAAATAAATAAAAAGAATCTGATGAATATGAATATCTATTATTTTTAATTTCCATTTTTATTTATTTATTTTCTCTGCCATTTTTAATTTTGAGTTTTTTAAAGCAGAAGAAGTTAATTTTCCCCCTATTGATTGATTCTTCTTCTTCATTTGCGCAACAGCCCCATGGTGGGCCAAGGCCTTCTGCCTACGGGCAGATTTCGAGATAGGTGTTTTTCTTTTTACGTGGTATGGTTGTCAGCCCTACGCCCAACGCTCTACTGTCATATTAGACCAGGACCTACTGTTTAAAGTGGATTCTAAGTCACTACAAATATCCATTACACTGTCAGGACTTGAACTCGAGACCTGGGGCACCGAGTGCCAGAGCTCTAGTCATTTGGCCATCAGGTTCCAAAATTTTGAATTGCAATTACACGTGGTTTGTCACCCTCCCAAGTGCTGATCGCACCCAATGATGTTTGACTTCGATGATTGTATGACAACCGGCATATTCAGCATTGTACGGCATTGATTACGTACATTGGTATTGATTGATTACTGAGGCTGATTGATAGAAAAAAGGAATTATTTTATGCAATTTTAGTGAAAATGCCAGTTATCAGCTATAATAAAATCTTAAAATTTGCTTTAAAATGTATAATTTTTTATTTTTATTTTTAACCCTCCCTCCCATCGCTCCTAAAACAAAACGAAAATCTAGAATGTCGATATTTAACAACGTATATATTATGTAAATGCTTGGCGTGTTATATCTTTGAAAATTGTAGTTGGTATCTAAAGTATTAAAAAAAAAATTAAAATTGCTTGTTTAAAAAAAATCATTTTATCTGTTTGATTTGATTTTGTTTAACAACTTGGTTTTATTAATGTATCCTCATTCATTCACTGAATTACATATATATGCTGTAGATTTAAGAGATGTCGGAAGTTTATCCAATTCATCCTTACCAAAATGCCACATTTTCAACAAAAAGGTTAAACTACGATAACAATTTTTATTAAAAAAAATAATAATAATAATACACAATAACCCAAGTCAAGTAGGGTTATCAGTTCTACGTCCAACGCTCTACAGTCATATTAATCCGGGACCTACAGTTTATAGTAGGTTCCGAACCACTACAAACGTTCATGGTACCGCCGAGATTCGAACATGAACCTGTGGTATCGAGAACCAGAGCTCTATTCACTTGGCCATTGGGCCCCAATGTTAATTAGCAAAGTAAATTTTAAGAAATTCTGCCATGATTTCCTATTTTATTTGAAATAAACACCAAAAGGTACTTTAAAAAAAAAAATTCCGTTTTCGTTTATAAATAAAAACTATGAAGAAACACGCTGTTAAATACTCATACTATTACTTAAAATTAGTAGATGTCTCTTTTTTTTTTTTGGAGGGAAATTAGATGATCACTTATTTCCCTTATAAATAACATGTTATTTATACTAAATCGTATTATTTTCCATACCAGACAGTATTCCTCTGTAAAATGTAGCGAAGGATGGGTCATAAACGTTGGCAGTTTACTGGCACTCTATCATCTCAGCTGAGCTGTCTTTTAGAATTTCTATTCTTTCAGCGTGTTTTCCACCACCTGAATCACACATTCATTCTATTGTCATAATTTATTTATTGTTTGTTTTTATCCAGGTGACATCTTTGAATGTTTGCAGGTTTAGAATTATAGGATTGGCTGTTCAGCAACAATCAAGTGATTTCAGTGCGAATGTGCCTTTATTTGTGTGTTCTTATATGAGCACCAAAATTCTTTTGTATCATTTCTGAGTGCGAATCATCAGAAATCTTTTCATGTAATATAAGATGCACTGACGGCTTTCCAATACACCATATGTTATTTTTATTTAAAAAAAAAATATGCTATGATCGTTTTTCAATTTAAAAAAAAAAAATCAGAATTTTAAAAAATAAAGCACATTGCATTGCATATTAAAAATAAATATTTAAAGTTATTTGTTTGAATTGACATTTTTTTTTTTTGTTGCTAACCAGGATATTACAACTTCGTTACAACCAGGATATTGCAGGTTGGGGCAAACGGATTGTAACTGGGTGTAGTTGGAGTTGAGATACTAAAGGCTCAGATTTGAGAACACACAGCTTAATTTTACACACGCAAAACACCACACACACTTACAGTATTTAACACATTTAAAGATTCGTGGAAGGATTCCACTTCTAAGCCAATACTCAGGTACGCGCAGGGTGCATGAAAGATACTTCCTCTCCGCGTAAGAGTCTGTAAGCCAACTACTACGCAGGGTCGCGTTAAATAGATTTCCTATCGGGGTGAGAAACTGTGAACTAAACGTTTCTCAACAGACGCGCGTGGTTGCGCTGTACTTCCTCTCGTGTGAGCCTCGAGGTCGACTGACCATTTTTTCTGATCGCCACAGGGAGCACTCTTGTCTGTGCGTAGGAGGAAGCGGTTACGAACTTTAATTAATAACGTGTCAGCTTAAGTACGGGGATTTATTTTTCTTTCTTTGCTTTCATATTCTCATACAAAAAGTGTCAGCTTTATTGGCTATCTAGTTATTAATTATCGACTCGAGTTTGTTGCTCGTATATTTAGCATTTTTATTGAATTGTTAAGAACATATTAAATTTTAAAATTGCTTTAAAAAAATAGCTTTGATCGTTGCAGTAAGATCACTGCTATTAAAGACACGTTAAACTATCACATATTTGTAAAAAACTTTTTCAGTCCTGAATATTAACAAATTGAAAAAATAGAAACCATTTCATTAATCATTGTTTCGTTATTATTCAGAAACAGAATCAAATACGCATTAGCAGTTGCAATTTTCATATTTACTTTATATTATGTCATATTATTTTCTTTTTATAATGCATTAAACCATTGCCGAGTGCGAATTTGCTATACTGCTCTTGCCATAAGTTGTCAACAAATTTCTATCGATCGAAATTGAAGACAAAGAAATTGTGCAAATTGCAAAAAAGAATTAAGGGCGAGGGGTTTTGAAATAAGGTGCTACGGACTACCAACTGCAACAATAAGGATTACAAAAACATCCACAACTTAAATTTGGGGAGTAAAGTTAAAAGAGTTCTTCGCTAAAAGTTAAAGTTAAGAGTTGGGAGAGTAAAGTTAAATGTATTTGCATAAAATTTTAGATTATCACTAGGTGATTTAAAATAAAAAAAAAAAAAAAAAAAAATCGCATACCAAAAAATAATTTAAAGGGAGAAATTTTAATTAAAATTTAAAAATAATAAAAACAATTAAGAAATTTAAAAAGCTAAGTTAAAAGTAATTGCTACAATTAGGGGAATCCGTTGCTCAAAATTTTGAAAATGGGAAGACAAAAACCATCAGGAATTTGTGGTAAGATCACATTCAGGTATGGAAAAGAGAGTCAATGAATTAATCCAAAATGATCAATTAAGAGTGCAATTTTTGTAATTTAGATGAAACCAAATGCAGAAATAGGAAGACACTAACTAATTGTACGGAGGCCTGATGGCCGAATGAATAGCGCTCTGGCACTCAATGCCAGAGATTTCGGCGGGTTATAAGGACAATCCTACTCCATAAAAAAAGCATCTCCTGTCTCGAAATCTGCTAGTAGGCAGACGGCTTGGCCATCATGAGGCTTTTGCGCCATTGAAGAACTAACTGCATTCCATACTTATGAAACTTTTAAAGAATTGAATAAGTCATTTTGGAAAGCAAAAATCATCACCTTAAAAACAACATACGTATCATGTACCCTTTTTATTAAGAAGTAATAAAAGTCCTTTCAATTAACATTTATTTCTTTTATTTTTCTTTTAATTACAACAATATTTAGGTAAATTCTTTCTTAATTGGAATTATACCTAGCACATTTTTTCCATATAAAAGGTAACTATAAAATGACTGTGTTTAAGCTTTCTTTCTTTTTATTATTTTATGTGACTTGTCGAGTGAAGGCTGTCTAGGAAATCTGTACGCACTCCTTATGGAATGCGTCAAGAATCACTTACTAAATGTATCGGATGTTATCCTAAAGAAGATGCTTATGGTTAATTATTTTTACATCGAGATCTCTTACTTCCTGTTTTGTAATAAGCTTACATTTTTTCCTCTCCAAATAAGCTTTATTTTTGTCTCTCTAATTAATTTACTCGGTGCAAGATTTGATTCGATTTCCAATTACGCAGGCTTCCTGAAACCCATATCATTCTTCATATTCGCATTATTCCTCAATACAAATGATAGCTCTGCTGTGGCGAATGATGAGTTTTTATTACTTCTTGATTCTGCTAGTGCGTCATTCAAGGAATTCAATTGAATAACGTTCTGTCGACCATTCAACTTTTAGTTTACGCATTTCATTTTTTTTTCATTCATGATTTTCATTCTTAAGTTTCCGCATCTTAAATAACGTAGAACCATATCTGAAGGCCACTGTTGTGTGATGCAACATGATTTAAATATAATTATGTAATTGACTCATACAGAATTTAATCATATAATAATTATTTAATGCATTATATAATAGTCAGTATTCAATTAGTGCTATTAGTTATTTTACTGTAAATTTAATTTACTTTCTGAATCAGATGTAATTTGTCTATGATTTTTTTTTGTAGATACGCTGTGATTTTTAATTGCATTTACTTCCACATCTTCTAGAAATTATTAATTCAATAAATATGAGAGTGAAAAAAAATTTCAATGGATATGTTTTGTTTTGATTTTGTTTAGCGCTCACATCTTAATGTTAAATATTAGCCATTGGGACATAAGTTATTAATAGTAATAATCATTATTTGAACTGGAGACAGCAACAAATGTCACTCGAAGAAAATTCGAAAGCGAATCTCTCGATCAATAGAAAATGCCGAAGCATCAAATGCTGGATTTAAGAGTGCCTACACTTCGTCTGATCCCCCAGAAGTCTGGTAATAATCATTGTTTGAACTGGAGACAACAACAAATGACCAAATCAACTCGAGAAAATTCGAAAGCGAATCTCTCGATCAGTGCCGGATTATTGAAAATGCCGAATCATCAAATGCTGGATTAAGAATGCCTCATCCAAAAGCAATTAATAGTAATAATCATTTTTGAACTACAAACAACAAAACATTTTCATAAAATTGTATGTAAAAATAAATACATACTGTTTAAAATCTTCTCAAATGGTACATACTAGAAGATTTCTGTGTGCATCTTGTGTCATTTTAGAGAATAGATAGTGGCTCAGATATTTTTTTCCAATGCAGCTGGCAAACAGACATGGACGTCTTGGATGCCTTAAGGCAAGCGCTGCACAGACGTTACTCACTTTGCATTACCCAGGGGGCGCGTGTAGCGCGAAGATAAGCCACGGACGCGGAGTAACAATGCCCCGCAACACTCTACGATCGTATTAGACCGGGACCTACGGTTTAAAGTGGATTCGAACCACTACACACATCCATGTCACCGCCGGGACTCGAACCCGAAACCTGGTACCGAGCGCCAGAGCGCTAGCCACTCGGCCATTCAGGCCCAGGCTCAGATATAAAAATAAATATAATTACTTTTTTATTTGTCAGTTTTCCCATACAAAGATAGTTTCCATTATATTACAAACAACTAACCTTTATGGTTAATTTTTTTATTCTTCGCCAAGTCGCGAAAAAGTCGTCAATGAAGATTTCTGAAAAATTGAATCGGTAATGTTAATAGGAGCGCTAGAGCCTATATGATTTTCAATGTAAAAAAAAAAAAAAAAAAAAAACCCCATTGCAGTCTCTGAGACTCTGCCGTCCTTAAGCACTAGTCTGTGGAGTTGACCATCTGGATAAAAAACTTTGAGGCATTAGTAGCGGATGCTTATTTTGAGAATTGTGTATATACTACTCCTACAATTAATTATTTATAGATTTTTAAATGCACCCCAATTTCAAAAAATTTGGGAACCACTGTCTTATTTATTTATATTTGTCTGTTGATAATCATTATGATTCAGTATAAAAATCCTAACAATATTTTGATGGTTGTGAATGATTTATTTTGTCGAGTTATTTGTGTAGAAAGTTTCATTTATAAAAATTTTCCTTTCCTTTCCCTACTCATATTACATCTTTATCTACCAAACATTATTGTTGCAATTTGTAATTAAGGGTTTCTTTTAATTTTATTCTACATGCCATGCGTCGCATTCTTCTAACATTAGTGGGATTCTCTAGCTTCCTGTTCCAATTAGTGTTTATGGATAATAAAATTCTTTTTATTCTTTGATTAATTGAATGTATTGTAATTAGCCGCTGAATGAGCTTGTTTCAAAACAAGATTAAAGATGCCGAGATTTAATTGTATTTTTATTACACGTTGTAATTTATTCGACCTACAAATAACCTTGTTCAGTATTTATCTACGGAAGTTTCTGAATGTTGGATCATCTTAATTAACAATAAAGCATGGTGCAAATAGTGTGTAAAAGTTCTATTTTTATTATACAAAAAAACTCTAAAATTAATATGTAATTTTTTATTGCATATTCAAATTGATTATATTTGACAGTTAACAGTTTTAATAATAAAAACTTCAAATTTTTAAAAAATAGTAAAAATTTCTCCCGGGCCCTGTTGGCCGAGTAACTAGCGCTCTGGCTCTCAGGGCAACAGGTTTCAGGTTCGAGTCCTGGCGGTGCTATGCATGTTTGCAGTGGTTCGGAATCCACTTTAACCCTATGGCTGTGGAGTGTTGGGCGTAGTTCTAACAACCCTACCCCGTAAAAGAAAGCATTTCCTGTCTCGAAATCTGCCAGTTGTCTGACGGCCTTGGCCACCACAACTGCCTATGGGGCTATTGCGCCAATGATGATGCTGATGTTAAATGATGATGTTGATGTTGTTAAAAACGGTATTTCTACTCTACTGTTACTTTAAATATGTAGACGCTTTTTAGTTCAGAAAGAACTAAATAAATTTGTGTACTAAAAACACTTAAAAAAATTGAAGTATGTTTTATAATTACAGAGGGCAATAGTTGATTTGTTACCTTTTCTGGTGATTCTTTATTGATTATTTGCTTTAAGTTTTATATGTGATTCTTTAAAATTTTAATTCAGGGATAATTAATTAACTAATTAAATTCAGTGATAATAATTAACTATAAATAAATTAAATTAAATTCAGAGATAAATAGATTTAGATAGAGGTATCTGAGAATTAAATTCAGGGATAAATAGATATAGATAGATATATATTAATAGATATAGATATCCGAGACAATTCTGAAAAGTTCCATGTGAGGTTGTTATCTCTAAATAATTACTTTTCAGAAAATATTGCACTAAATTGTACCCAAATCTTTATATAGTTCGACGTGAATTTGAGAAATAAATTTATTTGCCAATAAAAACATTTATAATGGTTATTACGTTTGTTTGATCCAACAAATGTGCTTCACTGTTATATGTTGGCAAAAACAAATAAAAATTGGATACAAAAATTGAATAAAAAAAGATTTTTGAAGTGAAAAATTTTAATCAATTTTCATAACATAAAAGTCGAATCAAATACTTTATATTATTATTAAATCAATGCAATGGAGCACATAAAATTAATTAATTATATTTTACTACATTCTTGTCAAGTATGATTTCTTTCTAAATGCAAAAAACTTATGAAACGTCTGTATAAAGGCAAGATCTTTTAGATCTTAAAATTCTTCAAGATCCATGATAAACAATTCGAATGATTACTGCACACTATAAAAACCTCGAAAACAAAACGAAAAACTGGTTTTCCAACTTAGGTGTATCGAGAACTTGGTTTGTGAATGGGTAGATTGGCTTATTATTATTTTGTGTAGATTTTGCAACTCTCAAATGATAGTAATTTGCATAGTGAAAGACGATTTTGTTTCAGTCTGAACTTGTTCCCTCCTTTTAAAAAACACTTATTATTCTGCTCTATTGTTAATAAACTCTTGTTTCTTTTAAAAATGCACTTGTGTAACAAACTACTGAATGAATTGGGAGAAAAATTAAATAAGTAAAAGAAATAGATGCATAAAAAACTTATCATCTCTTAATGCTAGTGCACACCTCAACTCTCTCGAATTTAGAATATCCCCCCACACACACACAAACTTATCTTTCATAGCAAATTTTTATAAATATTTTGTTTAAAAAGAAATGTCTTTGTTAATTCGTACTTTTTTAATATACAGTTGAATTATCTGTATTTTAAGAGCAGCTCATGAGAAATGAGTGTGTGTGAATTTTCGCAAGTTTACCATTTTTTTCGTAAATTTTTCTCATTATAACTATTGAAATCAAATATTGAAATTTTTATAAAATGTTCGTTTAATGTAATCTTTCCCCGCTTAAATGTGATTCGTTTAATATTTGTTGTCCGTTCTTTTTAATACATCTGTTTTTCGTGTGTGACGCCTTTTCTGTCTATATAGTTCCGGCACGTTCTACTCTAGATGTATAAATATTCCTGCCTATTTGCATCCAACATCACAAAAAACACAGAAATAAACATAGAAAAGATAAAAGAACGCACTGAAATCAAGTAGCACGCATTGGGCTGTTTGTAAGTTTATCCTATTCATTTGTCTGTACATTTTTCACTTGTAATTTTCCTTTTTTTTTTTTTTGTAATTCTTTCTTCGTTAAAAATAAATACATTCTTTTTTTTTTTTTTTTTTTTAATTCTTTTCATTAAAAATAAATATTTTCTTTTTAATTCTGTCTTCATTTAAAAACAGATATCTTCATTTTTTAAAATTCTTTTCATTAAATATATATATATATTTAATTCTTAATTAAAAAACAGATATTGTCTTTTTTTTTTTTTTTATATAACACTTTTCATTAAAAACAGTTTTTTTTTTTTTTTAAATTTTTCTTCGTTAAAAACCAATATTGTCTTTTTTTTTTTTTTTATATAACACTTTTCAGTAAAAACAGTTTTTTTTTTTTTTTTTTTTTTAAATTTTTCTTCGTTAAAAACAATTTTTTTTTTTTCTTTTCATTATAAACAACTTTTTTTTTTTAATTCTTTTCCTCTTTAAAAAAAAAATTTTTTTTTTTTTTTCTATTTCTTTTCATTAAAAAAACAACTTTTTTTTTTAAATTCTTTTCTTCTTTAAAAGAATTTATTTTTTTTTTTTAACGTTTGAACAAATTGTCACATTAGTGTCTGCATTTAAATTATATCTAAAGGAATTGATGAACATGATGCTTGTACTTGTTTCTGTTGTCGTTTTTTACATTTTTGGTCTCTTTTACACGATTCTCTATTCAGACGGTTCAAAATACTGCCGTGTTTTATAAAATAGTTTCCCATTACATTTTTTTCTTGCACGTTGTTCACGTAAACTTTGATCGTTTAATACATTGTCCGGGGCGTTGATTTAAATATACCTTACGTTCCTGTAGACCTCTTATCTATCGGATGAATGTTTTTTCCTCCGTGCATAAATATTTCTGCCTGTTTTGCATCATACCTTCATGCGTGTCATAAAAAGAAGAAGAAAAAAAGTGAGGTTAAAATGGTACGAAGTTGCCCATAAGCATTTTCGTGTTCAGGGTGCTTTCTCAAAATAGAGCGGGCTGGAATTTCACCTTGGCCTGTGATCGGGTCTGCAGAAATAATTGAATTACTTTGTTGAAAGGAAAATGATTTCCGCACTGGTGTGTGTTAGAGTAGCTATCGCGTTTTATGACCAAGAAAACTGAACTTGCCAGAGGATTTTTTCTTTTCTTTTCTTTTCTTTTCTTTCCTTTCTTTCTCTTCGGCGTTGTTGACGATACTAAAAAGCTGTCGTCCACCTGAAATAATATTTTTATGATTACAGCATATTTCCGTGTTGAGCCGAGAATTTTTTTATAACTTTTTTAAAGCTAAAGTACAGGTTTGGTTTGGTTTGATTTGTCGCTCTACGGTCATCTTGTGCACACTTTGGACTAAACAGAGCGGGACATACAGTTTAACGTGGATTCAGAACGACTCACAAACAACCATGCCACCGCCAGGATTCGAACCTGAAACCTGTGATACCAAAGGCCAGAGCGCTAGTCACTTGGCCACCAGGCCGTGTTAAAGTACAGTAGTCGGCTTATAGACGAATCCGTACATCTCGCAAAAACTTAAGTACTTTTCCGTTAGACGGGCGCAAGTGATAAATCGCCAAATATCGGTAAATAAAGCGCATTTTTATTTCTTCAGTTTATAATTCTTAAGTTTGGTTTTTGATTGTCGCTCTACGGTGTCATCTTGTGCACACGAGGGCTAAACAGACCGGGACCTACAGTTTAAAGTGGATTCCTAACCATTCAGAAACATCCATGCCCCCGCCAGGATTCGAATCTGAAGCCTGTGTTACCAAAGGCCAGAGCGCTACAGATTTGGCCACCAGACCGCTCTTAGGCGTGTGAAAACATTTATAATAACTTATTTTAAATGTAATGAGTTATTTGCTTTATAAAAATGAGTTGTTTTATTTTCGAATTAGTTTATAACGGCTTGTTGCATTATCGCCAAAACAAAAATCTGATGTTAGACGGAAATTTCGCCCGACTAACAGAAAAGTATCAAAGCTGGAATCGAAAATAATAATAGAATGTCGTAAATAATCAATGCTATAAGATTTTTTTTTTTTTTTTTTTTTTTTCATTTCGGCTTATATACAGGTTTTGAACTTTAGTAAATTTTTCGAAGAAATCAGGCGCTCTGAGTTTATTCACGAATCAGCTTATATTCAGAAAAATACGATAGTTTTTTTTTTTTTTATTAGATGTATGATATTTTGTATTGACAGGAAATATAAAGTTTTAATTAACTAGAATATTGTTAAGGGAATAATTAAATACGCTTTGGACATTCTAATATTAAAAAGATAAAATTAATAGTAATGTATATGCATAGTTTTTGTTATAATATTAACACAAGTATCAATTATATTTCGGGAACATTTTACAACTATTTGGAAATAAAGCTTTCGTTACACAATTCATTTATTTTTTTTTTTTTATTATTTCTTGTATATATATATACTATATTATTTTAATAATATAATTATATTATTTTAATAATATAATATAATGACCAAGTGGCTTGCTATCTGGTGTCGGTACCACAGGTATCGGGTTCGAATCCCGGCCGTGTCATGGATGTTTAAAGTGGTTCGAATCCACTTTAAACCATAGGTCACTATCTAATATGATCGTTGAGCGTTGTGGAGGTAGTGCTACTCGCGTCTCTAGCATATCTTCAAGCTACACGTGTCCCCTGGGTAGTGCTAAATGAGTAACAGCTGTGCAGCCCTTGCTTATGGCATAAAGATTAACTGTCCCTGTGTTGCCAGCTGCATTAGAACAACAATAACAACAACACACACACACACACACACATATATATATATATATATATTTAGTTGGTGATTCTGATTTCATGCATTGCTCTTGTGAAAATGACACAAATTAAATTTATATGAACTTAAATTAAAATAAATAAAACTTCACTCAAGAAACAAAATAAAAAAATTCAACACCGCTATCTAAAACCAAAGATCATTTTGAAAACTGTATAGTATTAATTTTGATCTTTAGCTAATTCTTCGAATATTTTCAAAGATGCTTTTCTCTTTAATAATTACTTAATGATCAATAAAAATACTTTTGTTACAATGTATTGTACAATTTAGATCTGGTATCAAATTCCACAGCTGCTTTAAATTTTTAGATGAAAGAAAAAAATTCAAATGTTAATAATAATTTTAGCTGCATCATTATGCCTTTGTAGGAATTTAGAAATTATCATGCTGTAATTCATTCTTATATAAATCAAAATTCCAGAAAAATTTTAACAATAAAATAACAATTTGATAATTTTATTAAAAATATCTCGTTGAAAAGATATATCTGTAAGTTATGAATTTTAACTGAAAACATTAATTATCAGAAATTATTGTAGCATTTTATGTTATGTTTTTCATATTTATTTGTGTATATTTAAAATTTGCATGTCCACGATCATTGGTTTACTTAAATAAATAGCTTGTTTTGTAGTTTTTATTCGATATACTACTGTGTCCAAAAAGTAAGACCAATTTTCAATTTAAAATTCCGGGACTTATGGAATTTCTATTTTTTCTTTTTTTAGGTTGCTAGCACTGTCCTTGGCATCTGTATGAAATTTGACGTCAAAATATTCATTAGTGTTTGAATTACGCTTGGCTTTGCGAGACTCTAAAATTGATTCCGGCGATTTTTGAAATGTCTGAATTAATTGAGCAAAGAACTTGCATTCAATTTTGTTTGCGGAAACGTATAGAATGTTGCAGAAGGCATTCGGTGAGCATTCCTATATCGGAAAGAAATGTTTAGAAGTGGTATAAACAGTTCAAGAAGGCAGAGAGCTCGTTGAAGATGAAAAACCCTCTGATCGACCATCAACCTCAACCGACGAAGCTCACTTCCAAAAAGTAAAGATTTGGCGCTTGCAAACCGTCGATTTACAATTGCAGATCTTGCTGATGATGCTGGAATTTCAAAAGAATCGGTCAATTCCATTTTGGGTTTCAAACGCGTCAAATCTCGATTGGTACCGAAAACACTGAATGCGCCAGCTCACACTGCATTGATTGATTCTTCGTGACTTTTTTGTCCAAAATGAAACTCATATCGTTCCACAACCATCACATTCACACCGTGCGACTTCTGGCTATTCCCTAAACTCAAAAGACCACTCCGGGGACAACGTTTTGAATCGATTGAAGAGATTCAACGTAAATTACCGCGCGATTTGAAGGCCTTCCCCTGCCGATGACTTTTTAGCATGCATTGAGGATTGGAAAAAACGTTGGCATAACTACATTGTGTCCGGAGGGGATTACTTTGAAGGCTTTAAAATAAATTTAGAAGAATAAATAAAAGAGATTTTGAAAAAAAAAATCTGGTCTTACTTTTTGGGCATAGTAGTATATTTAAAATTTGCATATTTACGATCATTGGTTTATTTAAATAAATAGCTTGTTTTGTAGTTTTTATTTGATATAAGATGTTTTCGAAATGATCAATTTGTGATTTCTCTTTCAGTTGTTGTCTTGCCTATGGACTCGACGCAATACATTGACAACATGAGCTATGGCTCTGTTTCTCAGGGACCAAGTGCAGATTATTGCCATCTCATGGCTGAACTTAGTAAGTCTCTTGTTCTTATTCAATACGAAAACAATTATAAAATGATTTTAATTTCTGACTGTACTTTAATGTCTATTCTCAGAAGCTCAAAACTTCGATGTGATGAAATTTTCTTCTTACCGTACAGCATGCAAACTCAGGTTCATTCAAAAGAATTAGCTGTGAGTATCCTTGTATTATTTGTTATTAATTGTCTTTTGAAGAATTTTTATTTATATGAATTCAAACGGAATAGTATCTGAAAAGAAATAAAAAAAACAACAATGTTTTAAATAAAGTAGATTAATTTAAATATTATTGACTCCTTTAATTTTTTATTCAACAAAAGACTAATTGTAAGATCTTTTGGGTTTTAAATGACATTATGAGACCTATTGGGTTTTTTAATGAATCTTTTTGGGTTTTTTAATGAGGTCTTTTGTTTTTTAATGAGATCATTTGTTTTTGAATATCTTTTGGGGGCTTTTTTTAATGAGATTTTTTTTTCTTTGTAATGAAATCTTTTTGGTTTCTTTTTAATGAGATCTTTTGATTTTTTTTTTTTTTTTTTTTTTTAATAAGACTTTTATTTTTATTATTTGTTTATTTATTTTTGTATTTGTATTTAAAGGAGAAAAGCAAATTTATGAGATTTTACTTTTAAAATCACGAATTATCGGATAGTTTGAAAAAAGTAATGTGTGTTTAAAATTATTATCAATATAAAAGTGTTGGAAGAATCCAATACGGAAAACCTTTTTATTACTAATAAACGGAATTTTCATTTTTAAATAAAACTGTGGTATTCATATGTAGCTTTACAATATTTTAGTAACATATATTGTTACGTCGGTAATTTTCCTACTAAATTTACTCTTTACAATAAGTAGTTTTCAAAATATTTTTATGAAAATAAAAAAAAAAAAAAAGATTTTAGTTGACGAATCCTTTTTAACTTCATTTGAAATTCTACATTTTCGGCCTGTAAATTCATTTAAACAACTTTTAATTATGTGAGTAAAATGATGCTGTGTCATTATTTTTTTTTTTTTGTATTATCGTCTATAATATAAGTCTTTTTAATTGCGTGCTGTTAACAAGATTAACTAAAAATATAAGTCGTTATTTTCAAATATAAAGATTCCATTTGTAACGCTATTAAATCTTTTTTATCAGTTTTTTTATTGATTAAATGATCGATTGTGCTTGCTCCAATTGTTTAAACTTTCTTTTTTATTTCACAGTACATTCAGTAGATATATGGAATGTGATCGAAGCATTTCGAGAGAATGGCATGAACTCTTTAGAGCCCCGAATGGAAATCAATATTCCTCGTTTAGAAACTCGTAACCTCCATTTATTTCCAACTCAACAAGCGCCTTCCATCGACACAACAGATCGACTTAGACCAATGTACTTCCTTATTGCTCAACTGGCTCACGTCTGCTTATGATCCGTAAGTGCAGCTGCTTATCGTGTGTCTTTCCACCGGATACTAAAATCTCATGTCACAGATCGGCCGTTAATTGGAAGCTTGATCTCCTGTTCTTTCTGGCTTCTTGTCAGCAAGACGATGACATAAAGCAACTTTTTTTAAAAAAAGTATCTTCTCTCTATAAAAAAATGCATGTGTGCATGGTGCTATAAATTGGGGTTACTTTAAATCTTACAAATTTGTGTCTGGTATAATTATTTTCCAAATGTATTTATTAATGTTAAAAACAGCTTTCACTTTAATAAACTTTTATGAAGTATTATCGCAATTAATTTATCTCTCTGAAATAGTTCAGGAGATCTTCTCATTTGTGTAAGTTAATGCATGCTTTGCAAACTTTTTCCAATATACAACAAACTGATTCACCTAGAATTAATGTTTTCTATTTATTTTAAAATAATAAACTAAAACTTTTATTTAAGCTACTTTTTGCTTTGTTGTTAGAAATTGTAATTTGATTTACTTAAAAAGTGAACATCCTATGTAAGTTTTGCTTCTAGGGTTTAGTATGCACATTCATTCAAAATGGTCAGATATAGATAGATACCTCTTGTTAAATCATCCACGTAAATATTTTAATTTTTTAATTCTTATATTTAATTTTTACAGGTCCTAGCTAATAGTATAATGAAATAATATTTTTTGTATTTCTCTTTATATACCCTCTGCTGTAAATATTCCATTAAATGTCACTGTAATAAACTTTTTTGTGAAGTATCATCACAATTAATATACTTCTCTGAAATAGTCTCAGGGAGATCTTCTGCTTAGTGTAAGTTTATACATGCTTTGCAATCTTCATACAACAAACTGATTCACCTAGAATTAACGTTTTCAATTTTTATTTTCTATTGTTATTTTTTGCCAGTAAAGTGATGACAATAGTCCCCTCATTAGATTATTGTTCTTTTTATGCAGAAAATAAAAGTAATTCTTTTATTTTAAAAATAATTTAAAAAAAAAAAAAAAAAAAAAAGTATAATAATAATGTATTTGCTTTTTACTGGGCACATTAAATAATAACAAAATATTTTATAATTTGATAATTCATATTTTATTATTACAAATTTGCCAATGTTAATACTGATGTTATTAATCTTGGAAAAAATTGTTATGTGAAGGATACAATCTATTATTTTCATTGGTAACCATTGATATACCTAATACAATTATAATTTATTGTGTATTGTGTTGATTATTTGTGAAATGAAAATTAAGATCTTGAAATTTCTTTGTCTTTTGGATTTCTAATTCAAGCCCATAGAACTCAAAAATTTATGCACTTCTCATCAAGAATCTTATGATCTTGAAACATGCATTAATATTTAAATGAACTAAAATAGGGCAATTGTAATTTATTGGGTGAAATCAAAAGCAATCTTCAATGTTCTTTTTTTTTTTTAATTATTATTTATTTTCTTTTGTAGGATATTTGAATATTAAAACTAATTAAATTTAACTGTTTACATTTATAATTAGCATTATTAATTTATCTTAATGCCATTCATAGTTAAGTAATATTGTATTTGGGGTAGTAATATTAATTATAAAAATATTTCTCTAATTTTTACTTTTTATCTTTGATATTAAAAGTTAAAGAGATATATATTAAAATCTTTTATTTTGTTTTCTTTAGGGAAGAAACTGGTAAAAGTGAGAGTGTTTTCTATAAAAATTGCCTTAGCTACTATGTGTTCTGGAAAGTTGATGGATAAACTTAGATGTAAGTTCTTTTAAGTTTTGTTAGATTTATTAGAAATCGTGAGATTTTTTATGTATAAATTTTGAATATACTCTCCATTCTTATAAATTAAAAATAATATATTTATATATAGAAAGGAAGCTTTTTTATGATTTTCTAATTTTTATTTCTTAAAAATTTAATTAAATTTTTTTTTTTCTTTTTCCAGACATATTTTCTCTAATCTGTGACAACAACGGACTGTTGGTTCAAAGTAAAATTTGCTGATTTTCTGAGAGAAATTTTACAAGTTCCATGTTCTGTGCATGAATCTCCAACATTTGGCTATCGTGATAATCTCCCTTCTATGATAATTGATGGGGTACTTTTGTTGTATGTTATATAACAGAGGAAAACTAATTTGCAAATTAAATTCATTACTAATTTAGCCTCTTTAAGAGATTTTAAGAATTTTTTTCATTAGTATAGAGTATTGTTCTGCATTTTAATGAAAATTTTATTTTTCTAAATTAAAAAATTTAATTAAATTTAAATAATTACATCAAAATAAAACATGAATAAGAAAATTATCAATAATTATTCTTTCTGGAGTTCTTTTTTTTTTAATTTTGAAATAATTTGCAAAATGTAAAAATATGTATGTGTAATATATAAAAATGTAGAAATATGTATCCTCGTATATACAAGTATATTGCATCTTTTAAACTTTTTCACCTTTTTACCTTAAAATAGAAATGATTTAATTATGCTAGGATTTTTGAAAAACGTAAGATTTCATTAAAAAATATCAATAAGGTTCATTTTATAATAATAATATTCTTCTTGTAATAGTGAAAAACATTTTTTTTAACAGTTTATAAAAGGCTGCAAGATTTATTAATACAATTTTTTTTATATTATATCAGCATTTTCTGCAATGTATCTCAATATTATAGTCAATATGTTGTATTTTCAGAATGCTTCTCTCCATTTTTTTCGAGTTTTACTTAATTTGCATATTTTTCTTAATTTAATCATGCAACTTTTCATCTATTTATTCATTTTATGACTCATTTATCAATGAAGAATGATTTTAATATATTTTAATAATTAATACTTTAAACGTTAAATTTTACTTTGATGCTTCTATTTATTGTTTTTCCAGCAAAATAAAGTGACAGTTAATGATTTTTGGATATCATCATGTCAGATCCTGCCCCTCCATGTTTAGTGTGGTTACCACTGCTTCATAGGCTTGCAAGTGTGGAAAATGGTAAACCATAATTAAATATGCTTTAATAATCTTTTCACTTAACAATCCTGAGTAATCTAAAATTCATATAATAAATAGAAACTTTTATTGCTATATTATTGTCATTGAAATCAATGAAATATTCTAGTATTTAGAAAATGTATTAAGAATTTTATTTTTGTCTTAAAAGAAACTATAATTTAATTCAATTCACTTTGTTTCTGCGATATTTTAGATGCTTCAGTTAAAAGTCATCAAAATATACTAATCACCAATAGTATAATAGTGATTCTTCTGGTGTTAATTAATTGCTTAATTTTGTCTAATATAATGTGATCTTGTTAGAATGATTTTTAATAAAAGTTTTAATATAAAATATACAATTTTCCATATATCTTCAAAAGTAAAAAAAAAATTGAAACTGTTAAAAACCTTCCTTCTCATCTATGATAATTTTAAACTTTTCTTTCTTCTGTTTTACTGATTTTTTTTTTTTTCTTTGTGAGCAACTACCTGTCTATATGCATACCACAATTTATATCAACTGTATTATATTGTATAAAAACATTTAATATAATGAAGCTCATATAAATCAGCGTGTATATATATATATATATACATATAACAATCTGTTATGAAATCTGTATATAAATAATAATTTTGCATATTTATGTGAAAAAGGTTTTTTATGTATTTCACATATATGATATAATTTTTTTTTTTTACTTTCCCCCCTGGAATCTTCAAATTTTCATTTCATTTTAATTTCCAAATTGAATTATTTAATGAATAATACAGTTTTGTTGTGTTATTTAGTTCTCCACCCTGTGCAATGTGATGGTTGCAATCGAGAAGCATTTTTGGGATTTAGATACAGATGTCAAAAATGCTACAACTATCAGTTATGTCAGGATTGCTTTTGGAGAGGACGAGTTTCTGGGAGTCATACTAGTCAGCATGAAATGAAAGAATACACATACTATGTTAGTGTTTATTTCTTTAACATTATTTTTGTATATATTACAATTTTATTTCCAAATTAATTACAAAATAAATTCTTATTATAGAAATCACCTAGCAAACAATTAGGTCATTCCTTGAAAAAGTCTTTCCGGTGTGTACCAGAAAAACAAGCCAGCTCAATTCCTAGGTTTCCTGAAGAACCAGAAAAGACTTTAAATTTACAACATATTGTGTAAGTATAACTATGTATTTATTTTATTTTTAATCGTATAACATACCAGGATTATATTTTATAGATGATGTTATATAAATAATAGATGAATTATTTAATTTTTGCTAAATAAACATATGTACATGCATAAAAATTATTATCCATTTATTTAAGCTATTTATACTGTGGTTCATAATAATTTAAACATTAAAATTAGTATCAAAATTATTATTTATTGTACCTTATTTCATGCAATAAAATGAAGCTCTAAATTACTTATTCACAATTTTTTTAGGGATAGTAATATTAACAAAAAATTAAATAAAGTTGAAAAATAATAACAGATATGTTGTGTCATTTAATATTTAATTTCTTTATGGAAATTATATTGAGAAATTTGTTAATGAATTATTATTATTAATTGTTTTATTTTCATGTATAATATTTTTATGAAGGTTACTGAATTAAAAGCCTAATTTGATATTTAATTTTTTGCTGCTTTATGCCTGTATAATTATATTCTTTTTAATTATTATTTTTTGTTATTTCGAAATTATTTTGAGGGAAAATTATAATATTCATTTATTTATTGGTTGAATTATTCCTTGTAATATTAACAGATTTTCTTACTATTACAGAAGCAATAAAAAAAATTATGAAATCCTGTTGTGCCCATTGTATGCATTGGTTATAATATAAAACACACAAATAAATAAGCTACATATATTAGAACACTAATTATAAATTTCATTTTTTATTTTTACTAAAATGTAAATTAGATGTTTGTATTATACTTTATTTTTAATACATCATTAAATATATAACATTTTTTTATTTATAAACTGAGTTTTAAAAATCTATTTACCTTAGGCCTCCATCTCCTATTCCCAGTCACAATGGTTTTCACAGTGTAGCTAATAATTCTTTTGATATGTCTTCATTAGATGGTAGATCAACAACAAGAAGGTAAGTTGTACATGTCAAGCCTAACCAAAGACATTTAATTGTAGAAATAATTGGATGATAAGTGTGCACCTTACGAATCATTATCATATGCACTATTTTATTTACTTATAATTGCTCTTCAAAAAAATCATCTTATTGTTGTTTGTTAAACAAGAAATGGTTTGAAATATATTCTAAAATTCTTTAAATATCTTTTAGGTTCTGTATCATTCTATAAAAAATTGTAGATTCATGTAAATTAACATTTTTAATAAAATATAAAATTTATTCTTATGGAAATATTCATATGTGATATTAAAATAATGGCATTTAATTAATATTCATTGTGATTTTGATATAGATTTAAATCTTAAACATTTCAAAGTTAGCCCACATATGGAGTGAATCTTTCTTGCAATGTTAAGCCCAGATATGGAAAATTCCTGCTTGCTATCAACAAAACTTGCTTAAAAAAATATTGTGTTCTTCAATTAAATTATCATATGTAGTTAAAACATGTCAATTTGCTGACTTTTGAAGCAATATCACTTTTAAGAGTAATCTGAGCATTTTTTTGTTTTTGCTATTTGTGGAAGCATCTATGAAATTATCTTTCAACTTTTCATGCTCTAGTTCATACTTACACTTCTAATGATCTGAAAATATATATATATATCTGCTAAGAAGTATTTTTATATTGACATATACTGGAATAAAGAATCTATCTTGATGCTTTAGTTTCTACAGTGAAATTTTTTTCTATTACCTAGGAAAATACTTAAAGTAGGGTTTGGAAAATGCTATAGAATTTTATGTGTAAGGAGAAAATGTATTCAAAATTCTGCTTTTATATGTACTTATGATTTAAGATATTAGTATGATAATATGGTAGGAAAAAAATATTATTGCTGAATAATGTTTTTAGCTCAAATACACTGACATTTTTTTTTTTTTTTTTTTGTCTTTAAAATATTCTGTAAGCATCTTTAAAAAAAAATGTATTTTTTAAAAAAATTTTATTAGTTTTAATTAAATTTGCATTTGATATTACTATTTGTTAACTTTTATAAATATTTCATGTTTTTATTTTATTGATGTTGATATCCTTCATTTTTAGCTTAGAATCAAATCGAGGGGATGATGAACACAGGCTAATTGCTAGGTATGCTGCAAGATTGGCCGATACAAGAAGTACAGTAAGTTCTTAATATCCGAATGCTATATTTAGATATATATATATATAATGAAAACTTTTTTTTTATTATTTACAAGAAAATAATACAAAATGAAATGAGTCTATTTTATTAATAAGTTGAAAGTCTATTATATTTACTGAATCTGGTATAATATAAGTCACAGCGTCTTTTTTTTTATTATTATGGAAAATTTTGGTGACATTGTTTTGTTTAATCATTCAAAATGTTAAAATTGTATTCAATGTAGCTTATATCAAAAATAATTTGCAATATGTAATTAATAGTGATAAATTGTTAAAATAGATCAAGAAATTTTTTATTTATTGATTTAGGTAGAACAGTAATCTTTTTTTATTGAATATAAGTCCTTGAATTTATAGTCCTCTGATTTTAAATAATAATATATGCTACAAAAAGTCAATAATATTGTAAGCTTAATTTAGTATATCATCATTCTGGCAGTCTATTTCTAAATGATAATTTAGCCATTTTGTATTATAAATTTATATCTTTGAAAGCTTAATACTCTTATCGACATTCATTAATTATTTTCAAAGCAAAATATACCATTATTTTAGTGAGTTATTGAAGTTACAATTCTTATTGATTCTTAGGCATTTTCGACATCCCATATAAAAATATTTCAATTAATTAAGAATTAGTATTTAATTAATCTTAAAAATTATGTATATATATATATATATATTACTTTAATCGCTTTTTTCTTAAAAAATTGCAATTATATTATAAAATAGGAATTTTGATTGCAACATTAATTAATATTTAAAAATACTCTTTTGTAACCATAATATTTGTATTAAATGAACTACAAAATGTAATAATACATTTTTTTGTTGTTTAAAAATTGTACTTTTTCTTCTAATATATATTAAGATCTTTTTCTCATTTACTAAAAGTAATTATCAAAATATGAAATGTTCTTAGATGCGAAGTCCATCAGATTTGAGTTTAAACATGGATACTACTAGACAACGAGATCTGATTGCTCAGTTGGAATCAAAAAATAGGTAGAATTTCAAATTGATTTATGTACTATTGCATTAAAGTAATTATTTTTTTTAAACTTATCCATGATTATATTACTTTTTAAAACAAAATATTACATTAAAGAAAATTTTCTTATATAGAGAAATAATGAGAGAAATTGTGAGGTTAAGAAAACAACAAGAACAAGAGGATGCGGTCTTACAAAATGAACAAAATCCTACTTTATTAAATGAACTAAGAGCCCTTAGACAAAGGAAAGAAAGAATTAGAGAGTCATTTATCTACCCTTCAAGAGAGTCGAAGAGAACTGATGGTTCAGTTGGAAGCCTTGATGAAAATGCTCAAGGTAAATTCTATTCATATTTTTTTTGCATACTTATACATGTTTTTAAATAGAATCCATTAATTTAAATTGTATTTTTAGGCTGTTATTATTATGCACAAAATGATTTTTGAAATATGTCATACAAATCAGCATACTGTAAATTATTCAATCATATACATATAATGTGGCAACTATAAATCATAATAACTCTTATGAATTACAAAAATAAATAATATGAGAATTTCTTCTAATTTTATGTGAAAATTAAAATTATATAATATTTTCATATGCGTATAAGTCATAAAAGATCATTATGTTTATCTTATACCTTAGTGAAAAATTAGGCTGTGCAGTTTTTTTTTTTTATTTAGCCAGAGCAGCCTGATAAATAGTTAATTGTACAAGAGATACTTGGTTTGAAATTTAACAGACAATGCTAAACAGAAAGCTTCCATAAAAATGCTGGAAGTAGTTGGAATAAATCTTTTGTCTACAATGTCCTTCTGTTAGACTTGGGGAGGAGGATGGGTATCACCAGAAAGGGATTTAACTCAGGGTTAAAAATCACAATATACTTTGGATAAAACTGAATCTATTAAATCTTTACTATTTTAATGTCGATTAATCTTAGATCAAAGTGTGCTATCATCTAAAAATGGAATATTTTATTTTTTTTAAAAATAAAATCTTTGTATCTTAAATTGAATCTTATCGGCTAAAATTAATGTTCTATGATAATCACTTGTCCTTTCAAGGTTATAGAGTCAGCAAATATGTTAAATGATTGCTATATTCATGGTTATCATGAAATAATTGGAATTATTTGCTGGTTTAGATGTTGTTTAGAATAATGTGAAAGAGGATTCATTTAGCCATATGTCACTAGAATAGGCTATGTTTATATCTATTATGAGTAAGATTGCACAAAGCATTTATGTTACCACGAATATTCTGTTAGTGTAGTTTCCACATTTACTGTCAGGGTTGATACTCAAGCCTACAGGTGTAAATAGAGCTTTAAAGACAATTATGTACAATAGTCACATTTACTTTTATTATTTATTCAAATGCTTGCAATTCTCAGTCACAATGCATTCTTTTTCATCCATTACTATGTTTTGTAGAATATACCTTTTCAGAACCTCTAAATGTTATCATGACTTTTAATGTGCAATTCTGAAAATTATTCAATAGCATTAAAGATTTTATTAAAGGATATATTAAGAAAACAGGCTCTAACATTTAATGTTCCTTAAATGTCTGTAAGATATCAAATCTTTTTTTTTTTTCCTCTCTTATTTAAGCTACCTTTTTTTCAAATCTGTATATATTGAAAATTTAATTACATTTCCATCAATTTTTTTTCACTAGCACTAAGAATTTTTATTTTAAATATCATTATTAGCATGATATTGCATATCTAACTACTGATTTAATAAATTTATTCTTCAGAATCATCAGACTTCTCCTCGATCCACACCAAACAGTTCTCCTCGCTCTGCAACATCTAAATCTCCTCCTCTGTCAACTCCATACCCAGTGTCTTCATCCCGCAGTGCTCCTACTACGCCTGATACAAATCCTCCAACATCTGAAAGCTCTGGAGGAGTGCCTAACAATGCTATGGCAGCATACGACCAATCAGGAAGTACTAGAAGTTTAAGAAATGATTTGTTGGTAGCTGCAGATTCTGTGACAAATGCCATGTCTTCATTAGTAAGGGAACTAAATTCAGGTATTATTGAAAAGTTTTTCTTTGGTATGCAATATATTAATTATAAATTTGCAAATATGAATTCAATTTTTATTTGAATTATTTATATTTAAATCTTATTTATTTTTATTGATTAAAATAATTGAAATAACAATTTAAAATACTTTAGATGTTATTGAATAATTTGTAATAAATTATGTATTCTGAAAATTCTTTAATTTTCTTTTTTTTTTTTTTTTACTGAGATATTATTTTAATAAAATCATTTTAAAGTTTATTGAATAGTTTAAGTTTTGTATTTTTATAAAATTTTACTCATTTATTAATAAAATATGTTGGCATAGAATTCAGTACCATGGAGAATCAAAAATTTTAAAAATAAAAGATCAGTATCTACTTTTTTGAGCAGACAGTAACAGATGTTCATTGATTTTTGCTTTTATATTTTATAGTATTACATTATCAAGTAATTCATAATACCATAATTGTATTACAAATATATTTTATGCAGGGCCAGAGGAAAGGAGTAGGCAAATTGTGTAAAATTAAACTACATATATTCCTTCAAAATGAAATTTCATACTAAGATATCAATTTTTCAGTTTCTACAATTGCAATATTGAATACAAAAATTTCATATATTGTAGAGATTTATTTAGATGCAAACCAACCACAAATGTTTTGAATTTTATCATACATAAATAATTTCAGCAAAGTTGATTTAAAGAAGAATGTATAATTCTGCAAATTCATTTGTGCTACAAAGATAACAAAGACACAAATATAAAGGAATTGTGTGAAGGAATATGCCTGTTTAAAAGTTTATTTCAAGTGAATTACCTTAATTCAAAATATTCATTTGATCTTATTTTACATTTACAAATTTTTTTTACCATTACATTCTTGAATTTGAGCTTATCATTTATAATATCTATTACACTTTTTACAAGTACAGCTAGTGGGTATAGATAATTTTCAAAGTTATAAGAAATAGTTTACACTTCATAATATCATGAGATATGTTTGTAAATTTGTCAGTGATGGAGATAGAAAATGATGTATTCCATATGAAGTTTATTTCTATAAAAACTCAGAATGTTAATTTATAGTTATGAAATCGTATTTTTTTTTCATTATTGTTTATTAAACATATAATGTGTATAAAATCATGAAAAATTTTTTTCTTAATGAATAGATTAGGCAATTTCTGTTTTGCATATAATTGTGTAAGTGTAATATAATAAGTGTTTATGACTATTCTATTCCTTCTGTTCCTTATACAGCAATTGTTTATATGCAACCACATTAAACTTTCGTTAAAATTAAATAGCTCTGTTTTAAATTTGTAATTTGATTTTTTTCTTCTTATAGGATCTGAAGATGAAGATGGGAATTGTGACAGCAAAGTATTAAGCAGTAGCAGAGGTTATTTTTTTTTTATATATTTCAGTTATCCTGACTTAAATAATTGCTTTAAAAATAATTTTGAAAAATATAAATATTTCTTGCTTTTTTTTTTTTTTTTTTTTTTTAAATTTTCAAATTTTTATGCGCAATGATAAAATTTTATTTTAGTACGAAGATTTTTAAATTAACTCATTCATTTTGTAAAGCAGTTTCTTAAATTTCGAATGGTAGATTTTGAAACTGAAGAAGAAAGTGCTGTTGAAAGTTTAGAAGGAGGAGTTACACTTTGGCGAGATGAACGTCAAAGAGCTCAAGAAAATCATTTTCTTAAAAGAAATTCAAGCCCGGAACAGTTCAGTTCATCATGATGCAAATAAAATTCTTGAGGAAGATAATCAAGAATTATATGACAATGATCCTAGGGTAAGTATTTCTTTCATACAAACAAATATATAAATATATATAGATAATTACTGTAGATTTAAAAAAATTGTCAGATATTTTTGTAATAATTTTTAACTAAACATAAATATTTGTTAACAATATTTCTGTGTTCTTATTATAAGAACACAGTACTTAAAACATAAGCTATTTATCGTGAAGAAGTCAATTAATTTAATGATGTATATATTAATTTGCTAGTACTTTTTTTTTTTTTAAGTAAAAGTTTCAAATTTAAGAGTATATTTGATATTTTATACTTTTGGTGTCCATATTTTATCTCTATATTAGTCTCAGTATTAAAATCATAAATTCCATATTTCCTCAATTATTTTTATTAATTATTATTTCATTCAAAATCAAAATAGTAAGCTTCATGTTAACAAAAATGGGATTTTTATTTTAAATTTAATTTTGTTCTATTTGAACTATTTATTTAGAAAATAGAGTATTTTTAATTTAAAATTTTTGTGGTAATATGATCGGAAACCAATAAATAAATTTAAATTATATGAACAAATTTCTGATTATATAACCTTTTTATTATTTTTGCAATTTAAGATTTAAAAATATGTTATGTGTTTTGATTTTGTATTTTTATATTTGTTAAATTTTTATTGCTTGATTTTTATCATTTATTCCCTCTATAGAAAAAAATTTTTGCACAAATTTTGAGTTTTTAAATGCATGCTGTTTATTTCTTTTCTCATTTTTGATTTCCTGATTTTCATTGGTCACATTTTTACCCTGTTAACCTTATGTTTATTATTTTTCCTTTGCCCTTCACCGTTTTCTGCACCCTATTAAGACTCAAACCTTAATCACCTCCTCATAAAGCACCGAGCACGAGAACGTGTCCAGTATTCAATTCCATTTGTAGGATCTGGACCTTTTTCAACATCATTCTTCATTGACCACTGATGATGAAAGCTACGTGCGTACCGATGATGATGATGATGGTTGCAATACGGATTGGGAAGAAACGATGCGACGTTGGGTGAATCGTTAATCTGTCATAGATTATTTTCCGTTTCTCAGTGTTCGAAGTCACATATCATATGCGAAGAGGCAGCTAGCTTTTTCATCAAGTCCTTTAAGTGCCGTTTGATGTCCAGTGCCCCACACACTAATTTGATCTTCTGTTGGTTGTTGTCATTGAAAACTAAAGGGTAAAGGTGCTTTTTAAATGAACTATGCTGATTTATATATTGTTATTTCTATATAGATTAAGATAAACAGTACAGTTATTGATGCTTTAAAACTCATTTTGAAAATGTGAAAATCAAGTCAAATGTTAAGAAAATTTAAGCATTGTAATTTTTTTAATATATCTTGTCACATTTAATAATTCAAATTTTAAAATCTAGATATATTTAAAAATGGTAAGATGAGATAATAATGTACCAGGGCTTCCCAAACTTTTGTAAGTCTACTTTTTAAAACAGAAATTTTTCAGGTTTAAAGTAATTAAGATAAAAACATTAAAAATTTTCTTTACATTGTATAAAAAAAATATAAACTTTATTAATATAAATTAGTAGTAGTTATAAAAAGTTTTGTTCATTAGCTGAATGTAATCTACTAAAATTGTTTTATAATTTTATATTTTCATTTTAAAATCTACACAACTTTAATTTTTCATATTAATAAGTTAAAAGCATAATTTCTTGGTTTTTTTTTTTTCTTTTGAGTTGTTTTTTGTATTTGTAATTATAAGTTAATGACTGTACTGTTTATTACCTCGAATGCCTTTAAATAGTTTGAATTATTTTATTTTTATTCTTTTTTATCTTCATTTATATTTTTAGGGGTTCATTGATTTCTTATATATTGTTAATATAGATTTTATCCGATTCATTTACTTTTTTATTATTAAAATTTATCTAAAACTTATTAAGCAACTAGAAAAAAAAAAAAATCTTTTCTGAATTTTTATATAGCTATAATTTTGTAATGTTACATTTTGAAGTTATTTATGATTTTTTTTCACTTTTGAAATATAATTTAAATTGTTACCTTTTATTTACAGATCATATATTTATCAATAATAATCTAAAATATTTTCCTGTGATAAATATATTATTTTTATGCAACACACACAAAAAAAAATAACTACTTTAACAACGAATAATCCATTATATATATACATTAGGTAAAATAAGTATTTTCTTTTAACACATCAATTCAACTTAATCTCTTGGTTAATTTTTATAGTGAAATCAGTAGTTTTTTTTCTTTATTATGATAGTTAAGTGTAAACCTTTAATGTATCTTGTCATGTTTTAATGTCATATTAATGATTATCCTATGAATATATTTCGAGAAATTAAACATAATTAAATTCTTCGAAATTTTTTGCTTATTTTATTAGTGTACAAAATATTTAAAATTTATAAGTTCTTTGTCTAAATTTTTTTTTAAATAGATTTTTTTCTTAAAACTTAGAAAACAATATTCTTCTCTTGTTTTGTAATGTATCTATTTCATTAAAACAATATGTTTTCTATTAGGAAAAACTTAGTGTACTTTGTTGCAGTCGACTCACTCTAAAATTTGTAAATTTCTAATGTTTTTCAATGAATTATTTCTATTATCGAATTGACCTTATTCAATAATAATAAAAGGCATTGTTCATTTTTTACATTTTCCATTTATATTTTAAAACTTCTAAATAAATTTGTAGCATAAAAATCTATGCCCAAGAATACTTTCCACCATAATAATTTCTGCAAATATCTATATCATATCTAGATGGGGGATACTACCAATAGCATTGTGAAATTGTTGCCATGCAACATGCTAGAGACAATCTCACAACCAGATATTAATTGGTAGTTACTGATTCGTTATTTTTCAAAAAAAAAAAAATTTTTAAGGAAAATGACAATTTTTCAGAAAGTATATTTATATATATGAATTATATATATACATACAAATAAATAATTTATTTAACCTTTAAGAAGCATCTTATTTGCATGCTGTATGCATATTTATTATAAAAAGGCTGTTGTGTACCTTATTAAAATTTTGAATGAAATGTAGAAAGATTTGCTTATGTTTGCTACTTCTTATTATTATAAAGATTTTCTGTCAAAAAGTGCTGTCATATCGAAAATTTAATGTATTTCAATGGATGATATAAAGTAAAACAGATTTTTCAATTGGTTAGATAAACAACACATTTATACTTAAAATAAATAAATATCAATTATTTTTCATTTCTTGAAAAGGGTTAATATTTTTGTTTAATGAATATTTTTATAAAAAATATTCATTATTTGACATATTTAAATGAATCATGCCTTTCAGAGTTCAGTATTTAATATTTTAAACAATTCTCATCATATTATTTTATTTATTTATTTGTATTTAAGAAATTATTTTATGAGTCTCCTGCAGCAAAATGTCTTTCATTGTATTCCTTTAATTCATCTGTGTGTGGGCTTGTATGTCCTCTTTCATATCATGAACATAGAATTGTGATGTGATGTTTCATCAAAGTGTTCAATTCATCCATGCATTATAGTGTTATTGAACAACCTATACGTGTCCTGTAGTAGTAACAGTGTGCAACTTTTGTAGCAGAGTTTGTGTATCTTACAAATTATATTGTTGCACTATTTTATAGAAGATAGCATTTTAACATTTTATTATGTGCTATCGTTTTTAATTCAAAATTATTTATGTTTTAAAAAATTATACCTGAAATTTCATGTATAGTGCATTAAAAACTAATCTCATTTGTATTACCATCAGATTTATTTATGATGCTGTGCAGGATATTTAGGAAAAGATAACCGAACTTTGAAGGTGAATAAATAAAAAAAAATGTAGAAAGGAACTGTTTGCTGCATTTTTATTGGGGAAGCAAATTTTCAACAACTCAAAATTTTAAAATTATTTATTAAATTTAATAATGCATTGCAATTTTCCATAATGATAGGAATACTGTAGAATAGTTCATTTCACCATGAACGTATACGGCAGACTACCAATCCACATTCTATTATATAAAGTACCTTTATGAATGGCTATTTTTTCATTCTCTTGTGTTGTCTATTTAGTGTAATTTTAGTAACTATTTTGCATAATTTGGCTATACAGATGATTCATTTATTAATATTTATTATTTCATTTATTTTATTACTGTACTGTTAATATGTGTATATGAACTAACAAGAAACACTTTGTCGTGCAACAAAAAAATTATTTGTGATGCTATGATTTAGGATTAATTTGCTAATAGTAAGTGGTTTAAAATATCTGTACAGTATAAGATTTACTGATTTGACTTGACTTGAATAAGGTGATTTGAAATGCTTGAATGAATTGTGATATCTCAATTTATCCAAATATTATTTACTGGCTTTCTAATGAAGATTATAACAACAAACAGTTTATTTCTATCTCTAATTGTTATTTCATTATTTACCTTCAAAGTTCAGTAATCATTTTCTGGGTATCCCATAGTTTCATGAAAGTGTTACTATGCATTTGTATTTTCATCTGTATGTTCATGTTATTGTTTGTATAAAGTATGTTCCATTTTCGTTTATTTTGCTGGTAAAGATGTTTGTTTCTGTTCCTGTGTTCTCCCCCTCTTTCTCTATCTCTCTGGATCACTCTTTATAGTTTGCACACTACCTTTACTGTAGGCAATTGACCAAGCACATTAACTATTTTTACATTCCTATTTCCAATATGCACAATTTGTAAAACTACAATTGAATACTTGTTTGTTACATGCATGTAAAGAAAGAGTAGTTATAGAGGAATTAGAATGTTAGCTTTACCTGAAAATGGCTTTTCAAACAAAATAAATTGAAGAATTTTATTGAATGTTTGCTTCTTCTTGCAAAAAAATTTGTAAGTTTTTATAATACTTTTAGCTATCATCTATTTTTTTTTATTATTATTTCATTGTCCATTCATTTAAGTGGTGTTGCTTGAGCTAATATATAATTTTCGAAACTCTTCATCATTTTCATTAATTTAGTTAATCTTGATCTTGATGATTGATGAAACTAACTGACATTTTTGAAATAAGCTGAATAATAATGATGATGGTTAATTCTTATGAAGCAGAATGAAAAATAACAATAATTTTTTTTAATTAACCAAAATTATATTGTAAATATCTTGTTTTATTCGTTTGTTCCTAATGCCATAAAGTTACAAAAGAATTACATCTTGAATTAATTATTACATATTGTAAACATAAAGGCAATATTTTCTAATGGATGTATTTACAGTTTGTTACTATTAATACACTTAATAAAAAAATTTAGTTTATTTTATTCTCCTCATTATTTTACTTCATTTTTAATTTATTCCTTTATAGTGAAGTGTGCAAAATATGATATTTTTTAACAATGTGATAAATTTCATGGATTTAAATCTTAATAACATCATTTGTCAGATGAAAACAGTAATAAAGTCAAATTAATGAACATTTCTGTTAAAATATCATCTTTTTATCTTATATCAGGTTTCATCAACAGACTGGTGTAATTTGATATGAACATTTTGTAAAAGTTTAAATTATAAATGAAACTTCATCTACTTATGTTACACATTATTATACATAATTTAAATCTCCTGTAACACCACTAATTTTAATATTTGTTTTATTTTATTCAAGAATCGTAATCATTTCTTTTATATGATAAGTATTAGACATATATTTGCACGTTATATTTAAGTTGATATTTCTTATTGCTCTCTTTAGTTTGAGTGCTTTGTGCCATTACTTAGTGCAATTTTTTTCTTTTTTTTTTTTTTTTTTGCTCAGTTTTCTAAAATATTTCTTTTTGAACAAATATACATTCTCAGAACTGCCAATAACGTTGACTGATTACAATACATAGAGCGACCTGGTGAAAGTTCAAACTGTTTCATACATTTCCCTTTCTATTACAGCCTAGCACTTTTATAATATTATTAGATGTTGTATGCATTTCCTGTGTATGTATTGCATGAAATATGAAAGTCATTTGTATCTAAAACAAAAATTTCAAACATCTTTCTTTTTTTCCACTAATTTTTCATTTTATCTTGCTTTGAACAAATATATCCTTCAATATATTCATTGTGTATTGTTTGGTTTCAAATGGGTTTTCTTTTCTTTTATTAGTAGAACTTTATAAAAAAAAAAAAGGGTGTCTGTGAATGTGCTATTGATTAATGTACAGTAATATGAATTTATAGATTTTAATGTTGTCAACAGTAATAAGTGCTACATTTCAAAATAAAGAATTAACTAGTCTTTACAATAATGATTTGTGTTTGATTTTTTTAATAATTATGTTTATTATTTACTTGATTAGTCAAATTTTCTATTATTTAACTTATTATTTTCTCTTTATAAAGTGTTATTATAAAGAGAAAAGTATTTGAACATATTTTCTGCAGCTGGTAGTCTGATAGTTTGTAAAATGTCTAAATTAAAAATAAGGCTAAAGAACTGAGTTTGAAACTTAGCAATTTATAATCCAACGAAAAATTTTCTTCTCTGTATCGATTAAACACGCATTATATCTATAGGCTGGAAGTTTCTTCCATTGGATGTAGGACATAGGGCATCTAGATCTCCTGTAAATATTTCTCATAAATTGTTATGATATTGGGGATTAAAGTTAATATAATTCCCAATGTAAAGTAACTCAACAAGAGTTAGGAGTTAGGTTATGGGCTATTGTATAAAAATTTAAATGATCTCTTATTTAGAGGGATCTTATTAGTCTGCCTATTTAATGCAGAAGTCCTTACAGTAATCAATAAATTTGCCTCTTTTATTATCAGTTACATATTTTGAATTACTCCTTTGATGTTCATTCAATTCCTTCTATTAGCTCACACTCTCTCTATATATATCTTGTTCAAATATATATCTTGTAATTTTTTTATTCGTCCACTCAAGTTCAAATACATTTTTGTTGAACTTGTAGTGGATGACACTTGATCTTAATACAATTTTTTCAAATATTAATTCAGTAATTAAATTTAATTAATTAATTTTAGTTTTTTTTTTAGATTTAAGTTGCATATATCTAAAAATAGATGGCGCCAGATAAACTTTAAAAATGAATGAAAATTATTTATAAAGGACTTTCTGCAATAGAGTGAAAAAAAGTAGGAATTGAGTTTAAATTTTTTTTTTTTTTTTTATATTACTTGTTTTAAATATATGAGTATGTAATTTCTTCATTTATTTTGAAAAAGCTCAATTAAGATTAAATAAAGATGCAATAAAGACATTGTATAATACAATATAAAAACCTTTATAGTTTCTAAATTCACTAAGAATCATTTAATTAAGATGTGATGTTTTAAAGAAAAATTTGATTTTTTTTTTCAGGAAATTCAATGCACTGTTCACTGTATTAATTGAACATTCTAACTGAATATAATCCTGTATTTTTACATTCTAATCTCGGTTCATTTTGCCTTTGAAAGCTAATTTGAAGTAAAATTAATGTGTATCTTTTTCCTTTTAATATTAAACCTATTAACAGAAATAAATTAAAAGGAAATATTATAATCTATATTCAGTAATTAATTTCTTGCACCAATTAAAATTGGGGATAAATATCTTGAAATCCATCATAAAACTGTAGTTGTTTTTATAAAAAACCTTTCAGATCAAAATTTTTTTTATTGACCAAAAGGTCAATTGATTGGTCACTTACTTCAATTGATAATCTAAATATATATCAATATCACTTTCATTTATTATTAGTACGAAGAAAATATTATAATACAACGTTTTGAATCTCTTTAGTGAACTATTATTTTACTAGTGATTCAATGCTATTGTACTGATCACATTAATAAATTCTATTTTTCACACTGAATTACTTCAAATTCTCGATTTTTGACATCAAAGATATAGAAAGACTCGAAAGATATGACATCAACTCGACTTCATGTCGTCACTTGATGTCATATCTTTTATGCATGTCTGACTTGCATATCGATTTTCTTAGATCCGACCAACTGTATAACAAAAAGAAATTTTATTTTATTTTGGCTCATGTGTCGCTTCTTTGTAGTGACTTTTCAGAGATGAATACATGGCTGAAATTTTTACTTGAAATATTTCTCTGAAATTTCATCCTAATCAATTCATCTTTCATAAACAGTCTCCAAGATAGATCCTCTAATCCAGGGGTCTCCAAACATTCCAGCCTTAGGGCCATATTGTTTACTCCACTAAATACCAAGGGCGAAAACCGTTTTTTAATTTTTCTGCCATTATCTATATAATAATTGCATAAATCTCATTAGTATTTTTTTACAAGTGGATACCCCGTGGTTACATTCGCGTTAATTTAGCTTTTTCCGTTCCTGAGTGATTTTCAGTGTAAAAAATCAAATGTTTGATTCCGGATATATACACATTCCAAACATCGATATACATACATATGCGATACTCTTTACTCCCAACATATCTACAGAGGGTAACCGCGGGATGTTCACTAGTTTATAATGTTAGTGGGATTCATTTCAATTATTTGTTTTGTTATGCTTAGGGTTACATTTTCTGCGTATTATGCTTGCCATTAAGCTTTACCTATCAAGCAAATAAAACTGAGTTATTATCATTCTATGTTGTTTTTTATCCAACTTAAGCTTAAGCTAAGCAACAATAAGCTGTCGCGGGCCGGATTGATGACGCCGGCGGGCCGTAGTTTGGAGACCTCTGCTCTAATCCATACTTTGTTTTAAAACGAAAGCTTTAAAAATTTTCTGTAACTGTGGTGACAGTTTAGTTATTCATCTTGTATTCAAATTATGAAAATTAATTTTATGTTATAGGTAAAATAGGTTATAGGTAAATTATGTTAATAATTTATATTTTAATGAGTAAGTTTCAGTAGTTTTACTGTATATTAAAAAATGTTTAGGAATTAGGCATTATGGGAATTATTTATACATCACCTATTGATTTCCTTTATTTTTTGTCATAATAGTTATATTTAATTAATTTTTAAATTAACTTGGGCTGAAAAATGTATATAAGTGCATTATGATTCGCCTCTTCAATGGCATGTAAGTGAGATTACTAAAATTTTTTTTATCCAATTGACAATTTTTTATTCGAAATTTTAACACTTTTTCACGGTTATAATAAACTTGTAGTGGATTATTTCATGGCCATGGTATTATGCTATGGCTTCTGGGATTAGCTGACAAATTTTCCCCCCATATCTTTCTTTTTTCAATTCCTTCTACTAGCCTCACACTCTCCCAATATATATATCTTGTTCAAATTTGCAATCGTTCATAAAAATACTTTGTATTCATCCACTCAAGTTCAAATACATTTTTTTTTTTTGAACTTGTAGTGGATGGCACTGAATGTTAATACCGTTTTTTCAAATATTCATTCAGTAATTAAATTAAATTAATTAATTTTTTTTTTTTAAGTTGCATATATTTCTACCAATAGATGGCGCCAGATAAGCTTACAAAAATGAATGAATATTATTTATAAAGGCCTTTCTGCATTATAGTGAAAAAAAAAGTAGGAATTGACTTTAAAAATTATTTTTCTTATTACTTATTATTCTTTGTTGGTTGTCCTAGCAACTATCTTTTTTGAGCTCTTTCATCTTATCTTTTATAAATTTAAAGCAGTATTTTGCTTAATAATAATTATTCAAAATTTATTAAAGTGTAGATTTAAAATATTATGTGCAGAGGAATGTTTAAAATTTTAATTTTGTATTTATGGTAAAAAAAAAAAAAAAAAAAAAGACCTATCACATCAGAGGTGTTCCATTTTTTTCAATTACAGTCAATTAGCCCTTTTACCTTTTAGAAAAGTAAAAGCAAATTATTTTCTTAGAAAAGTAAATCCATATTTAAGCCTACCTATTGAAAATGCATCTAAATATGCAATCGCATATAAGCATTTGAACTTAAAGTTATATTAATTTTTTTTATCAGTAATATGATGAATAAGATTAATTTAAGTTAGTTAATCTTATTCATCCTTATGACCCACATTTTGACTTCATATTATCTGATTATCTTTAAATGCTGTGCATTGGATCGGCAAACAAATTTTTCGATTTTTCACCATTTAAAAGTTCTACTAAAACCGAAAGTATTATCTTACCGACCCATATACATATATATGTATATGGGAGCAAATAACCTACTTTCAAGAACTGCGAATGCTGTAAAGAACACAGTCACAGTGAACAAAATTATAAACACATCAAAAGAAGCGCATGTGTCAATAGAGAGTTTTTGCATACCGTACGTTAGTTACCGTAGGACGTCCGTTAGCTTTTTCTCCCTAGCGCGCATGCTCATAGGAAATTATGTTTCCTATAATTTCCTATGAGCATGCGCGGTATGCAAATACGGTGAAAACAAAACTAATACTACTAATATACTATACTAACTAATAATAAATTTATACGGTATGCAAAAACTCTCTAATATCTTGCAGAGGACATAGCTTGAGCCCACAAGGAAGGATAAAATAAATTAATTAAAAATTTTAATTAATTTATCAGTACAGCAGTTAGAAGCGGTTGTTGTCAAATAATAAAACGGAACTAAGTTTAATAGGGTTTGTATAGCAACCAAACTTGTTTGTTAAAGGCCGGGCATTTAGTAAGAGCAAAGGGGATGTTATTATATCTATTGAATACAAATCAATATGCATAAATATTTATTTCAAAAATTTTTAAGGATACTCTAATAGAAAGGTAATTTAAATCTAAATATAGGTCACAATGATGAATAATGTTAAATAACCTTTATTATTATTACTGCATCATATTATATTATAATTTAAATCCAGGTTCTCAAAAGTGATTTCATGTTTACATGCATCTCCTATAGGTAGGCATATATTAGAACAGAATTTTAATATCCTTAACATTGTCCTTATGATAGAATTTTAATGTTGTTAATGTCCTTAAAATTACAGCTTATTATATGTATCATAATATATTATAATTTAAATCCTAGTGCTAAAAAGCGATTTTATGTTCATATGCAAAACCTATTGGCAGGCATATAGTATTAGAACGGAATTTTAATATCCTTAAATATCGTCCTTGTGACAGAATTTTAATATCCTTAAATATTGTCCTTGTGACAGAATTTTAATGTCCTTAAATATTGTCCTTGTGAAGAATTTTAATGTCCTTAAATATTGTCCTTATGACAGAATTTTAATGGCCTTAAATATTGTCCTTGTGACAGAATTTTAATATCCTTAAATATTGTCCTTGTGACAGAATTTTAATATCCTTAAATATTGTCCTTGTGACAGAATTTTAATATCCTTAAATATTGTCCTTGTGACAGAATTTTAATATCCTTAAATATTGTCCTTGTGACAGAATTTTTAATGTCCTTAAATATTGTCCTTATGCAGAATTTTAATGTCCTTAAATATTGTCCTTGTGACAGAATTTTAATATCCTTAAATATTGTCCTTGTGACAGAATTTTAATGTCCTTAAATATTGTCCTTATGACAGAATTTTAATGGCCTTAAATATTGAAGCTTATCGTATGTATTCTAATATATTATAATTTAAATTAAAATGCTAAAAAGTGATTTTATGTTTACATGCATCACCTATAGGTAAGCATTATAACGGAATGTTAATTTCCTTAAATATTGCAGCTTACATTATTCATTTAAACTATTATTAAGCTATTTTCTTAATTATACTATTGAATAAGTCTCTTTCATGCAACATTTTTTTATCTATTTAATTTTTGGAAATACTCTTATAAAATGTTTTAAAAGAAAATCCACCCTCCTACAATAGATTCATTAAGACTTTCGGTTTAAGTGACGGAACTAAAAATAATTTGAAAAGTGTCTCATTTGCAATTCATTGAGGGGGAAAAAATATATCTTCTAACTAATAGCGATTGTTTCTACCGAAGCAATAATCGAGATTCATCGCGACCTCTTCATAAAACTGCTTAATTGTGCAGTATTCAGGCGTTGCTCCTTGGTCAAATAGAACCCACAAAGAAGATTAATGATCTATTTCATACGTAGCACGTGTAATGATTGGCTTCAAAAATAACTCTCTTTCCCTCTCTCAAAATGAAAAGTGCTTTTGCTGAATCGATATTGATCGGTTACACTAAACGATACGGACAAATAGAACTTCATTTGATATCAGATTGGGGTATTTTTTTCCGGGAATGATCATCAAACATTTTGGCAAATATGTAATAGTTACATAGAGGTTTGATGGATGGTTTCCATTTTCCGATGTGCTATTTTCCCATTTTCAGTTGTAATGGTTCTATCTTTTGGTAGATTACTCTATAAACAGATGGTAGCACAGATTCATTGATAAGTAATAAATTTTTTTTTTAACAATGTAAATCGAATTTTGTTGATATTCTGGTTAACAAAATTCGATTCGATTCTTTTATTGGTTGTAACACGATGCATTTATATACTTATTAATGCGATCTCGGGATTACATGATTTTGATTGGTATTACAGTTAAATTTCAGCATTTGTGTTATTCGAATTGTTCGGTTTCTTTTGTCTCTCTCTACTTAACTCCCTGGCACTACAGCCCCGTGTTGGGCTAAGGCCATTTACCTACTGGAGGATTCCGTGGCATGAGATGTTTTCCTTTACTGGTTAGGATTATCAGCCGTACGCCTAACAGTCACAACTGGGACCGTTTAAAGTGGATTCCGAATCATTGCAAACATCCATGACATCGCCGGGACTCAAAACGAAATCTTTGGCACCGAGTGCTAGTTACTTGGCCAGTATATCTATCTCTCTTACTGATCAAAATATTGTCACTACAGAAACCATCTTATATTTCAAATCCTTTATGTGATCTTTTATGATCTATTTCTTTATGTATTTTGTGAGTACAAAATCATTAAAAGGAAATTTTAATTCACTATTAATGTTCAGCCACTGCTCTTTTTATTTCTTGCTTTGATTAACAAGTGTTTATTAGTTTCCTTCCAATTTGATTCTCGTAATAGCTTTGTGAATGTCCAGTGTGTTTTGTTTGCGAAAATCTTCACAGAATTTAATATTTCTTTCATTGTAAAATTTTGAAGAATATGAAAATGGCCTGTCTTCAAAATAATTGTACAATATTGTAGAGGGTGAAAATTATTGAGGATTGACTGCGCATGAACAAGCATGTCTGACTCGCAACTTAGTGGCAACGTGCGCCGCTGAGCATTAGGGCTGAAGTTCAATCCGTTGGCGACTTTGTTGTAGACGATGTTTGTTGTTCACTCTGTTCAAATTAATTTAAAAAAATTTCAGTTTTTTTTTTTCACTGTTTTCCGAGAAGGCTCGGTGGCTTTGGAATGTTCAGCATTTTACCTCCTTAGTCGGACTATATAGTGGGAATTTTACGGGTTTTCTCCCATATGATATGCAAATGCTGGGTATTTCCCCTCAAAAAAAATCCTCCAAGAAGGCATTGCTCGCCGTCTTCAGCGACACGGAGATAAGTCAGACTTCTACCTACGGTTGCTCCATCACAACAAAAGCTGCTCTTCCCCTCCATCCTTGAATAGAATACTCATGGGTTGTTCGTCCCCAGTGCAGGACGCATACGATTGGGCAGAACAACAACATGTGTTTGGGGAGTTGATAGCCGAATGGAGTGATCGTTACCATAGCAAGTCTCTGTGATGCCATGGATGTTTGTAGTGGTTGGGAATCCACTTTAAACCGTAGGTCCCGGTCTAATATAATCGTAGAGCGTTGTGGGAGTAGTGTTACTCGTGTACGTAGCATACCTTCAAGCTACACATTCCCTCTCGGTAGTGCTAAATGAGTAACAGCGGTGCAGCCCTTGCTCATGGCATAAAGATTAACTATCTCTGTATTGCCAGCTGCATTAGAACAACAACAACATGTGTTTAGGTTAAAATTATTTTTAAAAAATAAATCTCAGCTTCCATAAATCACAAGTTGACATAAAAACAAGTTTATTTTCTTTCGCAGTTTGTCTCTTTTGAAAACTGAACTAAAAAAGACTGCAAACTACCAGGTGCGAAAAATTCAGGTACACTTCAATCTGTCGAAGTACCTCACTTAGACAGATTTTGAGTAGGAAATAGTGTACAGGGATACGTGTCTGTAAAAAAAAAAAAAAAAAAAAAAAAAAATTATGTATGCATTTCTTATAAATCATACATGCGAATCTTAACACTGACGGGTAAATTTATGCTTCTTCCATATAAAAAAAAAAAACCCAGTCTACCTCATACTCATAGATCTGCGATGAATCTGGCCATCATAAAAGAAAAAAATTTGATTGATCACTTAATGGGACTTCAGTTTCTCGGAACAAAATTCATGAAAATCCAATATTTTTTTATGCTTATCTCTGACATTTTCTCAACGCTTATTTATGAAATAAATTGACGTATTATTAATGAAACTTAGTTTCGTTTAGAGTTTTTTTTTAATTATTTTTTTCTCTTTAAAATGACTGGTAAAAATTGATGGAAGCATTATTATCATTATTTTTTATAAGAGTATTTTAAGTGTAAGACAAAATATTGAATCGCCTTTTTTTTATACGATAATTCAAAAATGATTTTTTATTAGTGGTTGTATTAGTGGTATTTTTTTAAATGCTGTAAAAGATAAATTATACTATGAAATCAAAAACATTACAAAATAATAAGTCATGGATTTTATTTATTTATTTTACAACTTATTTTAACGAAATATTAAAAAAAAAAAAAAAAAAAAAGACATCTCTTACAAAAGATTGTGTTAATGAAAAACTTAAACTGAATTTCAAAAAGTGTTGCTTTTAGTTAGGGTTTTTTTTTATGAATTTATATATATATATATATATTCCTTTGTGCAACACAGCATCATTAAATTTATAGTTATAGATTGGTACTGCTATATTTTTTTTTTTTTTGTCCAATGGCAAGAGAAAATTGCAAACTCTTACGTGATCAAAACAAAAAAAAGTAAAAATAAAAATAAACACAACAAAAAAAGAAAATAATAAGAAAAAAAAAAAAAGGCAATATCTTAGCAAAGTTTTAGCGCTCCATTATCTTTTTCACCTCCTAGTCCCACGCAAGGCCGTGCATTCTACTATGTGGTGTTTGTCCATGATCTCGTCTTTCCCACAGAGCTGTCGCTCCGGCCTTTGGTACCATAGTCTTCAGGTTCTAATCCTGGCGATGGCACGGATGTTTGTCAGGGGTTGGGAATCTATGATAAACTGTAGGTCCCTGTCTAATTAGCCCAAAGTGTGTAAAAAATGACCATAGAGCGACAAACCAAACGACAGAGCAGAGTGGGCAATTTAGGCGATTAAAAATGGCCATGCGATGCAGATGGCTCACCATACAGTGATGGCCCACTGATGTTGAAAAACATCGTAGCTGGCAAATCACTCTTGGAGTCTAATTGCATATCGAAAGTAGTAGATCTTTTAACCGCCTAGGACGTTACCAGTGTGCACCACAAGGAGATAGATCTAGTGTCATACCCCACGCGTATAAAATGATCATATTATTTTAACTTTCTGTTCACATATTGTCTACTTTATCTTGAATTTTGCCACTGCGGCTTAGTGAGGAAAATAAAATAATTACAAATTCGTAAATCGCTAAATAACAAGCAAATTACTTTCTTTGTCCACATAAAGAAAGCCTTCAAAACTCGGTGCAGAAAATTTTTTTCGATAGCAACTTTACACAAAGGAACAATACAATCGTTCCGTGTTTGAAAATCAATAGCAACTGCAATCTAATTATTTATCACATTATTATTCCATGCATCATAAAGTATGAACCAAAAATCAATAAACCCATGAATTTATTAATAACTCATTATCAAATGAAAGCATAATACTAACAGGTGCGTTATGTTCAATTCGTGTCCTACGAATGTAATTATCCTAAATCATCAAAATGCGTGTCGTTAGGTAAATTAATGTGGCAACGCATTTGACGCCTATGACAGTATCGTAGTCGCCAGTTGTTATCGAGCGGTTTTTATAATTTTTTTTATCTCTTTAATTTCTGCAAAACTTTCCCATTTTACATATAAAATTTCAGCTTCTTTACAATGCATTGAAACGTTCCATATGAAATTCAAAATCAAATAAACTTCTCAATTATTTTCTTTGGTAGATTCGATTTGGTTTGTCGCTCAACTGTCATTTTTTTTTTTTTTTTTGCATACTTTGGGCTAATTAGCAGGAATCTACAGTTTAACGTGGATTCTGAACCACTCACAAATATCCATGCCACTACCAGAATTCGAACCTTTAGTCTGTGGTACCAAAGGCCAGAGATCTAGCCAATTAGCCATCAGGCCTCTTGGAAGATTCGAACAAACGTTCCGTAACGTTATCTGCAATCCCTTTTACCATTTTAACCCTATCACGTCCGCTACAGCTTCATTTTCTCTAAATTTATTCATTAAATTTCATATCCTCATTTTCTGTTTAATTCTTGCTATAAATTTTTTACCAAACTCTATATATACCGCAAAATAAAAATGAAATTCTGAAATAATGCTCGACAATAAAAAAATTTCTACTAACAGCAGGGTCAATTGGCTAGCGCTCTGGCAGCTGCTACCACAGGCTTCGGTCTGAATCCTGCCTAGTGGTGGCATGGATGTTTGCTAGCCGTTCGAATCCAGGTTAAACTTTAGGGTACCCGTCTAATTAGAACAAAATGCAGAAAATGATCATAGAGCGACAAAGTGCCAGATCTGGATAAAAAAACAGACAGATGACAGGATAAAAAAAAATGGCATTTTTTTTTTTTATGTGCACATTAACAGAATGTTGATGCATGTAGTTCTTTGAATTATACGTTCACCTATGATATAAGTATGTGCTTTCATTTGTTAAAAATTGTTAGAAAATTTATGGGCATATTGACTTTTGAATCCTATGGTACTATTATTCTATTTATTCATCTAACCTTAAACATATTTCCATATGTTAAAAATAAAGATACTTTAATTACATACGTGTAGTACAAACTTTAAGTAATTAAGAATAGTTCAAAAGGCAACATTATGATTCCTTGCATTTAATTTTCGAATTATCCCGTAGTGTACTCATGTTTCCGTATGTTAATTACCCTCCGAAATCAACAACAAAAGTTTGTAGTTGATTTAATGGACTTTTAAATACTTTGGCTCGTGGTCAAAACTAAGCACAAAGGCGTGTCCGCTGATTAGCCTATGGTAATGAGTTTTATGACACCTTGGAAATTGAGAAACTCGTATCCATTTATAATATTTTGAAGAAAGGTGATTAACGATACAAAGAAAATCTGTAAGTAGTTATTTCACTTGAAATCCACAGAGGATTCAAGTTCTTTAAATTAGCTAAGAAAGAACGGAAGTTGAAATTGATTTAACAAGGAAAATTAGTTATATATTCATTGTTTATTTAACAATCTTGTAGGATAAAATGGTGATTGACCTATTTTGATAGTGATGATTTTTTTCTTGTAATAATATGTCTAATCTACTTTTCCATTGGTTGATCTGGAACATTGGCTTTTACTGTGATAATAAATTAAACTTGTTTCAATTGTCTGCCTAAAATCCGCAGTGACATATAACTCGTAAATGCAATTTTCGGTCCGAAAATAAAAGATCTCATATAATCCTCAGTAGCCTAATAGACAATTGGCTAGCGTTCTGGTCTTTGGTACCACGTGCTTCAGGTTAGAATCCTGGCCGTGGCATGGATGTTTCTGAGTGATTCGGAATCCACGTTAAACTGTAGGTACGTGTCTAATTTGTCCAAAGTGTGCAGTAAACGATGGTAGAGCGACAAACCAAACCAAATCTATTGACAGCAACAGTAAGAAAATGGCATTTTTTTATGTGCACATTTAACAGAAGGCTGATACATGTAGCTCCTTCTATAAAATATAATTGAATTATACATTCACCTGTGATATAAGTATGTGCTTTCATTTGTTAAAAATTGTTAGAAAATTTATGGGCATATTGACTTTTGAATCATATAGTACCATTATTCTATTTATTCATCTAACCTTTAAATATATTTCCATATGTTAAAAATAAAGATACTTTAATTACTTACGTGCAATACAAATGTTAAGTAATTAAGAATAGTTCAAAAGGCGACATTATGGTTACCTTGCATTTAATTTTCGTATTATCCCTTACTGTACTCATGTTTCCGTATGTTAATTACCCTCCGAAATCAACAACAAAAGTTTGTAGTTGATTTAATGGACTTTTAAATACTTTGGCTCGTGGTCAAAACTAAGCACACAAAGGCGTGTCCGCTGATTAGCCTATGCTAATGAGTTCTTATGACACCTTCGAAATTGAGAATCTCAGATCCATTTATAATTTTTAAAAGAAAAGTGATTAACGATACAGAGGAAATTCAAGTAGTTATTTCGTTTGAAATCCATAGAGGATTCAAGTTCTTTAAATTAGCTAAGAAAGAACGGAAGTTGAAATTGATTTAACAAAGAAAATTAATTATATATTTATTGTTTATTTAACAATCTTGTAGGGTAAAATGGCAATTGACCTCGTTTGATAGTGATGATTTTTTTCTTGTAATATTCTGTCAAATCTACTTTTCCATTGGTTGGTCTTGAACACTGGCTTTTGCTGTGATAATAAATTAATGTTATTTTAATTGTCTGTCTGAAATCCTCAGTGACATATAACTCGCAAATACTATTTTATGTCTGAAAAAATAAAAGATCTCATGTAATCCTGAGCGGTTTGATGACCAAGACCTTTGGTACCACACGCTTCAGATTCGAATCCTGGCGGGGACATGGATACTTGTTAGTGGTTCGTAATCCACGTGAACCTGTAGATCCCGGTCTAATTAACCTAAAGTGTGCAGAAAACGATTGTACAGCGACAAACCATACTCAGAAGATTCGGGCTTGTTCTTTGATTACCACATACTAATGAAGTTCAATTAAAATCTGGGCATATAATTAACAAAACTTTTCAGTTTTAAAAGATTTTTGATGCCACTACTATATTAAACAAAGTAGGTTATAAATTTCAGATAATGGAAATGGTAAGAAGATATGAGAACTATGATAAAAATAAATGCAATAATTTTGTGATTTGTTTGTTATATATATATATATATATAGTTTGATATATATATATATACTAGCAGAACCCGGCATATGCTGTCCTGCCAAAAAATACATTGTAGAAAATTACATATCACGAATATATTCTTCATTATTCCAATATATGTCCATACTAATTTTCATGGATATCGTTTGAACGGTATATAAGATGAAATGCTGCTGCACCCTCTGGTGGCAGGTAACAATAAAGTGGATAGTGCGAACATATTTTCCATACTAGAATGCTTATTATTACTAATTTTCACAGCGATTGGTTGAACGGTATAGAAGTTGATATATTGCAGCACCATCTGAGGCGACTTACAACAAAGGGGATATCACAAAACATTCTCCATATTTTGTCGAACACACACAAAAGATTTCATCAAAATCGGTCCAGCCGTTTAGGGAGTTCAATGATAGACACATGTACAGAAGAAGCCGATTGCAGCTCATTATGAATCTAAACCATCTAGGGATCCACTCAAACACACACAAAAGTTTCATCAAAATTGGTAGTTTAGAGGAGTTCAGTGACAAACACAAATATAGAAGAATTATATATATGTGAAGATATATATGACAAACGTTTACTTGCTGCAATGTTACGTCATTGTATAAGTGTCATCAGAATTGCATGTGTAGCTACTTCTTCTTAATCAATGAATTCAATTTTTTTTTAATCAGATAGCTTTTTCAATCAGATTTAAACCTTCGGAATACATCGTTTGTGTACATCGTTTTCATCATCATTGCTATGTTGTTTACGGTTTTCAACCATGTCACCTGCAATTCCTTGCTGTTGGTCTGCGTTTCATTTACTCGGCAATGTTTTCTACGGCAAGCGTTACAAAGCAAGGCTTCATTCGAAACAATGATTCTCTTAAAACCAAGAGAACCATTGTTTCGAATGAAGCCTTGCTTAAATATTGATTTCTTTACGAAACTTTACAAAAGGATTAGAATTCATTCATTTTTAATCATTTTAATTGAATTTCATATTTAAAAGGATTTATACAAAGGAAATGGGAAAAGGCCATAAAGATTGTTGCTGTTTGCTATTCAGCAATTCAGTGAAAACGGAAACTTTGTAAAGCAAGGCTGGGATAATTGAAATTTATTCAAGAGTAATTTTAACTTTACTTAATTTCTAATTCACGTCACAAATTAATAAACTTTATGCCATCATGGTATTTGCTTAATGTTTCTTAGTAAAACTTGAAATAATAACTTTATAAATGTATTGTATATAATATTATAAAAATTCCTGTGTTATACAATAAGATACTTTTCTAATGAATTGCTAAAATTGTTGTTCATTGTTAAGAAACTAAATACATTACTTCGATGATTCTTCAAGTTGCTCTTTTATAAGTAAACAATTGTTGAGAGTCTTTTATTGAAAACTCCGTTTTTATTTTTTTTTCCTTTTTTCGTTGACTATTATGTTAGCTTCATTTATCATTGTAATAAATAATTGTTCTTTATTCATGAAAACCAAATTGGCAGGCTTCCCAACACTGCTTTTGTTGCCGTCGAAATCAATTTGGAAATTTTGAGTTAGTGAAAAGGTTATTAATAGTTTTATTATTTAAAATTATCCAAATGAGTTGACGTTTATTAACCGGAAAACACATGCATGAGGGAGAAAGATTTCAACCCTACATTTTTTTTTTTTTTTTTTTTTTTACAGTTTACTAAGAAATTCTCAAAAATTATGATTGACATTTCTGCATTTTTTTGAGTAGTCCAAATAAGGGTTCTTGTGGTCTGGGGATTTTTTGAGAAAACTATTTATTAAAGATAATAAAACCAATTGTTTTCATTGTAGACTTATGCATTGTGATTTTGGTTGAATACGTGGCAACCCGTTAGTAAAAGCTAGGGCCAAATAAATATGCAGGTTGGTCTTGATTCAATGTTGTTTAAGGGTAGAACTGAATTATTTCTAATCAATAATGTAACTGGTGCTTTAAAATTTATTTTATCTATCATATTTATTAAAAAATTGATAAGACAGCACTGACACAACTGCAACACATAACATAAAACAAAATTATATAACAACAAGTATTTACAAAATCATTTTAAAAAGCTAGTTCGTTCTTTTTACCTTCCGTACTGCCTGGAATTCATCACTTGGAATTCATTTAATGCGCGTTTAGCAAGACTAGGAAAGACTTTTCTAGGAAACAATCAATTACCAGGCAAAATTGTTGCCAGTGTGTAGATGCCTAAGAAATTACAACATTAATATTTGGAAAAATGAATGGTTTCTTTTATTCTATGATACTGAAATATTCCTCCATGGGCAAATAAGTTTTAAAATCATTTAAACTAGGATCTACTGAAAACGACTATTAACGGTAAAGGCTCGTGAGATAAATTTTCGAAAGTTTCAATGGAAGTAAGGAGCAAGAATAATATAAGTTTTGTAGGAATCTTTTAAGGTATCCTTAACGATGGATTTTTTAAATCCTCTCGGATGAAACAAGTTCGATTCGCTTTTTGCTTAAAGTGTAAGAAAGAAGTGTTTTTGTTGTTGAACAATGGTAGGTCCCGTGTTTCATATTTCTTTTCCACAAGCATCTTACCAAAGGGTGATGAAGGGAAGACATTGCCTTCAGGAAGACTTTTTAGGGGTTATCCGCTGAAGAAAGAGGGCAATGCCTTCCGGACAAATTTTTAGCAGGAACTATCTCCATTTGCATATCGTATATCGCGCTCTCCCATCAGGTAGCTGACTAATGATACAAGATGCTGACATTACATTGCAAACGCCATCGAGTCTCCTCGTTTCTGAAGGCGGCCTGATAACCAATTCGCTAGCGTTCTGGTCTTTATTTTGTACCACTGGCTTCAGGTTCGAATCCTGGCGGGGGCCATGGATGTTAGTTCGTGGTTCGGAATTCACGTTAAACTGTAGGTCTCGGTCTAATTAGTCTAAATTGTGCAAAAAATTGACCGTTGAGTGACAAACAAAATTCAGTATAATTATCAATTATAAACCAATAGAAATTTTAAACTTAATAGAGAAAATTCATCCAAAGTCTGCTTCAACATTTTCATGAAAGAATCTTAAGGGTTGAAAGGAATTTTTTTTTTTTTAATAAATGAAGCATTTTAATTAATCTTTTATTTGGAAGAAAAAAAGGATTTTCTTGAAAATAATCTTATTTTTTAAAAATAAATGGAAGATATCTTTATTTGAAGAAAAAAAAATATCTAAAAAAAAGACATCGTATCTGAACAAAAAAAAAAAAAAAAAAAAAATACTTAATTAGAAATTTTCAAACTTCGATGTTTTACATTAAAAAAAAATTTCCTGCCTTAAAAAAGTGTTGGAAAATCTAGTAACGCATAAGCATCCAAAAACCTAAAAGAAATATTTTAAAAAATAATATTTTTAAAGAAAGATATAAACCAGTTACGTTCCTTAGCAATCTAAGGTACAAATGCTAACTTTTCGTTGCTTTCTATAATAAGGGCGAAAGTTATCTTTATTGCAGCATAAAATATTTCTGCAAGTCGTTAAAATTAATTGCAGTTATTTTCAGTTCTAAGAATACATTTTTACGCGACTTTTTTTAAAGATATTCTTAGCGTATTCGATGCTAAGAAAATATAGCTGGAAGTAAAAAAACCTGGTAAAAAATATATCGGAACTTCTTTTCGAAAATAAAGTTCTAGGAAAATGTGAGAATGAAACAGTATAACACATTCAGTATATACATGAATAATGCGTGAAAGAATTTCGTAGAAGATAAAAAAAAAAAAAAAGTAAATAAATCGAAACAATTCAGAAATGGCTAGAAATCTTTGTTTTATTTTTTTTTAAAAAATAGTGGAAAAAACGATTTAGATAAAAATATTTGAATTTCACAATGTATATAACGCTATGCAAAACGTAATGTCTTTTATTTCGTATGCCATGGAACTATTCTAAACCATTCTAATTCCAGTATTTTTATTGAATATTTTAATCCTTAAAAATATAGTTTTTCAAAAAGATGTATACTAGTAATGTTCCACAAAAACAAATACTAACATTTCGTTACTTTAGATCAGTGGTTCCTAAATTTATTTGTTATGCTCTCACCCTTACTTTACAAAAGAAAAAAATTACTCAGTATCCTTGATAATTCATCTCTTTTAAACAAAAAAAAAGATATAGGGAAGAATTTGTGTTTTTTTTTTTTTTGTATCTATGTATATTTACCTAATTCTTAAAACATAGTAAATAAATATTTTAAAATAAAACATTTGAAACTTGAAATTTTTTATTAAAATCTACCAATCGGTTTCTTTTCTATTATTTCATTATTATTATTATTATTATTATTTGCCTATAAAATGTATGGGTATTGTTTTGGGGAGAGTAGGTCAGCGATGTTTGGACCACTTTCAATGTTTCTTATTGGTTTATAATTTTTTAATTTCTTTCATGAGTTATTCTTATTTGTTTATTTAAATTTTTTTCACGGGATTTTTTATTAAATTTCTTTCGCATGCGTTTTTGTAAAATCGTTTGGAATTCTATAGTTTTTATTTTTATTTTTATTTAATTTTTCTTTATTAAATTCCTTCTATTTAGCTCACACTCTCCCTAGATATATCTTGTTCAAATTTTCAATCGTTCATAAAATACTTTTTATTCATCGACTCAAGTTCAAATACATTTTTTTTGAACTTGTAGTGGATACAGTTTTTTAAATATTGATTCTTTCTTCTCATTTGCTCATCATTAATTAATAAATAATTAGTTAATAATCACTTTTTCTCATAACTAATTATTAATTAATTAATGATTAATTATTTTGTTCATTCAATTATTAGTTATTTTTATTCATTTAATTATTAATTATTATTATTTTATTATCAAATATTTTTATTATTAATTTAATATATATTATTCAATTTTAAAATAATGTAACTACAAATTGGCAAAATATAAAAAATCGTCTGATTTTAATTTAGCTTATTTTTCTGGATATTATTATTCTTAATTTTTTACGTTTGAAATTTGAAACGATCGTGTTTGAGTATTCCTGTTAATGTATTCTATATTTTTTAATTTTAAATGAACAAAAAGTTTTTAATTAAATTTGAAATATAGCCTAATATATTTGCTTTTATTATTTTTATCGTATGTATTTGCTTTTATTATTTTTATCGTAGGTATTTGCTTTTATTATATTTGCTTTTATTATTTTGTTTTTATTATATTTGCTTTATTATATTTGCTTTTATTATATTTGCTTTATTATATTTGCTTTTATTATTTTGCTGTAATTCGAGATTGCTGTTCGTTTTTTTCAATTCCTTCTACTAGCTCACACTCTCCCTATATATAGTTCAAATTTTCAATCGTTAATAAAATACTTCTTATTCTTCCACTCAAGTTCAAATACATTTTTGAACTTGTAGTGGATGACACTTGATGTTAATGCAGTTTTTCAAATATTAATTGAGTAATTAAATTTAATTAATTAATTTTAGTTTTTAGATTTAAGTTGCATATATATATACCAATAGATGGCGCCAGATAAAGTTAAAAAAATGAATGAAAATTATTTATAAAGGACTTTCTGAAATATAGTGTGAAAAAAGAAGGAATTGACATTAAAAAATTTGTTTTTATATTACTTGTTTCAGTTGTGAACAATATCTGATGAACATGCCTGACATTGCCTGAATAAAGTCATATTCTATTGATTATTGATTAGATATTCTATTATATTCATATTCTAACTGATGAACATAAAGTATATTATATTGATACTTTTCTTTATTTATTTGTTTAAGATTGTTTTATTTGTTTTTTCTTGCATTAAATTCCAAATTTTATGGGTAAATGTACATCGGCCCAGCCAATTAAATTCTTTTAAATTCATTTTGTTGTTGTTGTTTAAAAGTTTGTAAATTCATGCACTAAATATAATGAAAGAAATTCACTTTGGTTATTTCTTTGGATATTAAAACGTAAATTACCTTTATTGCCTTAGCGTTCCAATTCAAGGAATTCTACTGTATCTTTACTACTTCATCATACGAACTGAATTCATATTCAATTCTTTATTTGCACGAACTCCGTAACATAATTTTTTGTTACAAATAGTACGTTTGTCTACCATACTATTTATTTACCATATTTATGAAAAAAAAAATATCTTGAAGATTTGCCTGTAAATAATCACATTTATTCGCAGTGGCAATCATTAGAGAATGAGAAGAATACAGAGTAGAACATAGTTGTATTAAGATGGATTTCCATCGTTTACTAAAAGACTCAAATCATAGAATACCAGCTAGTCGGAATTTTAGTTTTGTTTGTTGCTCTACGGTCGTTTTTTTTTTTCACACTTTAAGCCAATTAGACAGGGATCTACAGCTTAATATAGATTCCAAACCACTAACAAACATCCACGTCATCGACCAGGATTCGAACCTGATGCCTATGAGACCCATCTAGTCACTAGCCTGAGTGATGAGAAAATAAGGCATTTGATTGGTTGACGTACTATTACTTGAGATCTTGATATCCGATGAAAGTCCACGTTTGTTGCCCCAAGATACTTATTTATCAACGCCATCATAAGTGGAAGTTAAAGTATTGCGGATATTACATATGATAAAATTAATAGCAACAAAAATGAATTAAAACTTCTGAAATAATAACAGATGTTTCTTGCAGCATCAAATTATGAGAACTGTTTAAGTACAGGGTGATTATAATTAAAGTCCCACTTTCAAAATGCAGTAAAAAAAAGAACCATTCATTACAATGAGTTCACATTTGAACTGAAAATACTTGAAGGGGAAAAAGGTACGGCATCAAAAAAACATTCCCAAGTGTATTAATAGAATGCACTGTAAGCGTCATAAAGGAATTCGACTGCCAGTGATATTTTGAATGGAAATTACAACGTATTTGGCCTGAATTGCACATTAAGCCAACTGTAGTGTTAAATGTGCTTGATTGTTTCGATGTTTTGACGGAAAAAATAACTTCCAAGTCATTCATCAGTTGTGAGACTGCTAGTGGAAGCCCATCCACCATGGCAAAGTTATACAAATAGGATGGGTAAAACCAGTGGAACTCTTTTTTGATGCTATACCGTTTCCCTCTTCTTCAAATATCTTCAATTCAAATTTGAACTCATTGTGACGAGTTTTTTTTTTTTACAGCATTTTGAAAGTGGGACTTTAATTATAATCACCCTGTATATTAGATTTTCTACCACCCATAGAATGGGATGAAGTTATTACTATATGTTTAAAACGGAAAGAAAATTTTATTTGAATTCATACTACAATAAACAATGAAAATGAAAAAAAAAAAACCCCTTTAAATTAAATTATTTCACAGACAAATTTCAGCTTCGATATTTTACGGGTTGTGGTTGCAATTTTTATATTTCTTTTAAACAAACGCAGTGGCTCTTGCTATCAATGATCTTATATTAAAAGTTATAGGCCTTCAGAGAGATGGAAAGCAATAAAATACTTGCCCTGTATTTCGGTAGATCATACTTCCGCTTTAAGTATAGATATTTTTTATTTATGACCTAGAGTAAGGGGTACATTTCCTCGCTTTTATTCTAATTTATTATGAAAAACGATAATGGATAAGAGAAAAAATGTGCAGCAAAATCCCTAAGGAAACTGCATTCGAACATTTTTCAGGGTGTCCCAAAATCTGCAACTGACATTTTATCATGATGTGTTAGCGATCTGTCAATCGATAGAACTCTGAAGGTTATTCGGTGAATCGTTTCTCACAATCTCAAATGTCACTCATTCAGAAAGATGTCCCGGAATCTTAAAGATTCACCCCTCCCATCCTCACGTCCACCAATCTTCCCATCATCATAAGAATAAACTTTTCTCGGAAAGAAAGGAAGAAGCGATCGCGTGAATTCCATTTTATCGTAGGAATCACTCCGTCGCTGTTTAGTTTTGCCGAGTCGTTTTTTTATTTACAGCGTTCTGTGTGCAGACAAAGGAATTTTTCGGCTACATTAATAATGAAGATTATTATGCTCTGCTGGATCGTTTTCTTCCGTATAATTTACGAAAGAGATGCTGCTGATTTTCCTTGAAAGGAAGAGAAAAATTTCGTTGTTTCATTTATATTTATTTATTTATTTCTAAAGAAATTCTGCTAAAAGCATTGGTAAACGGATTAGCTGATTTGTAATAATGAATTGCTGGAATATTTTTTATTCAAATTGTTAATTGTTTCTTAGAAGGCTCAAGATAACAAATAAAACATTGTCGTCGCCGACGAGGAAGATATAATTAAGAACAATTTCTTGGAAAGTATTATTTCCCTTGAGAAATGTAAATCGTGCTTTTTTTTAATTTATGTTTAAATAGTGTTTAATTTTTATGTTGTGGGCGAAGTTCTTTACAAACTCTTCAATTTTTAAAGTTTTCTATTGTATTACTTTGAGCCACTTCTGTTTAAAACAGTTATAATTTAAAAGTTTTTCCGAGAATAATCAATAGCTATTCACAACCATAAATTCTGAGAAATGAAAGCTAATTGTTTTTAAATGATTTTCCTTTTTGTATAAGCTTTTTTTTATTTTTGTAACCTTTTATTAAACTCGACCACGGTACTAATTTCGCCTCGTTTAAATTTAGCAAACCACTTCTCTACGGTTGATTTTCCTGGTGCAAAAGTCCGAATAAAGTTTATCAAGCCAAGCCTTGGCTTAAATAGTATTTTTTTTTCGCCAAAACGAAATGCTTTATTAACACACGAAATTCCTTTTATCCATTTTTTGAAACTAACAAAAGTTGCTTCACTAAAAATGCTATAATTCCCATACTAATAGTGCAACAACTGTCAAATTTATACGCGTGTATTTTGAAGGTTACGGCTAACTAACATTCATATGGATTTAATACTAGCAGAGGCATTTATGTGTCAGCATATGAACTTTTCAGCCCACCTGTTATAAATATTTTTAGGAGATGTTATCGACATCACATTTTGCACACACATTTTTTTCATTGACAATGCATATTGTTGGTACTAAAAAAAGCTTTATTTATAATTCTTCATTTTAAATAATTCTGAGTTTTGGAAACATTTTCTTGAGCAGGGCGGGGCTATTTTTACTCACTGGCTCACAAAAAAAAAATGTAATTTGAATTCATACTGCAATAAAGATTGAAAAAAAAAAAATAAACATTTAAATTAAGTTATTTCACAGTCAAATTTCAGCTCCTGCAATTTACGGATTGTGGTTGCAGTTTTTATTATTTCTTTAAACAAATGCAGTTGCTCTTGTTATCCAAGGATCTTATAATAAAAGAGTTATAGGCCTTCAGAGAGATGGAAAGCAATAAAATACTTGCCCTTGCACTTCGGTAGATCATACATCTTCTTTTAGATTTTTTTATTTATGATCTAGAGTAAGGGGTACATTTCCTCGTTTTTATTCCTAATTTATTAAGAAAAACGATAATGGATAAGGGGAAATAATGTGCCGCGAAAATCCTGAGGAAACTGAATGCGTACATTTTTCATAGCAGAAATTCTAGGGAGGGGGGGTAGCGGTACTGGAGGGTGGTGGGTGAGTAGAACACCAGGGTGTCCCAAAATCTGCAACTGACATTTTATCATGTCGTGTTAGCGATCTGTCAATCAATAGAACACTGAAGGTTATTCGATGAATCGTTTCGCTCAATCTCAAATGTCACGCATTCGAAAGATGTCCCGGAAACTTTAAGATTCACCCCCCCCCACCCCCACGACCACCCCTTTTCCCGTCATCATAAGAATAAACTTTTCTGGGAAAGAAAGGAAGAAGTGATTGTGTGGAATTCCATTTTTATCGTAGGAATCACTCCGTCGCTATTTAGGTTTGCTGAGTCGTTTTTATTTACAGGGTTTTGTGCAGGCAGAAGGAATTTTTCGGCTACATTAATAATGAAGATTATTATGCTCTGCTGGATCGTTTTCTCATGTCTGATTTACGAAAGATGCTGCTGCTGGTTTGTCCTTGAAAGGAAGAGAAAAGTTTCGTTTTTTCTCTTTTATTATTTATTTATTTCTTAAGAAATTCTGCTGAAAGCATTGAAAACGTATTAGCTGATACGGAATAATGAATTGTTGGAATATTTTATTCAAATTGTTAATTGTTTCTTAGAAAGCTCGAGTTAAAAATGAAACATTGTCGTCACCGACGGGAAGATATAATTAAGAAAAATTTCTTGGCAAGTTATTTCACATGAGAAATGTAAATCTTTCTTTTAAATTGGTGAATAAGTAGTGTTTAATTTTTACGTTGTGGGCGAGTTTCTTTACAAACACTAAATTTTTAAATTTTAATTATGTTTTATTTTCAGACGTTTCTGTTTAAAACAGTTATAATTTAAAGTGTTTCCGAGAATAATCGATAGTTATTCACGGACATAAATTCTGACAAAATGAAAGTTAATTGTTTTTAAATGATTCTCCTTTTTTATAAGCTTTTTATTTATTGTTGTAACCTTTTATTAATCTCATTGATGGTATTTGTTACGATGTATTAAAAGAATGAAATCGTTTTAAAAATATTTTTCGAAAAAAAAAAAAAATGCTCATTGTTTTTCAGATACATTTTTTTCCTGTGACAATGCATAATGTTAGCATGTAAAAATGTTTAAATTATAATTCTTCATATTAGACAATTCTGAGTTTCGAAAACATTTTCTTTGCTGGGGCTGGGCTATTTTTACTCACTGGCTCAAACTGGCTTTTTTGGACTAAAAAAAAAATTTAATTTGAATTCATATTAAGATAAAAAGTGAAAAAAAAAAAATAACTTTTTAAATTAAGTTATTTCACAGTCAAATTCCAGCCTCGGTATTTTACGGCTATTTGGATGCAGTTTTTTATTATTTCTTTAAACAAACGCAGCGGCTCTTGTTATCCAAGGATCTTATAATAAAAGTTATGAGCCTTCAGAGAGATGGAAAGCAATAAAATACTTGCCCTGACATTTCGGTAGATCATACTTAAGCTTTAAGTATAGATTTTTTTATTTATGATCTAGAGTAAAGGGTACATTTCCTCGCTTTTATTCCTAATTTATTACGAAAAACGATAATGGATATGGCAAAAAATGTGCAGCAAAAATCCCAGAGGAAACTAAATTCGAACATTTTTCGTGACAGAAATTCTGGGGAGGGGGACGCAGTACAGGAGGGTGATGGGTGAGTAGAACACCAGGGTGTTCCAAAATTCTGCAACTGACATTTTATCATGACGTGTTAGCGATCTGTCAATCGATAGAACACTGAAGGTTATTCGATGAATCGTTTCGCTCCATCTCAAATGTCACGCATTCCAAAGATGTTCCGGAATCTTTAAGAATCACCCCTCCCACCCCCCACGACCACCCCTTTTCCCATCATCATAAGAATAAACTTTTCTGGGAAAAGAAAGGAAAAGCGATGGCGTGGAATTCCATTTTTATCGTAGGAATCACTCCGTCGCTGTTTTGGTTTGCTGCGTCGTTTTTATTTATAGGGTTCTGTGCAGACGAAAGGAAATTTTCGGCTACGTTAATAATGAAGGTTATTATGCTCTGCTGGATCGTTTTCTCCTGTATGATTTACGAAAGAAGATGATGCTGGTTTGTACTTGAAAGGAGGAGAAAAAGTTTCGTTCTTTCTTTTCTATTTATTTGTTTGTTTCTAAAGAAATTCTGCTAAAAGCATTGATAAAACCGATTAGCTGATTCGGAATAATGAATTGTTGGAATATTTTTTATTCAAATTCTTAATTGCTTCTTAGAACGCTCGAGTCAAAAATAAACATTGTCGCCGACGCTAAGATATAATTAAGAAAAATTTCTTGGAAAGTCATTTCACTGGAGAAATGTAAATCTTTCTTTTTAATTGATGTATAAAGAGTGTTTAATTTTTAATATTGTGGGCGACTTTCTCTACAAACTCTCAATTTTTACATTTTTATTTTGTTTTATTTTCAGCCAGTTCTGTTTAAAACAGTTATAATTTACAGTTTTTCTGAGAAAAATCAGTTATTCACGGACATAAATTCTGAGAAATGAAGAGCTAATTGTTTTTAAACGATTCTCCTTTTGTATAAGCTTTTATTTATTGTTGTAACTTTTATTAAACTCATTGATGGTGTTTGTCACGCTGCATTAAAAAAGAATGAAATCGTTTTATAAATATTTTTGTTCGTATATCTTGTATTTCTATATCGTTTTTATTAATATTTCAAGTCATAGAATACGAGGTAGTCGGAAGTTTAGTTTTGTTTGTCGCTCTACTGTCGTTTTTTTCTCACTTTAAGTCAATTAGATAAGGGATCTACAGTTTAATATGGTTTCCAAACCCTTAACAAACATCCGTGCCACCGCCAGGATTCGAACCTGAAGCCTGTGGTAGCAAAAAAGAACAATGTCGTAAACCTCAATGAGGGAAGATAGGACTTTTAATTGGCTGACGTTCTACGAAGTGAGATCTTAATATGTATAATCCACTTATTTGTCACAAGATCATTATTTTAATAACTCTATCGTAAGTGGGAGTAAATGCATCGTGGATATTACATACGGTAAAGAAGCCCGACTCGTAGCTCAGTGGCAACGCGCGCCTCTGGTGAACATTAGGGCTGAGCTCCCGCTGGCAGCTTTGTTGTAGACACTGTTTTAAAGACGAGGGTGATTCGGTGGCATTTTTGTTGTACAACATCTTGCCTCGTTGCCGGACTACCTGGTGGAGCATTTTTGTGGTTTCTCCCATATCATACGCAAATTAGGGATAGTTTCCCCTGAAAGTCCTCAGGTAGCACTACCCTTATTCTTCAGTGGCAAGGAGCCAAACCAGACTTCTACCTACGGATGCTCCATCACAACAGAAGTTACGTCCCCACCCCACACCTTCTATCCTTTCATGATAACACACGGGCTCGTGGACTTGATCTAGATGTTGTTGTGACGCTTGGTGTAGATGTTGCTGACGAAGTGAGATAATAAACAGCTACATACGATAAAATTAATAATAAAAAATTACTTAAAAATTTTGAAATAATAACATATTTTCTTGTAGATAATAAATATTCAGTAACTGCAAATAATAACTGTTCAAGTATATTAGAATTTCTACCAAGCAATGAACAGGATGAAGTTATTACCCAGGTGTTTAACACGAAAAAATTAATTTGAAATCATACAACAATAAAGAGTGAAAAAAAAATAAACATTTAAATTAATTTATTTCACAGTCAAATTTCAGCTTCGGTATTTTGTGGGTTGTGGTTGTAGTTTTTTATAATTTTTTTATACAAACGCAGTTGCTCTTGTTATCCAAAGATCTTATAATAAAAGTTATGGGCCTTCAGAGAGATGGAAAACCATAAAATACTTGCCCTGCATTGAGGTAGATCAGGCTTCCGCTTTAAGTATAGATTTTTTATTTATGACCTAGAGTAAGGGTACATTTCCCGCTTTTTTATTCCTAATTTATTACCAAAAACGATAATGGATAAGGGGAAAAAATAATGTGCAGCAAATATCCCCGAGGAAACTGAATTCGAACATTTTCATGGGAGGGAGGCAGTACAGGAGGGGGTGGTGGGGGAATAGAACACCAGGGTGTCCCAAAATCTGCAACTTACATTTTATCATGACGTGTTAGCGATCTGTCAATCGATAGAACAAACACTGAAGGTTTATTCGATGAATCGTTTCGCTCCATCTCAAATGTCACGCATTCCAAAGATGTCCCGGAATCTTTAAGATTCACCCCTCCCACCCCCATGACCACCCCTTTTCCCCGTCATCATAAGAATAAACTTTTCTGGGAAAAGAAAGGAAGAAGCGATCGCGTAGAATTCCATTTTTATCATAGGAAACACTCCGTCGCTATTTAGGTTTGGCTGCGTCGTTTTTTATTTATAGGGTTCTGTGCAGGCAAAAGGAATTTTTCGGCTACATTAAATAATGAAGATTATACTCTGTTGGATCGTTTTCTCCTGTATGATTTACGAAAGAGATGATGCTGGTTTGTCCTTGAAATAAAGAGTAAAGTTTTGTGTTCTTTCTTTTTGTGTATTTATTTATTTCTAAAGAAATTCTGCTAAAAGCATTGGAAAACGAACTAGCTGATTCGGAATAGTGAATTGTTAGAATATTTTAGTCAAATTGTTAATCGTTTCTTAGAAGGCTCAAAATGAAAATAAAACATTGTCGTCGCGGACGGGGGGAGATATAATTAAGAAAAATTTCTTGGAAAGTAATTTCATATGAGAATGTAAATTTTTTTCTTTCTCAATTGATGAATAAATTGTGTTTAATTTTTATGTGGGCGAGTTTCTTTTACAAACTCTCAAATTTTAAATTTTGTTTTTACTTTCAGCCAGTTCTGTTTAAAACAATTATAATTTAAAAAAGTTCTTCCGAGAAAATCAATAGCTATTCACGGACATAAATTCTGAGAAATGAAAGGAATTGTTTTTAAATGATTCTCCTTTTTTTTTTATAAGCTTTTTATTTATTCTTGTAACATTTTATTAAATTCATAGATGGTGTTTGTCACGATGTTTTAAAAAAAGAATGAAATCTTTATAAATATGCTTTAGAGAAAATGCTCGTATTTTTCACATACATTTTTTCCTGTGACAATGCATAATGTTAGTATGTAAAAAAAAAAATGTTTAAATTATAATTATTCATTTTTAGACAATTCTGAGTTTAGGAAACATTTTCTTGACTTGGGCGGGCTATTTTTACTCAATGGCTCTCAAAGTTAGTGCCTCGCAATCCATTGAGTTTCCGAACGATCCCTTTGATAACATGATCACTAACAGTGAATGACCAACGAAAAATATCCGTCGATAAAAATACTTAACTAATATTGTAATTGTTACTTATATTTAACTAATCTAAGTAAAATATTTTTTTTACTTAGAGTCCGTTCACAGTTCTTTTACCTCTGAGAGCAACCTTATTGTAATGTGTGAATAAATCAGGGATAAAATAACTGCGAGCGGGATTACCATGTCATCACATTCCATTCTCTTCCGTTCATATCCATTTAAGATTGGAAAGATTGATTAGTAGAGATTTGAATCCACTCCGGAGGATCGCAAAGGTACGCCAGTGCACCTAGAAGATTTCAGGGTGCGTCCTGTGGTAAAAGTTCTAAAGTGTATTAATAGATGATATTGTAAGCGGCGTAAAGAATTGAATTCGGCTGCCAATGTTATTTTCAATCGAAATTACAACGACTTTGGTATGTGTTGCACATCAAACCAACTGTAGAGTTCAATGTGCTTCATTGTTTCGATTCTTTGACGGAAAAAATGACTTCCTAGTTATTCAACAATTGTGACACTAGTAGTGGAAATCCCGCCCACCTCGTAAAGGTCATACCAAATTGATGGAAAAAATTGGTGAAACTTTTTTTTGGAAAATTTTTTTTTGATGCCATACCTTTTCCCTCTTCTTCAGACATCTTCAGTTCAAATTTGAACTCATTGCGACGAGTGGTTCTTTTTTTTACAGCATTTTGAATGTGGAATTATAACCACCCTGTATATTTGTACCACCCACTGATTTTGTACCACCCACTGAATGAGATGAAGTTATTACTAGGGCTTTAAAATGGAAAAAATTTAGTTTGAATTCATACTACAATAAAGAGTGAAAAAAAAATAAACATTAAAATTAAGTTATTTTAAATTAAGTTATTCACGGTGACAATGCATATTGTTGATATGTAAAAAAACACTTAATTTATAATTCGTCAGTTTAGATGATTCTGAATTTTGGAGACATTTTTCTTGACAAGGGCAGGGCTATTTTTACTCACTGATTCACACGAAAAAAATTTAATTTGAATTCATACTACAATAACGAGTGAAAAATAAACATCTAAATTAAGTTATTTCACAGTCAAATTTCAGCTTCGGTATTTTACGGGTTGTGGTTGCAGTTTTTTATTATTTCTTTAAACAATCGCAGTGGTTCTTGTTATCCGAGGATCTTATAATAAAAGAGTTATAGGCCTTCAGAGAGATGGAAAGCCATAAAATACTTGCCCTGCACTTCGGTAGATCATACTTCCACTTTAAGTATAGATTTTTTTTATTTATGATCTAGAATAAGGGATACATTTCCTCGCTTTTATTCCTAATTTATTACCAAAAACGATAATGGATAAGGGAAAAAACTGTGCGGCAAAAATCCCTGAGGAAACTGAATTCGAACATTTTTCATGGCAGTAATTCTGGCGGAGGGCGGAAGGCAGTACAGGAAGGTGGTGGGTGAGTAGAACGCCAGGGTGTCCCCAAAATCTGCAACTGACATTTTATCATGATGTGTCAGCGATCTGTCAATCGATAGAACACTGAAGGTTATTCGATGAATCGTCTCGCTCAATCTCAAATGTCACGCATTCCGAAGACGTCCCGGAATCTTTAAGATTCACCCCACCCCCACCCCCACGTCCACCCCTTTTCCCATCATCATGAGAATAAACTATTCTGGGAAAGAAAGGAAGAAGCGATCGCGTAAAATTCTACTTTTATCGTAGGAATCACTCGGTCACTGTTTTGGTTTGCTGTGTCGTTTTTATTTATAGGGTTCTGTGCAGGCAAAAGAATTTTTCGGCTACATTAATAACGAAGATTATTATACTCTGCTGGATCGTTTTCTCCGGTATGATTTACGAAAGAGATGATGCTGGTTTGTCCTTGAAAGGAAGAGAAAAGTTTTGTGTTCTTTCTTTTTTTGTGTATTTATTTATTTCTAAAGAAATTCTGCTAAAAGCATTGGAAAACGGATTAACTGATTCGGAATAATGAATTGTTGGAATATTTTGTTCAAATTGTTAATTGTTTCTTAGAAGGCTCGAGTTAAAAATAAAACATTGTCCTCGCCGACGGGAAGATATAAAAAAGAAAAAAAAAGAAAGTAATTTCACTTGAGAAATGTAAATCTTTCCTTTTTTTTTAAAAGATGAATAAATAGTGTTTAATTTTTATGTTGTGGGCGAGTCTCTTTACAAACACTAAATTTTTAAATTTTTATTTTGTTTTATTTTCAGCCAGTTCTGTTTAAAACAGTTATAATTTAAAGGGTTTCCGAGAAAAATCAATAGCTATTCACTAACATAAATTCTGAGAAATGAAAGCAAATTGTTTTTAAATATTTTTTTTTTTTTTTTCATAAACTTTTATTTATTGTTGTAACCTTTTAATAAACTCGTTGATGGTGTTTGTCACGCTTTGTTAAAAGTATGAAGTCTTTTTATAAATATTTTTTGGAAATGCTATTGACCTCATATTTTTCACACACATTTTTTTAGGTGACAATGCCTATTATTGATATGTAAAATAATGCTTAATTTATAATTCTTCAATTTAGATGATTCTGAGTTTTGGAGACAATTTTCTTGACTAGGGCGGAGCTATTTTTATTCACTGGCTCACACGAAAAATTTTTATTTGAATTCATACTACAATAAAGAGTAAAAAAAAAAAAATAAACATTTTAATTAAGTTATATCACAGTCAAATTTCAGCTTTAGTATTTTACAGGTTGTGATTGTAGTTTTTATTATTTCTTTAAGCAAACGCAGTGGCTCTCGTTATCCAAAGGATCTTATAATAAAAGTTATAGGCCTTCAGAGAGATGGAAAGCAATAAAATACTTGTCCAGCACTTCCGTAGATCCTACTTCCGCTTTAAGTATAAATTTTTTTATTTGTGATCTAGAGTAAGGGGTACATTTCCTCGCTTTTATTCCTAATTTATTACGAAAAACGATAATGGATAAGGGGAAAAAATGTGCAGCTAAAATCACTAAGGAAACTGAATTCGAACATTTTTCATGGGAGGGGGAGGAGCTACAGGAGGGAGCAGGTAGAACACCAGGGTGTCTCAAAATCTGCAACTGACATTTTATCATGACGTGTTAGCGATCTGTCAATCGATAGAACACAGAAGGTTATCCGATGAATCGTTTCGCTCAATCTCAAATGTCACGCATTCCAAAGATGTCCCGGAATCTTTAAGATTCACCCCTCCCAACCCCCATGACCACCCCTCTTCCCATCATCATAAGATTAAACTTTTCTGGGGAAAGAAAGGAAGAAGCGATCGCGTGGAATTCCATTTTTATCGTAGGAATCACTCCGTCTCTGTTTAGGTTTGCTGCGTCGTTTTTATTTACAGGGTTCTGTGCAGGCAAAAGGGATTTTTAGGCTACATTAATAATGAGGATTATTACGCTCTGTTGGATCGTTTTCTCCCGTATGATTTACGAGATATGATGCTGCTGGTTTATCGCTGAAAGGAAGAGAAAAGTTTCGTGTTCTTTCTTTTTATTATTTATTTATTTCTAAAGAAATTCTGCTAAAAGCATTAGAAAACAGATTACTGATTCGGAATAATGAATTGTCGGAATATTTTATTCAAATTGTTAATTGCTTCTTAGAACGCTCGAGTTAAAAATAAAAACATTGTCGTCGCCGACGGCAAGATATAATTAAGAAAAATTTCTTGGAAAGTAATTTCACTTGTGAAATGTAAATCTTTTAATTATTGAAGAATAAATTGTGTTTAATTTTGATGTTGTGGGCCAAGTTCTTTATAAACACCATATTAGTTTTTCAATTGTTTTTACATCTAGACAGTTTTGCTTAAAACAATTATAATTTAAAGTTTTTCCGAGAATAATCAATCGCTATTAACGGACATAAATTCTGAGAAATTAAAGCTAATTGTTTTTAAATGATTCTCCATTTTTTATGAGCTTTTATTTATTGTTGTAACCTTTTATTAAACTCATTGATGGTGTTTGTCACGCTTTGTTAAAAGATTGAAATCATTTTATAAATATTTTTGGAAATGCTATCGAGCGTGTACTTTTTTTTTTATTTTGTGAATGCAAGTTAGGACCGGATATGCGGGTGGTCTTGGTTCAGTGTTTTTCATGGATACAAACTAAATTAATTCTCAAAATAAAAGCTATGTTTAGCTGCCATATTTATTAAAATTGAAAAGACAGCACTGCACGTCTGCAACACATAACGCACAAAACATAATTATATAACAAATATTTACAATATCATCTTAAAAATACATTCGTTTAAGGTTCTGTGTAATTCTTCTCCCGACTGTTGTATCCTTCGTACTGTCTGGAACTCTTCACTTTACTCTGCACGCTCCCTTTCTCTCTTTTTTCCCTCTCCATTAGCAGTTCTAAAGTCTAACGGGAAATGCCAATCCAACCTTGAAATAAAAATCCATTAACTTTGAATTTAAGGTTAAAGGTTTTTGCGGGAATGCATGATGGATCCTTACTGATGACCATGAATAATGTCAGTCAAAATATGTTTAATTTATAATTCTTCATTTTATACGATTCTGAGTTTTGGAAACATTTTCTGGTCTAGGGTGGGGTTATTTTCACGAAATGGCTGACAAAGCTTGTTCCTCGCGATCCAAGGAGTTCCCGAGACGATCCCTTTGATAACATGATCACCAACAGTGAATGACCAACAAAAACAATATCCGTCTAATAAAATATACTTAACTAATATTATAATTGATACTTATATTTCACTAATCTAAGTAAAATATTTTGTTTACTTAGAGTCAGTTCACAGTTATTTTACTTCTGAGAGCAGACTTATTGTAATGTGAATAAATGAGGGATAAAATAACTGCCAGGGGTTTTACCATGTCACTACATTCTATTCTGTTCCGTTTATGCCAAGATTGAATAGTAAAGATTTCAATTTACTCCAGAGGATCTTAAAGGTTACGCCAATGCGCCCTAGAATATTTCAGGGGGCTTCCTGTGATAAAAAAAAAGTTGTAAAGTGTATTAATAGAAGACGCTGTAATCGGCATAAAGAAAGTGAATTCGACTGCCAGTGATATTTTGAATTAAAATTACAACGACTTTGGCATGAGTTGCGCATCAAACCAACTGTAGTATTCAATGTGCTCGATTGTTTCGTTTTTTTTTTGACGAAAAAAAATGACTTCCAAGTCATTAAATAGTTGTGGCACTGGGAGTGGAAAACCCCTCCACGGCAAAAGTGATACCAAATTGGACGGAGAAAATCGGTGCATTTTTTTTTTTTTTTAACTTTTTTTGATGTCATGCCGTTTCGCTCTTCTTCAAGTATATTCAGTTCAAATAGGAACTCATTGTAACGAGTGTTTCTTTTTTTTTACTGCATTTTGAAAGTGGGACTTTAATTATAATCACCCTTTATATTAGATTTTCTACCACCCATTGAATGAGATGAAGATATATTTGGTCTTTAATACTGAAAAAAATAATTAATTTGAATCCATACTACGATTGAGAGTGAAAAAATATACATTTAAATTAAGTTATTTCACAGTCAAATTTCATCCTCGGTATTTTACGGGCATGTGGTTGCAGTTTTTTATTATTTCTTTAAACAAACGCAGTTGCTCTTGTTATCCAAAGATCTTATAATAAAAGAGTTATAGGCCTTCAGAGAGATGGAAAGCAATAAAATACTTGCCCTGCACTTCGGTAGATCATACTTCCGCTTTAAGTATAAATATTTTTTATTTATGATCTAGAATAAGGGGTACATTTCCTCGCTTTTATTCCTAATTTATTACGAAAAACGATAATGGATAAGGAAAAAAAAAAATGGGCAGCAAAAATCCCTCAGGAAACTCAATTCATACATTTTTCTTGGCAGAAATTCTAGGGGGGGGAAGCAGTACTGGAGGGAGTAGAACACCACGGTGTCCCAAAATCTGCAACTGACATTTTATAATGACGTGTTAGCGATCTATCAATCGATATAACACTGAAGGTTATTCGATGAATCGTTTCGCTCAATCTCAAATGTCACGCATTCCAAAGATGTCCCGGAATCTTTCAGATCCCCCTCCCCCTCTCCCCACTTCTTTCCCATCATCATAAGAATAAACTTTTCTGGGAAAAGAAAGGAAGAAGCGATCGCGTGGAATTCCATTTTTATCGTAGGAATCACTCCGTCACTGTTTTGGTTTTGCGTCGTTTTTATTTATAGAGTTCTGTGCAGGCAAAATGAATATTTCGGCTACATTAACAATGAAGATTATTATGCTCTGTTGGATCGTTTTCTCCGGTATGATTTACGAGATATGATGCTGCTGGTTTGTCCTTGAAAGGAAGAGAAAAGTTTTGTTCTTTCTTTTTTTTTATTATTTATTTCTAAAGAAATTGTTCTAAAAGCATTGCAAAACGGATTAGCTGATTCGAATAATGAATTGTTGGAATATTTTATTCAAATTGTTAATTGCTTCCTAGATGATTCAAGTTAAAAAATAAAACATTGCCGTCGACGTTAAGATATAATTACGAAAATTTCTTGGTAAGTAATTTCACTTGCAAAATGTAAATCTTTCTTTTTTAATTGATGAATAAATAATGTTTAATTTTTATGTTGTGAACGAAGTTCTTTAAAAACTCTCAGTTTTTAAATTTTTATTTTGTTTTACTTTCAGCCAGTTTCTGTTTAAACAGTTATAATTTAAAGTTTTTCCGAGAATGATCAATAGCTATTCACGGACAAAAATTCTCAGAAATGGAAGATAATTGTTTTTAAATGATTCTCCTATCTTATAAGCTTTTATTTATTGTTGTAGTCTTTTATGAATCTCATGGATGGTGTTTGCCACGCTTTGTTAAAAGAAACGAAATCCTTTTATAGATATTTTTTGGAAATGCTGTCGAGCTCGTATTTTTCACACACATTTTTTTTTCCGGTGACAATGCATATTATTAGTATGTAAAAAAATAATTTTAATTTATAACATTTATAATTCTCCAGTTTAGATGATTCTGAATTTTGGAGATATTTTACTTGGCTAGGGGGGAGGGGGGAGCTATTTTTACTCACTGATTCACACGAAATGAAATTTAGTTTGAATTCAAACTACAATAAAGTGACAAAAAAATAAACATTTAAATTAAGTTATTTCACAATCAAATTTCAGCTTCGGTATTTTACTGGTGTGTCGTTACAATTTTTTATTATTTCTTTAGACAAACGCATTGGCTCTTGTTATCCAAGGATCTTATAATAAAAGAGTTATAGACCTTCATAGAGATGAAAAGCAATAAAATACTTGAACTGCACTTCCGTAGATCAAACTTCCGCTTTAAGTATAGATTTTTTTTTATTTATGATCTAGAATAAGGGGCTACATTTCCTCGCTTTTATTCCTAATTTATTACGAAAAACGATAATGGATAGGAAAAAAATCCTAGAGGAAACTGAATTCGTACATATTTCATGGCAGAATATTCTAGGATAGGGGGAGGGAGTAGAACCCCAGGGTGTCCCAAAATCTGCAACTGACATTTTATCATGACGTGTTAGTTATCTGTCAATCGATAGAACACTGAAGGTTATTCGATGAGTCGTTTCGCTAAATCTCAAATGTCACGCATTCCAAAGATGTCCCGGAATCTTTAAGATTCACCTCTCACCACCCTTACGACCATCCCTTTTCCCATCATCATAAGAATAAACTTTTCTGGGAAAAGAAAGGAAGAAGCGATCGCGTGGAATTCCATTTTTATCGTAGGAATCACTCCGTCGCTGTTTTGGTTTGCTGCGTCGTTTTTGTTTATAGGGTGCTGTGCAGGGAAAAGGAATTTTCGGCTACATTAATAATGAAGATTATTATGCTCTGCTGATCGTTAACTCCTGTATGATTTTCGAAAGAAGATGATGCTGGTTTGTGCTTGAAAGGAAGAGAAAAGTTTCGTGTTCCTTTCATTTTTATTATTATTTCCAAAGAAATTCTGCTAAAAGCATTGGAAAACGGATTAGCTGATTCGGAATAATGAATTGTTGGAATATTTTATTCAAATTGTTAATTGCTTCTTAGAACGCTCAAAATAAAGATAAAACATTGTCGACACCAACGGGTAGATAAAATTAAGAAAAATTTCTTTGAAAGTAATTTCACTCGAGAAATGTAAATCTTTCTTTTTTAATTATTGAATAAATTGTGTTTAATTTTTATGTTGTGGGTGAAGTTCTTTACAAACTCTCAATTTTTAAATTTTATTTTATTTTATTTTCAGCCAGTTCTGCTTAAAGTAATTTTAATTTAAAAGTTTTCCGAGAAAAATCAATAGCTATTCATCGACATAAATTCTGAGAAATGAAAGCTAATTGTTTTTAACTGATTCACCTTCTTTTTAGAAGCTTTTATTTATTGTTGTAACCTTTTATTGAACTCATTGATGGTGTTTGTCAAGCTGTATTAAAAGAATGAAATCGTTTTATAAATATTTTTTGGAAATGCTATCGAGCTCATATTTTTCGCCTTTTTGGGGAGGGGCGTATATGCGTGTGGTCTTGCTTCAGTGTTTTTCACGGATACAAAATAAATTATTTCTCAAAATAAAATGGCATTTAGTTGCCATATTTTTAACATTTGCTAAGACAGCATTTCCCAACTGCAACGCAAAACGCAATTATATAACAAATATTTACAAAATCATATCTTAAAAGCATGTTCGTTTAAGGGTGTTTTGTACCCTCCGTAATCCTGGAATCTTCACTGAATCTGCACACTTCCTTTTCTCTTTTACCTCTCCCATTATCGCTTTCAAAGTCTAATAGGCGGGAAAAAACGTAACGTAAGGGTCAATCCGTCCTTGAGAGGAGGATCTATCAACTTTGAGTTCAAGAGTATAGCTTTTTGTGGGAATGCATGGTGGATCCTTACTGATGACCATGCATAATGTTAGTCAAAAAATGTTTAATTTATAATTCTTCATTTTAGATGATTCTGCGTTTTGAAGATACTTTTCTCGACTAGATCGGGGTAATTTTTATGCAATGGCTCGCTGGACGAGTCGCGATCCAAGGGATTTCCTAGAAGAACTCTTTCATAACATGATTACCAACAGTGAATGTCCAAAAAAACCGTTCACTACAATATACTTAACTAATATTATAATTGATACTTTTATTTCATTAATCGGTACGTAATTGAAATCAAATTAGCAAAATATTTTTCTGTAAACGTTAATGTTACTCCCGATCTACATGTTGGTCAGTTGACTTTTACAATTCGATAAATGAAAAAAAACTATCAACCCTTTTGAATTTTGAAATTTATACCCATTGAAGAGCGCAAATCAGGATATTTAGCAGAACAACTTTGAAATTTTTGAAAACTATGACAAAACTACGACAATGCATCAAATATTTAAGGAAATATTCTGTTTGCAAGCAAGATTCAAAGAGAAATGTGAATTTTCTATCTTGGTGCTATGAGCAGCATATGAGCATGCATATATATATATAATCTATATATAATCTTCCTGCTACTGTACAAGAGGCGTTAAGTTATTTTCATATGGTCCAGAAACTTTAAAATTTTTTTCGAGTTCTACCCATCGGTGGTATAAATTGACCCTATTTTTAGGTTAAAAATAAGGTACTTATAAGTTTGTCTGAAACCAAATGGTCTCAGACAAACCAAAGAGTTGACGCAAAAAGCTCTTTATACCAAGGTTACAAACAAATTGGAGAAGCATTGACGTCTATTTTGCTGATAATACTAAAGAGGTAGGAGAGACTAGAATCGAAGCCATTAGTCTGCCGAGAAAAATGAAAAAAAATCTGGAATTCCTCATTGTAACAGAAATATGAAGTACCATGGCAACCTTTATAAAGCAACAATGACAACGAAGATTGTAATAAATTTGTTAATTCTCTTGCCAATTTGATTGATGCTGTCAGGAATAATTGTGAAGAATTCGAATCGTTCGCCAAAGAGACATATCCACAAGCTGACTACAAAGATCAAAGTCTGAAAGAAGAGATAGACGTTCACATGTGAAATTCTTTGACAACTAAATAGCAAAGAAAAATTCAAATCAAAAATTTTTCTTCCAGTGATAGTTAACTTAACCGTCCATCTAAAACAACGAATTTCATAAAAAGAAATCTGTCAACGGTTTTTTTTTTTTTTTTTCTTTTTTTTTTCCTTATCTTCCCCCCCCTTCCTTCGTTTAAAAGGTTGAACTCGGAAGAGTTAGGACGTAATTGCAAAGAATTTTCACAATTTGATCACAAAGATGTTAATGCAGAAGCATTATTTATAGAAAGTCTGCATTTAATAGAATAATTAAAAAATGCCTTCGCTAATACAAACAATGATTAACAATTACAGAACTTTATACTTTTCTAAAAGGGGTCAATCGAAAGACACATTCCCAAATCTAGAAATAGTCATTAGAATTTATTTATCTATTACAGTCATTAATTGCACAGGGGAACATTCTTTTTCCAAATAGAAAAGAATAAATAATTAATTAAGTGCAATGTTTCAAAGAAGATTTACTAGTTCGTCGTTGATTACAATACAAAATGATTTTTTAAAGAGAAATAAGATTCAAACATTGAATGATTTCGCTAATGAAATGGAAAAACCAGAAAATATACCTCTTGTTTCAGCTTAAATTTTAAAGCTGATATCTTTTCAATAAGTAATTAAAAATACAATTAAAATGTTGCACGTTTTTCTTGATATCTACATTAATACAGGGAGATGATTTTTACCACGCCTTTTATCACAAGGATGAATTTACTCAATTTTCCGCATGAAACCATATGAAAAAAATATGTTTTGGCTTCTTCATATAAAATGCCTTTGGAGCTGATAGATTATCTACGGAGAAGTGTTTTTCCTACCTATGGCCTAATGGGGAAAGTTGCTTGTTTATATGGGAGCATTCACCTCTGTGACGGAAACCGGAAGTCAAGGTCCAAATCAATGTTCGGTATATAAATTCGGAAGGGCGTTTTTGTTTGTTTGGTCTTCTGTCATGATAAAACATCTGAACCGATTTCATTATTTGATATACATTTTTCAGAATTCCCATAGGCTTGGGAAAAAAACTATCTTGAGATACATTCACTGTATAATTTCAATAAAATGGGGCTCCATATATCTTTAAATGCCCTGGGCATCCATTTGGCTAAAGACGGCCTTGGACGAAGAAGGAGGGATTTCACTTCAACTGTGGTTTCTTTGCTTCTAAATGGTTTCAACTATTTTTCTTAATCAGATTTCTACAAGAAAATTATTTTTTGCTTAATAACTACATACATAACATGATAATTTATGTGTGGCTCAATAAGTTTTTTTTCTTCCAATGAGACCCAGAAGAGACCGGGAATTATTTAATACTTTTTCATAAAAAAAAATTAAATAATTTTGTAATAATTAATAGCAGTGCTCTTACAAAAAACCATTACTTACTATTTTTTGGCTTAGTAATTACATTCTTTTATGTGCTGCTTAAAAAGTTGATTTTTTTTTTTTTATAATGTGGCCCCAATAAATTAGTTGTACTCCTTGTTGATGATAATAAAATAATTAAATTCATTAATTAAAAACTGCACTCTTAAGAAAAGCATTAATATGCATGTGAGACTATATTGGCTATCGTAGTATATGTAACTTTACATTCTATTATTGTCGTAGTTTTTTTAATTAGTTAATTAGTTTTTCACATTTCTATCAACCTTCTCTATTAGTTTATGAAACAGAATGAATAGAAAAATAACTTATTTTATTTTGAATTGTTTTCCCTATATAAAAACTGATATATTATTCTTCTCGGAACAACTGCTGACGTTGAATAAAAGTCTATAAAAAATGCAAGGAAATTGATTCTTTTATTATATTGAATGCATACTTTTTTTAAATAAGAAAGAATTCAAAATTTTACGAGAGAGGAATTTTTGCTTTCGAAAATATCTCTATTTTTATAGATATGAAAATATTTTATACTGCAAATCTTTTTAGAAAATGTATAACTTCGAACAAAATTTTAAAGAACTTTTTCCAAGTTCTTTAAAAAAAAAAAATCTTTTTAACTACTAATTTTTATTTCAGTGCCTTTCGTAATTCTTTAGATATACTTTCAAACATTATAGATGAAAAGATTTTCATAACAGGAATGTCATAAAAATCTTTTAATCCACTTTATATCCAATCTTTCCATCCATTTTATACATGTGCTATTAAAAATAAACTTCACCAAAAGTCTGTAAAATATCATTATTGTTCATGATTATGTTTTACATAGTAAAACTTCTTCTTCACGGGCGTAACAGCCCCCATGGTGGGTCAAGGCCGTCTGGCTGCTGGCAGATTTAGACTGGAAATGTCTTCTTATGGGGTAGGGTTGTGAGCCCCACACGCTACAGTCATGTTAGACCAAGACCTACGATTTAAAGTGGATTCTGAATCACTATGAACATCCGATCCACCGCCGAGACTCGAACCAGAAAATTACATTCTATTTATATGAATAGTAAAAACGAGTGTGATTAATATAACGCATACCTTACCAGATTCCCGAAATCAACACAACATTTATTTCAATGTTTTTTATAGTATATTAAATGAAGGATTTCTTATTGATATATTTTCTTTGTTTGAATATTAATGATAGATAAAAACATTAGACTTTTTTTTTCCTTTTCAAATATATTCATTTCAAATTGTAATCATTGTAGTCATTGAATTTATTGTTATTTATTAAAAGCTTTTTAAAGCAATAATTTGAGGATTTGTTATGATGTTGTTAAAAGTGTGAATAATGTTGGGTTGCCGGAAGTTTTCTTAGTTTAATTTGGGAGGAAATCTAAGATCATAATAAATGACAATGTAATCTCTTTCAAGACACAGTAATCCTACGAAACCCGTTAATCATAGAAATTTACTGTTCCTTCAACATTAACAATTTTACCCATTCATATCCTTGTGTGAAGTATAAATCGTTTAAAGTTAAAAATAAGAAAATTTCATATTTATTAAACGAACTTTTCAACCAACCTGTTTTGTGTATTACTTCTTAAATTTACTTGTCGTTCAACTTAGCTGTGGTTTTTTATCAAACTGTTTATCTTTTGAAAATGCGAATAAATAAATTTAATTCCATTTGATTTTGATCATATAATGCATTGATTATAATACTCTGGTGAAAATAATTGATACAATAACCACTACACGTGAATTTAAAAAGGAATAAACTATTCATTTATTTATTTCCTCTACTCCTTTACTATATCTAGCCGTTCATATACAAAGGCATATAATAAATTTTTAGTAATATTTATTGTATCTATGATAACAATTGATTTATCTCACTGTAGAAACGTATTTATAAAATTTGCTTCAATTACAACTATATTTTGAATCTATTGCAATTAGACTGGTTTCCTATTGTTAAAAAAAAAAAAGAAGTTCATTTGAAAGTTAATGAAATTAGTACAACATTAACAAAACAGTGCAGCAGCAAAAAGAAAAACAAAAGACTAATTTTATTCAAACATAAACAATTCTTTCAACATATTCTTCAGAAAAGTATAACGAAAGTGCTGGATAAAATATGTATACTATTAAATTATATTTTTTTTTTCTAATTTTTAATAATGAGTATACAAGAAATCAAATTTTAATAAAACGTTTTTAGTTGATTTTTAAATCAAATATTATATAATATAAATTAGGGTGCGCAGAAGATCTACCTCCCCGTGGTGCACCTAGTAACACTTTTTTAGTGGCTAAAAGATCTGCAACTTGGCATTATTGTTAGATTAATGAACTCTGTTTCAGCATGTTTTGTTGTATTATTTTCTTGTTGTTGTATGTTGTATGTTTGTTTTTTTTTTTCGTTGTTCCTTTTTTGCTGTAACTGTTCATAATCTGCCATTGAAATAAAAAAAAAAAAAATAATAATATAAATTATTTTTAATAAGGTAATTAAATATGTAATAAAATTTTTTATAACAAATGTAAAAAAAAATAACTAGATACTTTACTAAATTATACCTTAAAAAGTATTTGAAGGAATACTTATTTTAAGCAATACTCAAAAGTATATAAAACTAAAAGGTTATTATATGCTTTTGGATTCATATTTCTATGGCTCGAGAGATCTTTTCTAAAACCTTGAGAAACGGATATAATATCTCAACCTCTTCCGTCTGGCGTTAACCATTTCTTTGCCATTAAATCAGTTTGTCTTGAGTTCCAACCTCGTTTTTGTCATTGGAGAATGGGCGATCTCATAATTTTCTTTGCGCTATTGTTCTTTATTATCAAAGTTACTGTTCGCTTTAAGTTTCAATCATCGTATTTATCTGCGCCAACTCACACTTTGTTTTTAAATTGAACTCTTTTTACTTCTGAGATAAATCTCTTATTGCTTTTACGAGTAATATTTTTTTGGGCTAGAATGTTTCATTTTCTATCAATACTTTTTTTTTACTAGATATTATAGTGTATTATTGTAATAGTTATCAGTTGATCACTAGACATCAAAATATTTTTTTTTTAAAAAACCTGCATTTGGTTTGTCATTTTATTTAGATGTTTAACATTTAGAAATGGAAACGTCTTTCGTTTTCAAGTATCATTTTTTTTTTCTAATGCAACTGGCAAACACTTTGACAGCTGTCTTGATGCCTTAAGGCAAGCGCTGCACAGACGTTACTCACTTTGCATTACCCAGGGGCGCGTGTAATTTGAAGATAAGCCATGAATGTGGAGTAACAATGCCCCCGCAACGCTCTACGATCTTATTAGACCGGGACCCTACTGTTTAAACTGGATTCCGAACCACTACAAACTTCCATGTCATCACCAGGACTCGAACTCGAAACTTGTGGCACAGAGCGTTAGTCTCTATATACTTCTTCATTGACACAACAACCCCAAGGTGGGACGAGGTCTGCCAACTAGCAAATTTCAAGATAGAGGTTATGGGGTAGGGTGTCAGCCCTACGCTCCAAGCTTTGCAGTCATATTAGACCATGAGGCCTGAATGGCAGAATGCTTAGATCTGTGGCTCGCTCGGTTCCACGGTTTTCGGGTTTAAGTCCCGCCGGTGCCATGGATGTTTGTAGTGGTTCGGAATGCACTTTAAATCTTAGATCCCTGTCTAAACTGTCATGACTGTAGACCGTTGGGCGTTTGGCCGACAATTCTACCTCGTAAACAATAGAAACATCTTTTGTCTGCTTTTATCCGTAACCTACCAGTAGACAGACGGTCTTGGTCCACCGTGGGACTGTTACGCCAATATGATGAATTAAACCTGTAATAAACAAATTATATATCAAATATAAAAAAAAAACTGAATGTTTCACTACATTTAGACATTGAAACTATTTGAAGAAATATTTATTTGCTAAGCAATACTCAAAAATATCTGAACTAAAAGATTATTATATGCTTTTGGGTTCATATTTCTATTGCTGGAAAGATCTTTCGTGGGACCTTGAGAAACGGATATAATATCTCAACCTCTTCCATCTGGCGTTAACCATTTCTTTGCCATTAAATCAGTTTGTCTTGAGTTCCAACCTCGTTTTTGTCATTGGAGAATGGGGTGATCTCATAATTTTCTTTGCCCTATTGTTCTTTATTATCAAAGTTACTGTTCGCTTTAAGTTTCAATCATTGTATTTATCTGCGCAGACTCGCTTTGCTTTTAAATTGAACTATTTACTTCTGAGGACAAATCTCTTATTGCTTTTACAAGTAGTATTTTATGCTAGAATGTTTCATTTTCTTCCAATACTTTTTTACTAGATACTATTGTAATAGTTATCTTGTTCATCATTAGAAATCATAAATAATTTTTCAAAAAAAATTTATAATGGCTGGGTAATTTTATTTAGATGTTTAACACTTAGGAATGGAAACTTTTTTGTTTTCAAGCATCAATAGTGAATATTTGCATTATAATTTACTAGTCAATGCGCAAACAGTAAATTTATTTTGATAAAGTAAAATGAGTGGACATTTGTCAAAAAAAAAAAAAAACATAAATATCAATAATATACGCTAGGAATTTTTATAAATTGAATCCACTAGGTACCACCAAATATCTTAATGAAGAGATAAACAAATTAATCAACATATAATCAATTCTATTAACACTCAATAAAGTGTCAAAAGAATTTTTGCAGTGTTATAAGAATTAATTAACTAACTCTCTGGCACTACAGTCCATGGTGGACAAGGCCAGACTGTGCCTACTGGCAGATTCCGAAACAGAAGATGTTTTCTTTTTTACTGATTAGGGTTGTCAGCCCACCGATCGACAGTCATATTAGACCGGGACCTACGCTCTAAAGTAGATTCCGAACCTCAACAGTCATCTATGGTACAGCCGGGACTTGAACCTTGCGCCAGGGAATGTCAGAGTTCTAGTCACTCAGCCATCAGTCCCATAATATGTAAACTATTATAATAATAATTTTCCCCTTATTTTTAATAAAGAGAATACAAGAAAATAGATTTCAATAAAATATTTTTAGTCGACTTTTAAATCAAATAAAATAAAATTCAATTCATTTTAATAAGGTAATTAAACATGTAACAAAAATTTTATATTAAAAAAAAAAAAAAAAAATAGATACTTTACTACATTAGACCTTAAAAAGTATTTGAAGGAATATTTATTTAAAGCAATACTCAAAAATATATAAACTAAAAAGGTTATTATATGCTTTTGGATTCATATTTCAATTGCTCGAAAGATCTTTTCAAGGACCTTGAGAAACGGATATAATATCTCGACCTCTTCCGTCTGGCGTTAACCATTTCTTTGCCATTAAATCAGTTTGTCTTGAGTTCCAACCTCGTTTTTGTCATTCGAGAATGGGAGATCTCATAATTTTCTTTGCGCTATTGTTCTTTATTATCAAAGTTACTGTTCGCTTTAAGTTTCAATCATTGCATTTGTCTGCGCCGACTCGCTTTGCTTTTAAATTGAACTGTTTACTTCTGAGGATAAATCTCATATTGCTTTTACAAGTAATATTTTTTTTTGCTAAAATGTTTTTTTTCATTTTCTATCAATACTTTCTTTACTAGATAGATATTGTAGTGTACTATTGTAATAGCTATCGGTTGATCACTAGAAATCAAAAATATTTTTAAAAAATTGCATTTGGCTGTCATTTTATTTAGATGTTTAGCATTTAGAAATGGAACATTTTTGTGTTCAAGTAATACTATTGAATTTATTTTGAAAAGTAAAATTGGTGAAAATTTACAAAATAAAAATAAAAATGTCCTATAACGCTTGTTAAGCTTTTTGATAAATTGAATCCGATATAAACTATCAAATATCTTAATAAAGTGTTAAAAGAATTAGCTAACACTTAAGAACTTCTTAAGAATTTTTTAACGCGTATTAAAAGAATTTAGTGTTATAAGACTTAACTAACTAATTCCCTGGCACAAAAGTCCATGGTGGGCCAAAGCCTTTCTGCCTAGTGGCAGATTCCGACAACAGGAGATGTTTTATTTTTACTGATTAGGGTTGTCAGCCCAACGATCTACACTTGTATTAGACAGAGATCTACGGTCTAAAGTGGATTCCGAACCCACTACAAATATCCGTGTCACAGCCGGTACTCGAACCTGAAACCTGTGGCACAGAGCGTCAGAGTGCTTGTCTCTATATACTTCTTTATAGGCGCAACAACACTAAGGTGGACTAAGGCCGTCTGTCTACTGGGAGATTTCGAGATAGAAGGTGTTTTTCTTTTTACGGGGTAAGGTCGTTAGACCCACGCTCAACGCTTTGTAGTCATATTAGACCGTACCTACTGTTTGAAGGGGATTCCAAACACTATAAACATCAACGGCACCGCCGGAACTCCAATCAGAAACTTATGGCCCCAGACCAAAGCAGCAGTCACTTTGCCAACTGGCAGATTCCGAACCAGGAGATGTTTTCTTTTTCCGGGGTAAGGTTGCAGCCTTACCTCCCACGCTCTGCAGTCTCATTCGACAATTACTTGCGATTTAAAGTGGATTCGAACCCCACCATCATCCATGATCCCCCTGGACTCGAAGCCGGAACCCGTGGCCCACTCGGCCATCGGCACGATTAATTTTTTTTTATTAAAATTAATTAAACATATATTTGTTAATGACTCCAACAAATGAAATGTTTTTAAATATTAGTTTGAAAATCAATAAATAAAGTTGATTTTAAATTATTAAAAATGCCTAATTATTATTATTACAGTACAATTCATATGTATTATTTTGTTTTACACTTAATATTATTTTGCATCTTAAGATATATTAATTGCATGTCATTTCAAGTTTTATGTTATTATATTTCATTAATTTGAAATTGAGTAAATGAGGATCATTAAAGTGCGTTTATCCTAATTCTTACTCATCTATATGGATAAAAGGGTCTGAATGGCCGAGTGGCTAGCGCTCTGGCGCTCGGTACCACAGGTTTCGGGTTCGAGTTCCGGCGGTGCAATGGATGTTTGTAGTGGTTCGGAATTCCACTTTAAACTGTAGGTCCCGGTCTAATATGACCGTAGAGCGTTGCGGGGGCATTGTTACTCCGCGTCCGTGGCTTATCTTCAAGTTACACGCGCCCCTGGGTAATGCAAAGTGAGTACGTCTGTGCGGCGCTTGCCTTAAAGCATCCAAGACCAAGCTGTCTAAGTGTTTGCCAGCTGCATTAGAGAGAAAAAAAAAATATGGATAAATACATTTTAATAATGCTCATTTACTCAATTTCCAATTAAAAAAAAATATAATAAAGTAAAACTTGAAGAACATGCAATTAACATATTACATGGAATAAATAAAAGATAGCTCTTTAATAATTTGTATTTACATTAAAACACATTGCACAATCCAACTCATCTATGCAAGTTAAACATGTTAAATTAGTCATGCTAACAGCAAAAATGATAATAAATTCTATATTTCAAAATGTTTATATTATTTTATCTTTCTCATAAAGCGAAAACTTTTACATGTAATTTGTAATTCATTTTTTTTTATTCTTATGTTACGTCGTATAGTAATTTATGCTGAGAAGAAAAATTGTTTTCTGTTTGTTTTAAAAACTTTTATTTCGACTCAGCGATCAAACCTAATTTAAGTATAAACTGGTTCACCTAAACTTTTAAAACTAGTTTATTATTTTATGCATAAATTCAATTACCATAAATAAGATTTAAAAGTCCCTTTTTTATTCCCTTTATAAAGCCTCGCCAGTATTCTACGATCTGAAAACTGATATCTCGAATATTGGATTCCTCTTCAGAAGTGCTTAGCTGTTATAATAAATAAAATGATGCCAATGTTTTTTTGAAATGTTGTCTATTTTTATTCAAATTTGCAATAATTGTATCAATACTTGATTATATCTATAATTCTATCAAATTAAATTATTATTATTTTAATTTTCATATAAATGTTATTATAATATGTTTATTTAAAACTTTTTTTATCAGAAAAATATCAAATAGCAAACGCTATTTATAGATAGATAATAATTATTAAGTTTTAATAATAGCAAACGATATAGTAAATTTAAAAGCATTCCATTTAATTCCGAATTTTTAAATTGATTTTTAAACTTCTAAAAGTAATTTAGGATTTCATACGTCAGTTTAACTATAATAAGTGATATTTTTATTATCTTATTTTGTATATCAATGCAAAAATTCTGAGATATTATTTTTAACTTTTTAATGGAAGAGCTCCGGTAAGTAAAAATTTATTAGCTGTAAAAAATATTGCTCTTTTAATCTTTTTAATGGAAACGTGTTCATTTTATTTAGATCTACAATAATTATATCAGTACCTAATAATATCTATAATTCTATTAAATTAAAACGCGTTTACTACTTTAATTTTGTATATAAATGTTAAGCATATAATATAACTTTAAATTTTTTTTCGGAAAAATACCAAATAGCAAAGATTTTATCGATCCTAATAACAAAATATATTAAAACTTATTATTTTTTTAAAGGCATTCAAAATAATTTATAGATTGATTTTTAACTTCAAAAACTAATTTTTTTATAGTCATTTAACTATAATAAGTAATACATTTTTTAAATATTTCTATTATTTTAGCATATCAATGCTAAAATTCTAATATTTTTAACCTTTTATTAAGTCTCAGTAAGTAAAGGATAAAGCTGTAACAAAAAAATAAAACATTAAATCTAATGAATTTTTGAAATATGTTTATTTTTATAAAGATTTACAATAATTGTTCAAACCTAATAACTCAATAATTCTATCAAATTAAAATACGTTTATTATTTTAATTTGCATATAAATGTTATTATTATATATTTACTCAAAATTTTTTTTTGTCGGAAAAATACCAAATGCAAAAGATATTTATAGATCCATAATAACAAACGATATATTAAAACTTATTATTTGTTTTAAAATAATTCAATTTAATTTGGAATTTATAAAGTGATTTTTAAACTTTGAAAACTAATTTAGGATTCCATGTCAGTTTAACTATAGTAAGTAATATTTTTTTTTAAAAAAACTATTTTTTTATTATTTTATTTTGCGTATCAATGCTAATTGCGTATCAATGCTAATGATTTTATTTATTTTATTTAGCGTATCAATGAGATATTATTTTTAAAACTTGGGTAAGTAAATGATATTTATTAGCTGTAAAAAATAATATTGTTCCTTTAATTTTTAAATTTAATGAATTTTGAAATGTGTTTATTTTTATTCAGATTTACAACAATTGTATCAATATCTAATAATACCAATAATTCTACAAAATTAAAATAGGTTTACGACTTTAATTTATATATAAATGTTAAGTTTATAATATATTACTTAAAATTTTTTTTTAGAAAAATACCAAATAGTAAACGATATTTATAGATCGATAATAGCAAACGATATATTAAAACTTATTATTTGTTTTAAAAGCATTCAAAATAATTTATAAATTGATTTTTAAACTTCGTAAAGCTAATTTAGGATTTCATACGTCAAGTTTAACTGTGATAAGTAATGTTTAAGAAAAATTATTATTTTATTTTCATATCCATTGCTGAAATTCTGAAATATATATTCTTTTTTTTTTATTAGAAGAGCTTCGATATTAAAAGAATATTTATTTGCTGTAAAAAAAAATATTGTTCTATTAATCTTTAAATCTAATTAATTTTTTAAATGTATTTATTTTCATTCAGATTTAGAATAATTGTATCAGTACCTAATAATACCAATAATTCTATCAAATTACAATATATTTATTACTTTAATTTACATATAAATATTAAGATTATATTATATTATTTTTAATTTTTTTATCAGAAAATACCAAATAACAAACGATATAATAAAACTTATTTGTTTTCAAAGCATCCAAAATAATTTATAAATTGATTTTAAACTTCGAAAGCTAATTTAGGATTTTATACGTCACTTTTAACTATAGCAAATAATATATACATATTTAAAATATGTTCGTTGTTTTATCTTGCTTATAAATGCTAAAATTCTGAGATATTATTTTTAACCTTTTTATTGGAAGAGCTTCGGTAAGTAAAGTATATTTTTAGTTGTAAAAAATATTGCTCTTTTAATCTTTAAATCTTTTATCCTAATTTAATAAACTAATTCATAAATTAATTCCCAAAACTTAAAACCGTTTTACCATTTCATGCATTTAATGATCATAAACGGCATTTAAACCCATTCCCTCTCCCCCTAAAAAAACTGTCGCCATTCTCTGATCAACTTCTTTAAAAACCGATATTTCGAATACTTCCTTCCTGTTCAGAATGCTGACACTTAGTTTTTTTTTTTTTTTAAAAACTGCAACTAATGGTAGGAAAAAAAAGGTGAATCACCTCTCTCTCCCATTGACAACAAATTGAGTTGTTCGATCGAAGGACAGAAAGAGAAATGGAACAGTTCCTGCTGATGACTAAGTTCCGACCATTAACCCGTATCGGAATGGCGGAAAGACCTCGACCTTTCCCTCGCAAGGACACGGGGTGTTTGGATTCGGCCACGGGACACACTGACGACTGTGGCGGGTCGCTCACGTGCCCTACCCCGGGCAGATCGATCCGATTCTAGGGGGCGGCCCCCAACTTTTATGGCATCTTCTTCCCTTCTCAGAAGTGGGTGCCATTCCGATGCATTTTTCTATGGAGCTATCAAAAGTGCTACTTTTTATTTGCATTTTTGAATGGAATGCTATCTATTTTTGTTTATGATGGAACTTTTATTTGATTTTGATATTTTAAATGGAATTTAAATTAAAAAAAAAAAAAAAAAAAAAAAAATTAAAAAAAATTTAATAAATTAATAGCAATTACAATTACAATTCAATTATTATTCTATTTATAATAAAAAAATGTATCGTTTTAAAATGTATCGTATTTCTTAGGTTGAAAAAATAATGGTTTGTTTTAAAGCCTTGACAATAATAACCATCATAGTATAAAGACGGATATACAGCATAATATTTAAAGTAAGGATGCACAGGCTGTGGGTCGCCCAAAAGGGGAGGAGCAATTGGAAAATTTTCTAAGACAGAAGAAATAATATGTACTACTGTGACCAAAAAGTAAGACCAATTATTTTTTTTCAAAAACTCTTTATTTATTTTCAAATTTATTCTCTCAAATTTATTTCATCGCCTTCAAATTAACCCCTCCGGACACAATGCACTTATGCCAACTTTTTTTCCCCTATACTCAATGCATGCTAAAAAGTCATCGGCAGGGATGGCCTTCAAAACGCGCGTCGATTCAAGTTGAATCTCTTCAATCGACTCAAAACGGTGTCCCCGGTTTAGTTTAGTTTGAGTTTAGGGAATAGCCAGAAGTCGCACGGTGTGAATACGGTGGTTGTGGAAAGATATGGTTTTCATTTTTGGCAAACAAATTACGAAGAATCAATGCAGTGTGAGCTGGCGCATTCAGTATTTTCGGTATCAATCGAGATTTGACGCGTTTGAGGCCCAAAATGGAATTGACCGATCCTTTTGAAATTCCAACATCATCAGCAAGGTCTCTAATTGTAAACCGATGGTTTGCAAGCACCAAATCTTTAATTTTTGGACGTGGCTTCGTCGGTTGAGGTGGATGATCGACCAGAAGGCTCTTCGTCTTCAACGCGTTCTCTGCCTTCTTTGAACTGTTTATACCACTTGTAAACATTTCTTTCCGATATAGGAAGGCTCGCCAAATGCCTTTTGCAACATTCTATACGTTTTCGCAAACAAAACTTAATGCGAGTTCTTTGCTCAATTAATTCAGACATTACAAATGACTACGGAATCAGTTTTAGCGTCTCACAAAGCCAAGCGTAACTCAAACACTAATAAATATTTTGACGTCAATTTTCTGACAAATGTCAAGGACAGTGTCAATAACCTAAAAAAAAAAAAAAAAAAAAAAATTGAAATTCTATAAGACCCGGGAATTTCAAATTAAAAAATGGTCTTACTTTTTAGACACAATAGTATATCTGAGTTGTAAAAAACGTATTGTATATCTTAGTTGTAAAATAATGTATCGTTTGTTTTAAAGCTTTGAGCATAATAACCAGCATAGTATTATGACGGGCATAATTATTTAAAGTAAAGATGCATAGGCTATGGGTAACCCAAAAGGCGAAAGGGGATCAATTGGAAAATTTTCTAACATATAAGAAATTATATATATGTATATCATTCTTTTGAATATGATAAAAATAAATAATATATAATAAAAAAGCAAATGCTTAATACATGATATTACATGAATTTTAGTAATTTGTTCAATTTTTGTAGTAACCAAGCCCAATAGTGATGATGCAAATTGTTTTTATTCATCATTTTTTTTCATGCTTAAAAATATTTGTTCAAAAATATGTGATATTCTAAATATATTTGTCCATTGTAATATATTACATAGCAGCAAACACATTTATTTTATTTCGCGCAATTTTAAAATGGATCATATTCTCGGAAAAAAATATATTACTTCCTCCATCCACAAACCCTACATTCATCCTACAAAATATATCTTTTGGAACCACAGGCTTCGGGTTCGAATCCCAGTGGGTTTGGTTTGGTTTGTCGCTTTACGGTGACTTCTGCACACTTTGCTAACAGACCGGGACCTACGGCTTGTGGATTCCGAACCACTACAAACACTCATGGCACCGCCGGGACTCGAACTCGAAAACCTGTGGTACCGAGCGCCAGAGAGCTAGCCACTCGGCCATTCAGGCCCCGAATCCTGGCGGGGGCATGGATGTTTGAGAGTGGTTCGGAATACACGTTAAACTGTAGGTCCCGGTCTAATTAGCCTAAAGTGTGTTCAAAATGATCGTAGAGCGACAAACCAAACCAAAGCTAAAGCAATGTCCTCCACTCGTCAGTATACATAAGGGGTACATGAGACACACAAATATTCAACAAAGAAGAATATTTTTATAAACATCAATCCATTATTAAATTTGAAAAAAAAAGAGAACAAGAATTAAGTTAGTAAGTTTATCTTTTACTTTCTTTTTTACTGTATGTTTACTTATTATCATTCCCATTATTTTATTTGTGGAACAAATAACACGAACTAGGAAAAATACGATTTAATAATAGTAAATTGAATTATTCAAACTATATTTGCGCTTAATCTAATGCAAGAACAATGTATAATTATAAAAAAAGGAGTATATTTATTGTAGACGTTTATAAATGATGATGTAAATATTTTTGAATTTCTATCAAATTTAATAAAAAAAACTGCAAGAAACATTTAATATGTAGTGATATTTTTTGAATCGAGAAAATAGCATTCTACACAAAAAACAATTTTTTCTTTCTCTTTTTTTTTTTTAGTTGGACGATTTTTTTCTACGATACTGTTTCAAAAAAAAATTTTTTATTTTTCCTGACAGAAGCATTATCGAAACTTTTATAAGAAAGTTTGGATTTTTGTTAGAGTCGCAGAATAAACTCGAGAAGTTTTGATTCTGATTCAATGTTTTTTTTTTTTAAGGCAACTTTTTTCTAAAATTTGAAACAGTTCAAGAAACAGACTTGAAATAATTTCAAATGTGCGAATGAAATATATCTAGAAATGTAATAAAAGCTTGTATAATAGTTACAGTAAATAAAGTAAACGATCTTTATTTTCTAACATTATTATTCTGGAAATACCACAGTGTCAATGGAATTTGTTGTGAATTTCCGGTGGAAAAATTACGTTCCGATTTCCGTAGATTAAATAAGGAAATGTAATTTGCCTTAAGACAAGAGGTCATCACATGCAATTTCCATTGAACTTTTCTCTCATCATATTAATGAAGCAAGTAAAACGATTTATTATATCTCTTGAAACATTTCTTCCATTGGTTTTTGTATTTTAACAATGAGTGATAAAAATATTTTTACAGCGAACCCTCTTTTGCTCAATGCAGTCAGCGACAAAATTTCTCCGTGTGATGAGGCTTTTAAAATGCTAAGACAGGTTTTAAAAATATGCTTTTCTCACGTGCAACAAACATGTGAATATTTATCCTTAAAAAGATGTCTAGTAAAGCATTCATATTTATTTCCTTTTTATTGATTTAATGCAGTACATCCGCCGAGGTGCAATTTGAGAAAACAGGATTTGTTATGTATTTCATTTCATTAAAATGGATATTTAAGGAATTTAAAGAGTTGGGATCCCACCTCGGAAGGTGACGGAAAAGCCGGAAAAGCCGGAAAAGCCTTTTCATGCAAACAACTAACCATTCTGGTAGGGGCCTGTATGGCTGAGTGTCTGGCGCTCGGTGCCACAGGTTTCGGGTTCGATTCCGGTGGTGCGATGGATGTTTGTAGTGGTTCGGAACCCACTTTAAGCCGTAGGTCCCGGTCTCTTATGACTGTAAGAGCGTTACGGAGCAGAAGTCAGACTTCTACCTACGGGTGCTCCATCAGAACAGAAGCTGCACCCTCCTCCCTCCTTCCATGAGGGACACGACAACAACAACAACAACAACCATTCTGGTTGATTTTTTTTACTTATTCTTCACGTAAAAAGCCTCCAAATAGGGATTATGCGCCAATTAAAGTTTCCGGGAAACTAGGAACGTTATTAGAAACGTTTTTAACGTTGAAAGTCATATAGACGTTCTCTGACGTCTATATGACTTTCAACATTAAAGAGAATTCTATTGCAGTCTATGAGACTGCGCCTTCTGTAAGTAGTAGTTTGTGGAGCTGATCAACTAAATATAAAGCTGTGAGGTGTTGGTAACAGATGGGATATTGTTGTTAAGTATAGTACTTACTTCGGCGTTGGAAATGAATGTACATTACTTATTTTAAGAAGAATACACTGTAAATTGTATAGAATTTTCAAAAAAAAAAAAAGCGTGATGTCGAAGAATCAGATTCTGAAAGTGTATGAAAGTGAAATTCAAATAAGACAGCCAAATCGCGGCTTACTCGCAAATCAAATGAAAGTTATTTAAGCTTTGGTTTCATTTGGATTGGAAGTGAAAATCCATAATAATTAATAAAAGAACCCATAGTTACCATGTCATTCACAGAAATTAAAAAGAAATTACAATTTAAGGTATTTTGAAGTATGACCTCAAGAATCGTATGAAAAATAACAGTTAAACTCTTACCTTAGGGTTACGGTGACACGATTTCGAAAATTTCAAATGGCAACACCTATCATTGTATTGAAATGGGATTTCCATAATGAAAAAACATAAATAGTGTTCAAACGGTACCTGTATCATGATAATCGCTGGAGCCAGTCAGAAAAAAAATGAAAACAACTAATAATTATAGCGAAGCAATAGAAAGCAAAACATTTTAATGTGTTTCACAAATTTTCCACGTGACCTCCTTCATACACGATGACACTTTGCATGCAGCAAATGGTAGATAGAACTGAAACATTTACCATGGCAAGAGGAATTTGTTGAACATGACGTCTAATGGCTTCCTTCAAATCAGATGCAATTTGCGGATTAAAGATTAGTAAATTTTCATTCAGTTTCTGTGAATGGTAGGATAGCTGGGGATCATATATCGAGATAATTTTTATATAATTACCCTGTACTTGTCTGTTTACAAGAGCTAAGACAAGATCATGCGGTTTTGGAAGAGATGAAACAACTACATTATTGCAACCTTCTCAGGTCCGAATTTTTGTATTGCCAGGTTACTGTATTGGGCCGATATATTTCGGCTGCTCAATATTTTTGAACACTAGAATGTAAGAAAAATAAGAAAATATTCTCCCATCCACTGACAAAATGAAAATGTTTTGGAGAAAACTATACATTTGGAAAGGAAAAGCTGCTGAAGGTAATTTGGAAATGTTTTCACTTTGCATAAATGAAATACTTCATATAACAGTTGAACATTATAAAACCTTAGAAGAAAATTAAATTCTTATTTTCCATCATTTCACACTGAACGATACGATTGGATTAGAAACCCATTCATGGAAACTTCCAGTGATTGTGATTTAACAAAAAAGAACTGGAAGCTATATCCACTGATTGTATATTGTTGATTAAACATAAATAATTTCTCTTGGCACTTTTTGGATTTCTATAAAAGAAGCACACGTGCCAATATCTAAAAGGATTTGGATATTTTACTACAATTTTCAACATCATATTTATGTGAACTAGAATTTTCTGCTCTCACCATAATAAGGGAAATCTTCAGTGTATTGACAAGGGAATGAAAGTTTGCTTTTCAAATATATGCCCAAATCTCTAGGACTTATCTGGCTCATGTTTCTTAAAAGCACAAGAATGAATAAACTTAAGGTATGTTTCATTTTCAATCGCATTATTATTTTTTCTGTAATATTTGTCTTTATTATGACTTGTTTCACAAAATTTTGTATATAATGAGCCTATAATTATTTATATGGCCGAGTGTCTGGCGCTCGGTGCCACAAGTTTCGGGTTCGAGTCCTGGCGGTGCCATGAATGTTTGTAATGGTTCGGAATCCACTTTAAACCACTACTACTACTACACCACACCACATCACTGTGCCTAGAGCTGAGTTGCCCCTATACAGTTTGGGAATGATGTGGGTGAAATGAATGGACGCACGATGGAGGCGGAAAAGTTTTGCATAATTCCCTTTTTGAGGTACAGAAGCTGAACAATGGGGAAAATTCATACAAGAACAGAACTAAATATCAAAAATTAAAAAAAAAAAAAAAAAAAAAGAAAAGAAAAGGGGAAAAAAAATTTTTTTTTTTTTGAAGAAGGATGAAATATGAAATGCGAAAATATAAAAAAAATGTTAGGTAAGATATTACAGAAAGAGAAAAAAAATTAAAAACAATATAATACAATAAACACTACATATGAGATTATACAAATCAGAGAGCTGGAGGAATATTCATCAAATCAATTATAATAGAATTTAGAAAATCTTAATAGCTAAAAATAAAAGACGGTAAAAGCAGTTGCTGCAAAATTATGGACAAGGGGAAAAAAAAGGTAGGAGAAATTACATAAGAGATAAATAAGCTAGGTGTATAACTAGAAAAATGGTGTTTACATAAAAATTTTTGATTGTGCAATTTGGAGTCTAAATGAAAAAAAGAAAAACGAATTGTTTCAATTTTAGTGTGCCCTAGAAATATGCTCATGCACTCACTTAAATTATATACATTATAATAAAAAATTTCCTTTGATACATACACAAGTATAAATTGTTTTGAAATACAAATTACTTAAATATGCAAACATAATACGGTTAAATCCACTTTAAACCGTAGATCCCGATCTAACATGAGCGTTGAGCGTGGGACTGACAACCAAGAAAATCATCTCTTTCGAAATCTGCCAGTAGGCAGACGGCCTTGGCCCCATGGGACTATTGCGCCAATCATGATGATAATTATTTATGAGATTTTAAATGCGTCCCGACTTCAGAAAGTTTGAGAATCACTGGACTCGAAGGCAATTGAGTGGTGGACCTTCGGAGAAAGACATTAGTTTCCATTTCCATTCATTGGCGCAATAGCCCAATGGTGGGCCAAAAGCGATCTGCCTGCTTACAGATTTCGAGACAGACGATATTGTCTTTCTATGGGGTATTTCTGTCATTCCTACGCTCTCAACGCTCTAAGTCATATTAGACCAGCTCCTACGGTTTAACGTGGATTCCGAACAATTACAAACATCCATAGCACCGTCGAGATTCGAACGTAAAACCTGTGGCCCCGAGAGCTATTCACATGATCAACTTAATACTCAACTATTAACTTAACTAGAGTCACAAAATAATAGCTGCATGTAATTCGGTAGCAGATTGTGCTGTTATGAATAATCAAGTTTTCTTCATGTACATTAAACAATTATCCTTAAAAGAGTTTTTTCATTCCTTGTAGAGTTTTAGTTCCGCGTAATTTATCTGAGTAATATTGAATTTGCTATATTTCTATTGTATTGTATAATGATTTCAAGAAGAGTTTGACATTGAAAAAATAAATATTTTTAATCCCTGATATCCGTAACAATTTATTATAAAGCTCTGGCTTTTATAACAATCTAGTAAAAAACTCTGCTAATCATAACAGTTGTAAAATTCTAAATATACCTTTTATTCGAGATAACAATCTGTTACTTTACTATTCTTAAAAAAAAATCCAGAAGTTTTTCAAGGTTAGAATGTGATTAGTATTAATGGTCTGACTAATGAGAGGTTGGGAATTAAGAACAATGTGAAATCGAAATCGAAAAACCACTCTTTATTCTTCAGGGAATAAAAGCCATTTAGAATTTTTATTTTTAACTTGACTAGAAATTTTTTTATTCTTTTTTTTATTCATTTCTAAAGGTTCAGGTGATACCTTATTTTACGTCGCTTTCTTATCTGTTATACTAAAGTTAAATTCGCGTAGCATAAAACATACCTGGTTCATGTATTTAAAACTGAAGCAAAACATTTCTTTTAATATTGTTTTTTATAATTTAAATATTGTTTTTATGTATTTTGAATATTGTTGTTTTGATAAAAATAGAATTTTTGATTTAAAAAAAAAATACTTATATAAATTTTTTTTTAATTAACATTATTTTAAACCTAGGAAAATTAAATATGAATTTTCTTTTTGCATTAGGCATATTCGATCGTAAACTGATAATGTGTTATATATATATATAGGCAATTTCAAATAATAAATACCAAACATAATAATAGAAATAAATATTTTTCAAATCATGCATATTTTTCTTTTAAATAAGGAAATTTCATTGCAATGTAATAATTTGATTAACTGCAAAAAGATCTATCAGTTAGACCAGAGAAATATTAAATGTTATATGGCCAAACATGAGTTTACTTTCATAAAGGTAATATTAGTTGATAACATCAAAATATTATTTGGTTATCAAAACTAGATTCTTAGATTGTTTCCTTTCAATTTCTTGATTGTGGCATTTGATGTCTTTGATTAACTATCAAGCATATAATTATAAAAAAAAATCTCTATATAATTCCTGTTAAACATCTAAATTATTATAAAACTTAATATAATCCTTGTAAAACAAGAAAAAATTTTAAAAAATTCTCAATTTTAAAAACTTATTTCTATTATGCCTATTTCTTTATGAAGTTTCTCTCATTCTGTGCAATTCTTTCCATACAACTTAAAGGATATTAATACCATATTCTACATTGCTGCAACAGCCCCATGGTGGGCCAGGGCCATCTGTCTGTCAGATTTCGAGACAGGAGATGTTTTATTTTTACAGGGTATGATTGTCAGCCCTATGCCTAACAGTCATAGTAGACCGGAACCTACGGTTTGTAAGTGGATTCCGAACCGCTAAAACCACCCGCGTCTCGAACCCGAAACCTGTGGCACCCCGAGCCAAAGCGCTAGTCATTCGGCCATGAGGTCCAATCCCATATTCACATTGTATTATTTTTAAATAAAAACTTGTAGGTACTATTAATATATTCTGCAATATTGTATGTTATGTAACAATTATATATTAGTGTTTTGAAATCTTATACATAAAAACGATTGACAACTTTGGGCCAGGAGTACTCGATAATCCCTGAAAGAGGGAAATCATAACTCATATCTTCCCAATCTGGTGGGGGAATGCATCAGAGAATTGAATTGGAATTGGCTTAGGCAAGACCTCATTTGAATTGGCATAAATCCATTGGCATATCCATCCAATCGGCATAAATCCATTTTAAATAGACTTTTATAGATTTATATGTGGGTTGTATGTGTTGTCAGGTGCTGTTGTGTTACTGGTATTAAAATAAAATAATGAAAAGACAAGTTGGAGTCTTTGAAAGAACAGTACACGAACACGCACCTCAGATCTTTTTGCTTACATCACGTCCTGGTCACCAATAAGATGTGCCTCGACAATCTATATTCGCTTGTTTCATTGCTTCGATAAGAATCGGCGAGGAATTTGTTCCCCCATGAACGTTGATTCATACTTATATTGTCCAAGAATAAATATCAACTTTTACTCCATCGTAAGGCGTTTTTTGTATATTCGAACCCCAGAACTTGATAATCTATGCAAGAGGGAAACCATAACGCATATTTTCCCTTTCCAATGAGGGAATGCATATCAGATTGAATTGGCTGAGGCAACACCTTCATTTGGAATCAGTATAAACCAATTTAGAAATTATACTTAAATAGATTTTTATGGATTTAGATATGAGTTGTGTTGTTGTGTTAAAATAAAATAATGAAAAGGCAAATTGGAGTCGTATTTGAAAGGACAGTACATGAACACGCACCTCAATAGTGATAGTTCATCACATCTTTTTGCTTATATCACATCCGGGTCTCCAATAAGCAATCTATATTATCAATCTATGGATCTCGGAAATCTATATTAGCGATCTCGAATATTGTTTCATTGCTTCAATGAGAATCGGGGAATTTGTTGCCCATTTATGTAGATTCGTACTAGCTTTCCAAGAATAAATATCATTTATATCGTTTCTTTACTCAATGCAAGGTATTTTATATATTTGAGCCCTGGGTACTTGATAATCCCTGAAGAACTATAACGAGTATTTTCCTTATCCGATGAGTGAATGCATCAGTTTGTAATTAGAATTGGCTGATACAAGACCTCATTTGGAAGAGGAAAATATGCGTTATGTTTTTCCTCTTGCAGGGAATATAGAGTACCCGGGGCTCAAATATATAAAATACAATTTACTGAAACAGAAATTATAAGAATAAATATTATTCCTTTACACAATCGTAAGGCATTTTGTATATTCGAGCACACAGGTACATGATAATCCCTGCAAGAGGGAAATTATAACGATTATCTACCCTATCCGATGAGGGAATGCATATCAGATTGGAATTGGTAGAGGCAAGACCTCATTTGGAAGGGAAAGATAAGCGTTATGGTTTCCTTGTAGGATTATCAAGTACTCTCGTGGCTCGAGTCGCCACTAATGCAATTTACTGAAACAGAAATTATTACAATCAAATGAATGTTATATTTTGCTGTCTCAAAAGAAAATATTTTTAAAATTTCTGTTAGAGTGTTTTTATTATTAAATCAATGATTATCAATAAATGTCCTTTTTATTAATTAATATACATTGTTTTAATAATATCAAGATTTGGTTCATGATAACATCCATTCCTTAGTATTTGAAAGAAAGATTACCCATTAAAGTATTTTCCTAATTGTTTTTTTTTGTTTTTATCATGAATTCTAGCAGGCATGGTATGCATGTTAAAAACACAAAAATGTTGAAGATTAGAAGAGCTCTTAAGGAGAAATAATAAAAATTAATTTAATATCAAAGAACTATTATGCTAATGGTTGAGTTCAAGTCCAATGGTTCAGTTCAGTTAAGTAATGAGTTCATTTTCCAATTCTTGTGTTTCTCCAAATATATCCGAAGCTACTAGTTTCCTTTCCTTTTCTTTCATAACGATTTGATTATGCCCGGAGGTCTCATTTTCTATGAAAGACAACACAAATTTACCGGGAAAAACCGATATCGTACATCAACGTCCAGTTTAATGAATGGTTATTGTACCTGGAAATCAATGCATACATCCAAGCATAGTTTTCTCAATACCGAAGCAAGTATTGTACGGGACATAATTAATTACGGATAAATAATTTGTTTCTCGAACAAAGTATGCGGATTTATTTATTAAAGAGTAATTATCGGGCATTCTTGTTTTGTACTTCGATTGAAGCTGGCAAAATACCCAAAAGTTTCTGTTCGCTATTAGTATCACTCAAGATTAATTTGGGCAATTTTTAGTCTTTATTATAGTAATTACAATAATAAAAACAATACTTTTTAACCAATGTAATAAAACATTAAGATAGCAAAAGATGTAAAATCATAAAATAATTAAATAGCAAAGTTTTCATAAAGCAAAGTCATTTTATTTTAAATACTTCTTTAAAAAGAGCAGAAAAAAATTATTGTTCTAATGCTATACAAGGGACCTGATGGCCGGGTGACTAGCATTTTGGCGCTATTTACTACACGTTTGGGGTTCGAGTCCCTGGCAGTGCCATGGATGTTTGTAGTGGTTCGGAATCCACTCTAATCAGCGGGTACAGGTCTAATATAACTGTAAAGGCTCATTCCCACCGAGGCGAGAGGCGGCGAACGCGACAGGAAGAAAAATTTTTCGACCCGTTCACATCCAAACGTCAGATAATTGCATCACGCCTAGTGAAGTTCCGCTTCGAGTTGAAAGTTGGTCAACTCGAAGCTGTGGATTTCAAACCAGTTTCAGGCGAACGCGGTGAGGCTAGTGATTGGTCAACGCTTCACGCTTAAACACCTCGATGGGAACGAGGCTTAGAGCGTAGGACTGAACCTCGTAACAAGAAAATATCTCCTGTCTAGAAATCTGCCAGTAGGCAGACGGCGTTGCCCCACCATGAGGCTATTGCTCCAATGAAGAATAAGAATGTTATACAAACAGTATTTGTTTATGTTCCTTGATGTTTGGATATTAATTTTATCCTTTATTTATCAACTATATATTTCATACAAAATATCTATGCTACAATAAAATTGACTTTACATTATCTTGTGAAATATTATTTTCTACTTTAAATTAATATTTTTCTAACCTAAACTCAAAATTTTATTTTCAATTTTTTTTTAAGTATTTACTACTAAAGGATTATGAATTTAATGCGAGCAAAATATTTGTATGCGTTATATCTTTAAAAACAATATTTTTAATTACTTATTTTATAAGTAGTAATAAAGTTCTATTCAATCCATCCCCCCCCAAAAAAAAAATAGTTGCCACCTGCAATAAATTTAAATGAGTGCTACTGAAACATGCACAAAAGAAAAAAATATCCCAAGGAAAAAAAAAAATAGAGTCAGTTAATTACAAAAACAACAAAAAAAAACTCACATTGATTTTTTTTTTTAAATTCTTAAGCACCAGTGAACCATAAAACTTGTTTTCTATTACTTAACAACTCCGTCTTAAAACTACTTGAAAATTCCATCATTTTCGTAGAATATTTAAATATCCTTGAAGCTTTACTTTACCATTACCTGGTTTTTCTTCTTCCCTGCAAACGCTAGAGAAATTCTTTGTTGTTGTTGTTGTTGTTGTTGGCACGTGTCCCAATTTATACCTCTTTTTTTTCAAGGACATTAAAGAACTCATCACCGCTTGCAGAGGTATAAACGAAAGCAAATGTACGAAATTAGGTCGTTTAAATTCCTAGTAAGCAAACAAAATGCACAAAAATCCCTCTTTTTGTAAGAAAAAGTGATTTCTCTTTTTAGCCCCATATTTTTCTTCTCTTCCTTGTTCTTAGCTTGATGGGGTTCTTTACAAGGAAAGGAATATTTATAAGCGTAATAGAAAATGTGTTCTAGGGATGATTTTTGAAAAAGTTCTTACGTGGAATAACGATCATCAAAATTTAAATCCATCTTTATGTCATCAAATAAATTTACTGTCATTTCTGGTATTCTGAAGTTTTTTTTTTTTTTCGTTAGAAAATCTTATTAGACAGCTTTATAAAAAGATTTGATCTTTTGAAATAGGAAATAAAGTTTGGTATGCTTCTGATATTTCTGCTTTTGTAAGTAGATAAATATCCTTTTATTTTAAAAGTACATTATTGATTGTATTTTTGTCGAAACATTTTCCTTTTAATATAAATGGATGTAAAAGTAATGAATTTAAATTTTACTAAGTAATTTTTAACTTTTCACTAAAAATTCGATCTTTAAACTTTATTTCTGCTAAATCTAGTTATTCATCAAATACAAAGTTAAAATGACCTTGTGGATGACGTAAATAACTTTGGAATTTAGAAAGTTCAGTTCAAAATTTGACTACTTAGATCGAACTATGTGCCAAAGATGGTACGAAACACATTTCGTTGTGCTTGAGATGGTGGGAAACACCCAGATGTGGTCCGTAAGTGTATTCACCCCAAATATAGGGGCAGTGAGTTACGTCCCCTACAACCTGAATGACGTTGAATTTGCCATATATTTACAGTTATAGTGGTAAATGACCTGAGATCAAAATGGCCTGAAATTTTAAACAAAAATTTTCCAGAATTACGATTACTGTACAATATACTTATGGAATCTTCAAATGGTTAAATATGTCCATGCAAGTGTATACCTTTATTTACATTCATTATATGCATCCCTGGCAATGTTCGTTCAAACTGTTGACAAAATATGAGTGCTTTATAACTGGCCCCTGCGTGGCCCATCTGATAATGCTGAATCGGCTGTATTTTCTAACTTTCTAATGGTGAACAACATGGCCTTAGGACAACAATATACATTTTCCATGTAGTTTTTACAAAGTTATTCATGTGTTTGAGAAGAAAAATAATTGCTGTGAAAAAAAACACTAAGGTATTTAAAAAAAACAAAGGTATTCAATAATAAATCAAACATGAATGAGAAGAAAAAAATTTTTAATGAACAAATAAATATGAATCAAATTACATAAATTGAAAACTAAATTTGGAAAATTTCATAACAATAAAGGTTCAGAAAACATTTTTTTTTCTCAAAAAACATTTTTTTTTCATAGTCGAATTCATCTTTATTCACAGTCCTTAGCAAGTTTGATGAACGATGCCAGCGATTTCTTTCTACCTTCTGTTTTGTTCAGAAAGAATATTTGAAGTCTTTTATCCTGGATGTACGTAGTTGATTAAATAGATTTTTTTTTCTTCGGTATATTTTTATTTGGAAAGAGGAAAATTTTCGGCAGAGGCTCTAATTTGGAAAGAGAAAAGTAATTCTTGTTTAAATATAAAAGTTGTTGGCTTTGAAATTTTTTAATCCTTGTTTTTTTTTTCCTTAAGATTATTGATAATATAAAGAATTACTTGAGCTTCGTAGATAAAAGTCACAGAACTCTTTACATAATTATTTTTGGTGCTTTTTAAATCCTGCTATTTAGGTTTTAGAAAATTATTCCAAATATTTAAGAAAATTATTCCAATTCCAATCTTTTTGCCTTTGGCTTTGTTATGTATATATTTTAGTCTATCTATAGTCAAAGTGTATATTATTCGGATTTCTTCGAAAACTTTTAAAACGAGTATTTTTTAAATTTAACATTAAACTTGCCATTGCATTGATTAATTTATTTTTAGAAATGTTGTATCAGAATAAGTATTGGTTTATAATATTTTAAAGGGTTTTCATCCACAGTATATCGAATTAATATCTATTTTCGTCATATTTTCATCATATTAATAATATTTGAAGAAAACGCTGGCATTTTGTTCCAAATAAACAGTTTTTAACGAAAGTGCCAAAGACACCTTTTTCATTCGTAAGGCTGTTGCGAATAAGATTTACTGTCATGAGCTTCGTTGATAAAAATTTCAGAATTCTGAACATCAACATTCTCCAGAATGCTTTCTTTACATTATGTGGAAACATTATGTATTTTTTAAGGATTACTCTTAACACAAAAACAATACAATGCATATTGTGAAAGTACATACTCAGCTTTTTCTTGTCCATTGCTTATTCATTGTGTTCACATTAGGATTTCACACAAAATGTAGAATTTTTTAACACGAAATGCATTTCACTAGTTGGGGAAAGCCACAGCAAAATTTGAACTAAACATTTCAGGTTTACCTTCTTCCTAATTTAAATACCACAGACAGCATTACACATATATTCTTCCTTTTTAATAAGTATATAATATTTGAAAAATTAGATCATATTGATAAAATGAGCAGTTTGGTTGAAATTGGTAACGACTTTTTGATCTTCTTTTTCATTCGTAAGACTGTTGCGAATAAGAGTTGATGTCATGAGCTTCGTTGATAAAATTACAGAATACTTAACATCAACAGTCTCCAGAATGTTGTTTTCAACTACATGGAAATAACTACTGCATTTATGACACTGTATGTCTGCGAAATCCAATGAAATGAATTTCTTTAAGGACATCACGTTTCGATTCATTTATTTGGTATTTTGATGTTTTGTATGGTCAGGTGTATAGAGAAGTCTAAATAGTTGTGAGTATCCATAATTGTATTTATAAGATTTTTTTTTCCTCAGACAGCATCAAGTTGATTACATTTATATTCTTCATTTTTAATAAGTATATAATATTTGAGAAAAAATTAAGAGCATGTTGATAAAATGAACAGCTAAGTCGAAAGTGGCAATAACTTTTTAATCTTCTTTTTTCATTCGTAAGACTGTTGCGAATAAGAGTGACTGTCAGGTGCTTCGTTGATAAAAATTGCAGAATTCTTAACATCAACAGTCTTCAGAATGTTGTTTTACATTAAATGTAAATAAATACTTCTATTATAGTACTGCTTGTCTTCTAAATCCAATGAAAGGAGTTTCTTTTAAGGTTATCACGTTTCAATAACATTATTTGATATTTTAAAGTTTTTTTTTCAGGTATAGAGAAGTCTAAATAGTTATATATGAGCATCCACAATTGTATTTAAAAATAATTTCTTTTATCCAGAGAGCATCAACTTGATTATTATAGCAACTTGATTATTATAGTATTTTCATGAGAGTATATTATTAAAATAAGCTAATTTCTTTCTAAGTTCCAATGACATTAAATCTTCTTTTCTTTTTCATTCGTAAGACTGTTGCGATAAGTTAGTTACTGTCAGAGCTTCGTTGAAATAAATTGCAGAATTATTAACTTCAACAGTCTCCAGAATGTTGTTTCACATTCAGTGGAAATAACTACTGCATTTACTGTACTGCTTGTCTTGAAATCCAATGAAATGAGTGTCTTTAAGGATAATTATTAAGGACTTTAATTTGTTTCAAATGTTTCAGATTTTATTAATATATAGTCAAAGTATTGCAGCGAATATAATTTATCAAATTATTACAAATGCTTTTTCTTTAAATGTGATCATGATGTCGACTATTACTAAAGATATCCACTGATTCCTTTAAATATTCAGCTGCAATCTCTATGAAATGTGTTTTGTCTTCAGGTGTATTGAATTATTTGAAAATTAAAGAAAATAATTTATCTGCTTACACATATCCCTAGTTGAAATATTTTAGATACGTTTTTATTATAATTTTTAGGAAGGATAGGAGGAGGGAACTTGAAATTAGTATTTTGATCTGGTATGCGGAAACATTCCGAGTTCAATTGCCTGAGGAATTGATATCGATTACGTTTGAAATATTTTATTTGCATTTGCAAAAGTAGTGTTACATATAATTTCGAAAATACTGTTCAAACGGTTGTACAAGGCTGTTCAAGCTAAATAGGCCCTGGTGATGTATTCTATCCTCAACAGTTTCATATTTTCATCCTTTTTTTTAATAATGATACATAACTGAATTCTCTACAAGAAGTTTACACTGTCTAAGAAACAATGGTGGAGGCATCAGATATTTTGGCTGCTATTCCAACTGCTTTAGATACGACACTTTCGGGATTGTGTTTCCTGAATTCCATCTAATTGCGTTTTGCCCTCAACCCTTCTACAGACGAATATTGGTCTCCCTGCCACCAAATGTTTCTACCGATATTCAAACTAGCGTCATTACCCTATCATCATTACAAAACCATCACCTTTTCCGTTATTATATTTTTGTTGTCATAAGCCGTCGTTGCACTGCCTGTAACCACAAGCAATCGTCTGAATAATGTCTAATAGCAATGGTGTAAACTGCATATAAACGGAAGAGACGTCGCGAATTTGACGCCTCAATGGTGGAACCGTTTGTCTCAAGATCTATGGAAATTTTTGACATCGAGGACCCCACCAAGGCATCAAACTCGCAACATCGCATCTTCCGCATTTCATGTATAAGCACACCATTTAAATTCAACATAAAACAGACCATGTCAAATGGGGACAGGCAAATGACAACAACGGCTTGTAATGACGACGAACGGGCAATGCTTTGTAACAATGACCCAGTAATGAACGCAAATTTGTGATTGATGGAAACATCCCGTGACAGGGGTTTCCAAAAACGCAATAGAAGACTTGAGGTACATCACGACAATTGGCAGAAACTCCTGGCAACGCAACACCGGAAATGTCATCCTTCAGAAACACCTTTTGACAGCACTGAAAATGCAGAATTGATGGAAATTCAGCTGTCTGGTCCTTCTACACATGTTTCGCAGGCAAAACTGGTGGCCCTCTGGCTACAAATTCTATTATAATTATAATTCTCAAATCATCATTTGGAAGTTTATATTAGTGTTATTTTCTTGAATAACGATAAATTACTTTATTATTAAACCAAGTCCAATTTTTATTTCGTCATTTTATCTTTATCGTTATTTTATTTACGTCTAAGTAACCACGGTGGAGGCTTCAGATTTTTGTGACTACCATTCAAACTGCTTTAGAAAAGAGACCTTCGGGATTGTGCTTTTCCGAATTCCATCTAATTGCGTTTTGCCCTTTAAACCTTCTTAAAGATGATTGTGTGGTGTCCCAGCCACCAAATGTTTCTACTGATATTCAACTAGCGTCATTACCCCATCATCATTACAAACCATCACCTCTTCATTGTTATATTTTTGGTTGTCAGAAGCCATCGTAACCATAAGCAATCGTCTGAATAATGTTGAATTGCAGTGGTGTAAACTACATAGAAACGGAAGATACGTAATGTCATAAATTAGACGCCTCCCTGGTAAAAATGGATTGTGTCCAAGATGTGAAATCTACTTTTAACATCGATATCCCCACCAAGGCACCAAACTTGCAACATCGCATCTTCCGCATTTTATGTAGCACACCACTGCCTTTCAACATAAATCGGATCACAGCAAATGGAGACAGGCAAGTGACAACAACGGCTTGTAATGACGACGAAGGGGCAATGTTTTGTAACAACGACCCAGTAATGAACGCAAATTTGTGATTGATGGAACATCCCGTGGCATGGTTTCCAAAAACGCAATAGAAGACTTGAGGTATATCACGACAGTTAGCAGAAACTTCTGGCAACGCAACACGGAAATGCCATCCTTCAGAAATAGCTTTCGGCAGCAATTCAGACTGGCAGGATTAATGGAATTTCGTCTATCTGGTCCTTCCACAAATGTTTTACTTGTCAAGCTGGTGGTAACTCGTAGACCACAAATTCTATTGTAATTATAATTTGAATTTTCTAAAAATGTTTTGGGTCTTAAAAAATGGAAGACTACACACCACATCCATATAAACAGTATCTACGTATATGAAGTAAAAATATCCACTACTATACAAATCAAAATAAAAAAATTTAACTGTGGTACACTTTATTTCGAATCCTCCTCAGGGATGTTGCTATCGGGATATCAGAGCACTTTTTCTTTTCGTCGTCTTCTTATTATTATCAAGATGACTGAGTAATTTTAAAGTGTACTTTTCTTCAGAACTATATTAGTGATTATTTCCAGATCTATAATTCTGCAACATATTTCGTTTTATTCTTGTTTGCCTCTTTCTTTCTAAGTTTAAGTATTTTTATGACATCTCGAATTCTTTCTTCATTTCAAACTTCTTTGTTTTTGAGTCTAATTACTAAATGCAAAATATTAAATTCAAATATTCTTATTTTCATTCTTGTTTTTACTTTCTTTTTTAGCTTCAAAAATTTTACATATCTATTTATGTTTTCACTTTTTATACTTTTCTTCTCAAGTCTATTAATAAATTATTTTAATATTGAAATCAAATCTGATTTATTTTTAGTATTTTCCGTACTTTTTTAGTTCTTTTTAAAATAGTTGTTTTATTACAAATATACTTGAAAATGCACACTATTAATACAAGAAATATTAATTTTCTATTTGATGCTATCGATGATTTATGAAGCTATGACGTATTTCTTTTAATTTTTAAAGTGTGTAGTTTATTTATCTTGCAGTTTTCTTTTATTAATCAAATATATTTTTTTTGGTATTTATTTGTCCTTTTATATTTAATTTTCCTTTTTCTATGAAATTTTAGAAACTGGGTATCTTGAAAAATTTCTTCACTTTATATTTCGTTGGTCCTAAATAAGTTGTATTTTTATTTATCTAATCCTATTTCTTCTTCTTAATTTCGATGTCATTTTAGTTTATTTTAAAAATGTTGTTTCACTATAAATATATATTACAATAAATACCAATAATGTGAAAAATTACAATAAGTTTGAAAAATTTTGCGAAAATCTGGAATTATTTTTCACTTTAAACTTGTCTGTTACGAAGTCTATTACTAAAAGCAAAACATTAACTGTAAAATATTATTTTTATTATTTTTCATTCGTCAATTTAGAAAAAAATTAAAGAATAGAGAATTAATGTTAACCATTTTAAGCACAATATTGAAAAAAAGTAAAAGGATTCTAAATACAACAAATTTTACAAAACAAACAACAATATTGTACATAACTAACAATTTTTTAATTAATAAATACGGAAGACATTACTTAAATATAAGTCATAATATATCTGTATTAAGATTATATGGAATCAAAACACATTTGTATTTGAAATAATATATTATCTGGTTCATTTACACAAACGAAAATCACACGATTTCAATGAAAATAGAGGAGAGAGACAATTACACTCTGTTATCCAAAAGTTAACAAATAAGCTTTTTACAAATTATAAGGAATTATTTAAATATTTGAAAACTATTATTTTAATAAAATTAATAGATTAAGAGGAGAACTAAAATGAACTTCAGCATACTAACTGTTACATATAAAATAATTTAAAAAAAGTTGTATGCTTAGAAAAACTAGAGATTTAGTTTTATGACACTTAAACTTTTTAAAAAAATCTACGAAAAATATTACTTCTTAACTGATAAATATACGATTTTTTAAAGATTTCATTGCAATACGGTGAAATGATTTTTTGGTATCTGCAGTACTAAATACACTAATAAGTTTTTGCCTTTTTATTTAAAAGTATAGAACTAAAATATTTAATTACCTCATCGATAATAGTTGAAAGATATTTTTAAAACTTTATTCAGGTAATAAAACATTATTTCTGATGTACTACTTAAATATCGTTGTTTAAATGCGTAAAATAAAATGAATTGCTTAACAAAAAAAATGTCCAACTTTCTCAAATCATAATAATAATAGCATTTAAAATCAATTTTCTTATAACCAATCATATTAAGCGTTGACACAAAACAAGAGCAGTTTCATGCCATCAAATACGATACATGGAAAAAAAAATAATTCTAAGTATCAGATATATTTTCTTCGATAGCAACATTATTGTTAAAACACAACGAAAATGTTTTTATCACAACTGATAGAGATGCGATTTCAGATAGCTTTGCTTTTCAGTTCTATTTTCTTGGAATTTTTCGGATTTTTTACTACGCTTTAAAAAACGGCTTTATAAAAATTCAATAAGGACACATCTAAAAACCCTTAAAGAAAAGATTAAGAAAAAGAATTGGTAAAGAACAAAAGAAGCTTTCAGTAGTATGGGTGATGTATTAGATCTCAACTGGCAGCGTTTTTTTTTTTATTGTTATTACTTGGTGAAAAGCCTGGCAAGAATTTTAGTGTGAGACATCGATTTCTTTCTAAAAATTGAGAAAACTAGTTGCTTCCTGGTAAATATTTGCTTTTGGAAATAAGGCGAACTGAAACTTCTGGCTTTTACTCGTATTTATTATTTCTGTCAACTCACGTGCATATAGAAATAATCTTCATAACATACGTTCTTTGTGGCAATGGTTTTAATATAAAAATTACCATTATCTAAATTCTGCATACATATATTCCAGTTGTAAAAATTATATATCTATTACATTTTAAGTAATGGTGTAAAATGCAACTTTTGCGACATTTAATTTTTTTGGAAAATGAGTACAAATATGCTTTTGAATTAGAATTCCTAAGAAGATGAGACTTTTCATTTTTTGTACTGAAACAATATATCTTAGACTCATCATAAAAGTCATATTCTAGATGCATGTATTAAAAATGTAAATGCATGAAAAACATTTATAACATTACAAATATCAAATATATTTTTGCAATTCTTACAACATTATTCATTAGGATATGCATTAAAAATGTAAATTCTATAGCAACTTATGGCATATGAGTGAATTTCTTCCGTCTCTGTGTCAGTCTAAACTATTTGAAAGCTTTTGTTTGAAAGTTTGCTTGAGTGAGAAAGTGGAGTGATCGTGGTGAATGTGACATAGTGTAGCTTTAATGAGGGCTTGAGTTCAAATCCCCCGACGTCATACATTAAAATCGTAGCTTCAAGAAATGTGGAGACTTGATGGGGATGATGACAACATTCACGATCGTCTTAAAAACGACAGTAGAATAGAATTTATAGCTAGTGGTTAAGTGTTCTATCTATTGGTTAGTTGGATTACTATTATATCCACTTATTCAAATTTTCCTGTACTATGCTCAATTTACGAAGGATTTCGTGCAATTATTTATTTCAGAAAGTTATTTTATGTGTTTGGAAGAAAAAAGCAGAGAAATCTAATGAATGTACATGGCTTGTTGAAACACTACTTAAAATTGAAATATAAGATTTATTTTATAGCGCATTTATATTTTTCGCCCTATAAATCTTTTATAGCTGTTATTAAACCGTTTTTAAGAGATTTCGTCGTCAATTCGTTTATTGTGATTACATAATAATAGAGTGAGAAATAAAAAATGAATGCCATGTGAAATTTATATTTTTAAATATAGGATAAATTAAATAATAAATGTTGAATACCTTTAGACGAAATTATCACTTTATCTCAAAGCAATTAATTTTGTATTTTTAATACCTTTTTTGTAAAAATACAGTATAGTAATAATAAGATGTTAGTAAGTGTATTGTTCTGGGTTTTTTTCCACAATAAAAATGTGAGACATCATATACGAGAACTTGAATGAGATTAATTTTTGGCTTATGAAAATTCTATTTTTATTTTGTGAAAATCTGAATAATAAACCATACTGTATTAAGTTAAAGCCCTTTATGTTTTGAATTTTTTTATTCTTCTTTTTCAAAAATTATAACGATAATTTTTATAAGCCTCTATTTCTAGCATTTTCAAGGTTCTGGAACTTTCTTTTTTTAAACAAAATCTTAGATAAAAAAAAAACAAAGATTTTATTTTTTTGAATTAAAAAAAGATAATAATGTGTGTAAACTGAATAGAAGGTAATATTTATTGGAAATAAAAAGAATGATTTTTAAAAAATCTCTTTTTATTGTACAATTTTACTGTTTCATCAGGATATGAATTTCTGCTTGGTGCTTGTATTGGAGGCAACTACTTTTATATATTACTCGATAAATCTGACAAAGAAAAAGGCAAGACGCATTTTATATTAATTTAATATTAAATTTAAACCATTCATAAATACACTTGAATTAAATATTTAGGAATATTCTGGAGTAACAAGAAATTTAATGTTCATAACAATTGCTTTATTCTAAACTTAATTTTGTTTCAGATAATCATTTTATATTGTAGAAAAATTCTCTTACGTTTTAATTACTTTTTATGAAACTTATTTAGAAAATGATCAATATTTTGAAGATTAGATCTAAATACTGTTAATAATCTTATTAATGAGAAAGTTGAGGTAAGAATTATTTTTAATCGAAATCAAAAAATGATTTCGAATTATTAAGAGAATGAATGACTTTTAAAAATTTATTTTTAGCATGAAGAGTGATTATTGATTTATTTTTCTGTTATTATTCTCAACTGACTATTCTATTCTATTTGGTGAGATAAAACAATTTTTTGATGAAATAAATAAAGTACTTTTCACAATCATTAGATGGATGATTTATTTTACGATGTTTTCAAATGAATAAATTCAATAGCCTTGATTCACTTTTGTCATTATTAAATCAAATTATCTTCAAGTCCACTGTTATATTGTATTGTGTATTTCTTAAATAATGCAAGCTTTGGTCCATGAAAGATAGCCATTTCACAGTATGTAGAAAAAACATCTATCAAAAATGTTTCGCAGATTTCTCTTTCTTAATGTCATACAGAATTTTATGTAACCGGTACGTTTTCAAAAATAGTGTGCTCCTCAAAGTATATACAGAGTGGTCATAATTAAAGTGACCCTATTCAGACCCCTCTAGAACCCGTTCTACCTAACGGATTTTGATGAAAGTTGGTATATACGGTATACGCGTGGGGATTCCTAAAAGATCTCGTTTATGGAAGAAGAATTTGGACTTTTACGTGAGTTGAAATTCAGCATTACACGCCATGTTGCTGAAATTCCACGCGAGTTTCTTCGCTCTACCATTGAACACGCTATAATGCCCTTTTAACACGTAATTGATGTCAATGGAACACACGTTGAGCATATTCTGTACTTAAATACATTTTAATGGTTCTGACAAATTTTTATCCTTCTTTAGGCGCCACAATTCTCTTTGGTGGTCAAAATTTGAACTATTTTTATTGCACAAATCTTTTCCCAATGGTCCATATACCATATATACTAAGTTTCCTCAAAATCCGTTGGGTAGAACGGGTTCTAGAGGGGTCTGCATAGGGCCACTTTAATTATAACCACCCTGTACATACCTTTTTTTTCTGTGTTCTTTCATTATAGTTTTATTAATTCACTAAGATCTCATTTTTTTAACAATGACATCACAATTTTATGAAGAAAAACTGATATCTTATATTGATGTCCGGTTTAATAAGGGGTTACTGTAACCAGAAATCAATGCATGCATCCAAACCTAGTTTCTCCAATAATGATGGAATATTTCTAATGTATTTAATTAATTATAGACAAAATTGATAAATTGTTCCTCGAAAACAGTATGGGAATTGATTTTTAGAGTAAAATTTTATTGTATCCTTTTGTATTTCGAATAAAGCTGATGAAATGTTCAAAAGCTTCCATTCATTTTCGAATCTGTCAATATTATTTTTAGCAGCTTCCTTTAACAATTATTAATATTATTAATAATCAATATAGCTGTAAAAAGGGAATTGAACGACATAAATAATTAACAAAAATTATAAAAGGCATTTCTGTGGGACGCTTTGAATTAAATTGTATAGTAGCAACTATTCATAACATTTGTATGGTTTTTTTTCACTCCGTGTTCAATTCTATGATAACAATTCTATGGTTTTCAATTTCAGTTCACATGTTTTTTTAAAAAGCAAAATAAAAATTTGTTTTTTATAACAACTTAGTATAGTGCATTAGTGAATAATGTAAACAGTAAACTTGCAGTTTCCGTAAAAAAAGTATATATTCTCGGAAACAACTTTTGTTCCATTGTTGGTCATGCATTGTTTATTATATTTCGTTATGTTTCGGAGTAATTATTATGTCTTATTTTACCGTAGATCGCTAATACATTTTCTATTAAATACCTTTGCCACAGTAAAACTTGCTATATATAGTATTATTGCATAATATGACTTTTTATTTTAAAAACAATGTTTTTTAATCTTAACAGCTGATTTTTATTTGCAACATTTAAAAATGTGTTTATTACGAAAATAACATAATTCAATTGAAAAATAATATTTGTAGGTAGGTATGTATTGTATTATAAAAAACAAATATGTTCATTTTCAATTTTATCGAAAATACATAGTTTTTAAAGATGATGATTAATAAAATTTTATTTTCACAAAATAACTCTCACATTTAATTCATTTGCTTGAATGCTATTGTTATGAACATAATCTTACAGAATATTGCAAGAAAAAAATTTTTTTTAACTGTACTGTCCTTCTTTATTAGCGATCAATAAAACTTGTTTTTTATGTCTTAAAACTACTTCAAATTTTTTTTAAGTTTCTTAAAAATATTCAAATATTCTCGAATCCTTAGTTTGTCATTATCTGGTTTTCTACTTCCTCTTAATCCAAGAACTATTTTTATATTTTTGCTGTTGTCAGCGCTATTCCCAATTTATTCTAGTTTTTGCCTTTTTCAAACTCATTAAAGGACTTATCACCCCTACCAGAGGATATGCCAAAACGAATGTGTGAAATTAGATCGTTTAAATTCTAGTACGCAAACAAAACCAATTAAAATTCCACTTTTCGTAAGAGAAAAAAAATGACCTCTTTCTCTTTAGTCTATTTTTCTTCTCTTTCGTGTTCTTATGTTGTGAGGGACTTCTTTACATAGATAAGATTATCTATAACAGAAAATGAGTTTCAGGAATTATTTTTGTAAAGCTCTTGTTTGAAGTAATGATCAAAATTTCTATTCATCTCTTTGTCTTCAAATAAATTCACTGTCATTTCCGGTATATTAAAATTAATCTATTTGTTCGTAAATCTTGATAGATAGATGATTATGAAAGAGATTTTGTCCTTTTAGGATAGGAAATAAGGTTTAGTTATTAAATTTAATTATGTTACTTGGAATAGAAGGACTGCCTGTTGTTTGTTTGTCGGTGTTAATCGTAAGCAACTGCTTTTTTATCGTGTAAGTAAAAGGCATTGTTCACTTTACGATTTTGTCATTTGTCTTTTACGATTGAAAATTCAACTTGGATGTTTAACTTAACACAAATCTGAAAATTAAAGTGAATTGTGACAGTAGATCTCTTAATAAACATTATTCATTCTAACGGGTGTTGCATATGTGTTTTCTGATGGGTGTCTATTTAATGAAAATAATTTATTAAAATATGTATATGAATTATTGCCATATTTAATAACGCAAGGATTTTGAAAAAAAGAAATCGATAAATATGACAAGTTAATTGATGCAAAAAAAAATGTAAAAGGGAATTGTGCATTATATTAAGAGAAACTGTGCATATGCATCTGTTTTATAACACAATTCTAACTCTTTTGGGCTTTCATTTTAAATAAAACCCATTAAAATATTTAATAACACTACTAAAAATCTCATTTTAACATATTTAAGCAATATTAAAAAAAAAACATATTTATATTTTCTTTTACGACAGGAAATTAGTTATTCTTATCTCTTTATAATATACAAAATGTCTGCAGCATGGAGACTTTTCCTCCTTTAATTTATAAGCTCAACGACCTATTTAAATGCTACCATTTAGGGAAAACTACTTTTATGTTAAAAATTATTGTCTAAGCATAATTATATAATGTCAAAAAGTTATTTATAGACAGCTACTTAAGCCGCTTTCTGCTTTTCGCCGGTTTTTTTTTAATATACCGTGTTCAAAAAACACATTACGAAATTAAGTTTAAAAGTTCGAGGTTGCAGACAGAAGAAAATTTTTACCAATTTAAATTTAACTACAGAAATTTATAAAATTCAATATGAGATTCCTTGGTTGTTCCTAGTACATCTAGGGCAGGGATGGCAAACTGCGGCCGCCGGAAGGTTCTATCTGGCCCGTGGATAGAATTTTAATTTGCCGGTCAGAGGTAAATTAAAAAGAAATATATATATATTTATTATATATCCATTTCCTTTTCTATTTTGATTAAATATTATTTTTTTCTTCCTTTTTTTTCAAAGGACTGATGATCTTTTACTTTCTCTATTTTTGTTCTACAAAACATAAATCGACGGAAATAGCAAGCACAGACAGCTTTCAATCGGTAAAGTGCTAAAAGCGGCAATTCTTTAGTAGTTATAGCTATAGATTGGCGTCAACAAGTTAAAATTTTACAAATCCTTATCGAAAGTAAATTCCCCAAATTTATTATCTCATGCCCAGAAAATCAGTGCTATATTTCCTTCATCTTATAAATGTGAACAAGTGTTTGTGTAAGTGTTGAACCTCAGAAAGAATTATTTCAGAAGTAGACTGACAGATGAGCATTTAGCCTCGTTCCTTAGAATCAGTACATCTCACTTCGAACCTCAATATAAGGAACTTTTAAAAATGAAATCGCAATTTCATTCATCTCATTAACATATTTAAATTGTAATATTTGCATATTGTTCTTAAAATTTTAGAAAAATTTATCTTGGCCCGCCAAACTTTTTTTTTCCGATTTTTGCCCGCGACCGAAAAGTTTTGCCCATGCCTGATCTAGGGGATACTTGATTTCATGGCTCTGTATTGCCATGTATTTAAAAGAGATAGATGTTGTTGTGTAGAGATAGACAGTTGCTTCAATTTCAGCAAATTAATGAAAGGCGTCTGATAAGCATAATCTTTCACATAACCCCAAAGTTGAAAAACTTGACATAAACATAATGCCTTTTATATCAGTAATTTTAATATTCTGATTACTATACTATTTGTTTTTGTGTTAATATTCCTACATTTTCTCTACAGACGAAACTATGCATATGTATATACCCTCGTCTGTAGAAATTGTTCGTCTATTATTGTGATGACATCATATTACTACAATTAACAAACCCATCTATAAACATTATATGTAATAAATATCTGTCGTTAGAGGCGAATGAATTCATGTTAACATCCAAGCATTTGCACAAAATTCAATCCGTTAAGAAACATTTAACCCAATAATAGTGAATTTTTGTAATATTTCCTACTTATTTATGTAGACTTTATACATTACATAGATGACAATCAATAAATGATAATTATACAAAAGAGGTGATGTCGTGATAAGTAAGTTCTGAAAGTATACTTTTATAAGATATTTATATTGGGGTGGAAGTGCCCAGATGAGCTGCGTGTTGGGTGTCTGAACTAAGAAAACTTGGTTCAGGCCGCATCCTGAAAAATCATGCCTAATCAAAACCTTTGCTTGTATGCCGGGAAAGACGTTAAAATCTTATGCCGAACAGCCTTTCGTTATCCTCCAGCGGGTGCTAGCCATTAAGATGTCTGCCTTATAGGGCTCGTTCCAGATATAGGAAAAGTGTAGCAGATCCATGGTACAGCCAGGATAATGCTGGATGTGCTACATTTCCGCAGTTGTAATCTACAGCAGGACTGGACACTGTAGCAAATGGTCTAAGATCAAAATCTCTGAAATGGAAGATAAACCTTTTAAATCAAAATGCTTGAAAAGTAGAAAACGCGATTACTGTAATGCATGCTTTTGTATATCTTAAGTTGTTTTTATTTTTCAGGCAAGGACGTATGCATATTTATCCTTATTAACTGTATGCCTGGGGATATTTGCTCTAAGCTGGTGGCATGATATGTGTGAAATGTAGCAAAACTAGACGCTCACTGGAGATCTTCAATATCCTGCATTTCTGTGGTTCTACTGGTGAATGACTTCAGGTCTGACATTGCAAAAAACACAACAAATATATAAGAGAGTAATAAATGATTTTTTCGTCTTTCTGAATTAAAAAAGAAATACTTACTGTGAAAAATATTAATTGAATATTACTAAGACATTTAACACAATACATCAGGAATTAATGGAAAGAAGAATAAAGTTTTAATGAAGGATAAAAATTAATCAAATTATTTAAAATGGAAAATTAAATTTGGAGAATTTTATTAAAATAACTTTTTTTCAGAAGAAGTTTGCATTTCTTTATCGTCCATTTTATAGAATTAGTTCTCATTTCAAGTAAATTTATAGTTTGATTTCTGTGGTTTGTTATGTTTCTATTTTATCCGGTTGTACAACTTTTTCTGTTGCAAATTTGCAATATTTGCCATTTTCTTTCGATCATTTTGTCGAATTCTTTCAGAATTTTGTCGCTCCTTCATGATTTTCTTATGAAGAATACATTTTCAGTTTTGCCAGTGTTCAATCTAATTTTCCATAGAGCAAGCCAATTTTCCGGAGAGTTAATATAATTTTGCAGAATGTGAGTGATGTAATATTTTTATTTATTTATTTTTTTGGTTTGACATAGAAGAGCTACATCACCTGCATAAAGTCTAACTTTGACATCAGAAGAATGATGAATAACATTAATAAAGAAATTGGCCGAAAAATCCAGGACACCTGCTTTAATATTTCTGACTGCGATATCAACATTTTTTATCAACATTTTTATTTGTAAATTACGAGGTGAACTTAATTAAAAAAGGCGTGAAATTATTTGCAATTAATTTGTGGACGGGCCCTTTGATCCTAACTATATCAAAGAAGATCGCTGCAGTTTCACATTTTTAGCAAAACCTTTAGAAACAATTTTAATCAGATGTAATAATTTATAGACCAGGGATGGTCAATTCAAATGATCATGCGGGCCACTTGGGAAATGCATCATAACTCCGCGGGCCGCATATAAAATTCTATATCTCCATATTAGATTTAGACCCACTATAGAGATTTTTTTGGAGTGAGAAATTGAAACTTAACGAGTTATTATTATTGTATTTACTATTAGTCATACATGTAAACATAAATAATATAATAATAATAATGATACTAAACGCACACTGTAAAGAAATATATAACACTAAAAATGAATTATAAAAATATATAAATAATGAAATAAAAAAATGAAATCATTAAAAAATTTTTTATTTTACTAATGCTATATTTGTTTCTCCACTCTTTTTAGTTTTTGCAAATCGATCTCAATTTGGGTATTTGCACATTGTAATTTGTATTGCATGTTAGCGTCCGTTATGTTTGAGTGTGTTTTGTGTCTGGGCAATTTCAATTAAAAAAAAGTTTCGCAGGTGTAAGTTGAACCAAAAGCGCTAACAACTTCAACTAAGAGTCTGGTTTGTTCTGCTGTCAACAATCAACTGTGCGTATCTAGGGATGGTCACTGAAGTCACTTAAAGCGAAACATAGGACCTGTTATATTAGATGTTCCAAGATGTGCGCATCATAAGTTTGCAGAATATAATTTAATTATTCTGTGAACTCAAAACTGTAAACTCATAAATAAAACAGGCAATATCAGTTCTATAATCGCAAGTATATTATTTTAAAATCAAAGTTAATTTTTTCTCATAATTTCGACAATTTTTGAATATATGGATGCACACATAAAGGATTTTTTTTTTTAATACATTGGTTTTCACTACTTTTGGCCATTATAAAATAAATATACTTTGTAACCGTGTAATAAATCTCACGGGCTAGAAAAATATTCAAGGCGGGCCGCGGGTTGACCACCCTGTTATAGACAGTAGAAAGCCTTTCAGTTAACTCAACTCGTTGAGGAAGTATAATCTTTTTTCTTTTCGTGTGCTTTTTGACATGAAGAAATTTTCAGCATCATTAATGAATACCATTGAAAGGAATTTCCTTGAATGATTTTCTTATGAACTTCATTTAAAAAAACAAATATTTTTAAATATCTTTTTATAATTTGAAAATAATAATAAATATATAAAATGAATCCTATAGAGTAAAGGGTTAAAAAACAAAAATTAAAAAAAAAATTTAATAAGGGTTAAACTTTCCATAAGATTTTTTACAAAAATATGGTAAAAAGGGAAAGTAAAAAAAAACTGACGTTTTTCTTTATATTATTTATAGGGAAACCCTCATTTGCAAAAAAAAAAAAAAAAAAAAAACACATAAGAAAATGGATAGAATGTAAATCCTTTTAACCAAATATAAAAAAATGGAAGCTCAAGGAAAGGAAAGGAAAGGGGATTAAAAGGAAGTTTTTGTTTAAAAACTTTTACCCATAAATATTCTATTCAAAACGTTCGGTACTTTTGTTGATAAACAAATGCATGAAACGTTACATATTCAGTATTTTGCCTACATGGATACAAACACAAATTTGACATTACCATACCATATTTCAATAGTGAAATATGGTATCAGCTGAGCCAGTTTCATAAGCTGAAATTATAGATTTTGTTGGAAACGAGAAGAAACAACTACATAGTGCTCTCAAAGGATAACAGAAATTTTGTTTTATGAAGCGAGGGGAATACTTGAATATTAATAGTTTATTAAAAATTTATAGGTTGACAAAAAACAAATCGAAAATTGAAATCAATAATAACAATTACATATAAATTAATTAAAAACACCCTATGCTTAGAAAAACAAGAGATTTAACACATACAAGAAAATATCCAACATCATGTAAATCTTTACATATCAAGTGATAGAATTCGTAGCAAAATTGCAATACATTATGGGTGCATTTCCTAATTTTTCAATATGTATACTGCTAAACCTAAGAATAAGTTCGTCCAATATTTTGTAAATAACAAAAGAAATTTTGAATTATTTTGTTTTTAGTGCATTCAAAAGTAATTTTCAAAATTAGTTTTACTATCTATTCTTTAGCATTTCTGATTTACTTCGGTTCATTATTTTATCTTTATTACTTATCTTTGTTCATGTAAAATGTTGCATTCTCACGATCTTATGGGAGTGATTTGCTTGAATATGTTAAAATATTGCTAAATCTTACGTTATTAATTAATTTTTTTCACCAAAAATTTTTTTTAAAAGTCAAAAATGTTGATTTTTTTATTACTCGTCGTATAATAGAGTATTTTTCTAACATTCAGATATTACATGTTTAACAGAATACTCGGCTTGGCTTGAGAATAATTACTGTATTTTTAATATTAAATGGATGCGTGGATGAATATTAAAGATTATTTCTTTTTGAAAAAGAATCTATTATTAAGTGCTGATAGATAATTAGTTAAATATTAAGTATAGATAGATTTTTTCAACGCCATTTACAGTTCGCATTGCTTACAAATGAATTGAGAATTACTACTGTGTGTACTATAGAACTACTACTGTTACTCAACTATGTCATAAAAAGTAAGACCAATTTTCAATTTAAAATTCCGGGCTTATGGAGACAATTATGGTGAGGGGCTTGTGGAATTTCAATTTTCTTTTCTTTTTTTGGTGGCTAGCACGGTCCTTGACATCTGTGTGAAATTTAACGTCAAAGTATTCATCAGTGTTTGAGTTACGCTTGGCTTTGTGAGACGCTAAAACGGATTCCGGCGATTTTTGAAATGTCTGAATTAATTGAGCAAAGAACTTACATTAAATTTTGTTTGCGGAAGCGTATAGGAGAATGTTGCAGAAGGCCTTCGGTGAGCATTTCTATATCGGAAAGAAATGTTTACAAGTGGTATAACAGTTCAAAGAAGGCAGAGAACGCGTTGAAGACGAAGAGCCTTCTGGTCGACCATTCCACCTCAACCGACGAAGCTCACGTCCAAAAATTAAAGATTTGGTACTTTCAAAGCGTCGATGTACAGTTAGAGATCTTGCTGGTGATATTGGAATTTCAAAGGATCGGTCAATTCCATTTAGGGCCTCAAATGCGTCAAATCTCGATTGGTACCGAAAACACTGAATGCGCCAACTCACACTGCATGGATTCTTCGTGACTGTTTCGCCAAAAATGAAACCCATATCGTTCCACAACCACCGTATTCACGCCGTGCGACTTCTGATTATTCCCTAAATTGAAAAGACCACTCTGGGGACACCATTTTGAGTCGATTGAAAAGATTCGACGTGAATTGCCGTGCGCTTTGAAGGCCATCCCTGCCGATGACTTTTTAGCATGCATTAAGGATTGGAAAAAGTTGGCATAAGTGCATTGTGTCCGGAGAGGATTACTTTGAAGGCGATGAAATAAATTTGAAAGAATAAATAAAGAGTTTTTGAAATAAAAAATAATTGGTCTTATTTTTGGGCACAGTAGTATAAGATAAAATTTACCATGAACAATTCTTGAACAACTAAAGTGATAAGTATACAAATAATATTTACGCGAAACATTTTATTGTCCATTCTGCTTACACAGATTTGAAGCATAATTTTTACACTGGATTTATAGCAGATATTTATTTCCTGAAAGTTCTTTTTGTATTTGAAAAATAAAATGAAAAACAATCTTATTGGAATGGACAGCTTGTGGAAAAAACACTTAGAATTGAAAGATAAGATTTATTCTATATATATATATATCATAGATATTTTTCGTCCTATATATCTTGTATAGCTATTCTCAGACTACTTTAAGAGATTTCAAAGGACATGTTGTTTGTTATGATCACTTAATAATACAATAAGAAATAAGAAATAGAAAGATAAGGGAAATTCATATTGAGTTTTAAAATACAGAATAAAATAATGTTGAAAACCTTTAAATTATTGATCTATCTGAAAGCAATCAAATTCGTTTTATTAATACTTTTTACTTTATTATAACATGTGCATTATATTGTATTGTATATTATAACATAATATGTTATATAATAATATGTTATAACTATAGCAAAACAATATGCAAAGAATTATAGCTATATGCAATAACAAAATTATTTTGTTTAAGGTTTTACTCAAATGTGATACAGTTTCCTATAAAAGAATCCAATGGTAAGTATTAAATTTTACTTACTGTGTGCTTTATGATGCACCCTCGTATACTGCACCACAGTAACTGATTTTATCATAATTAATTCCAATTTCGAAGCAAATGACTTATTGATAAATTCTATGTGCTATTTTCTGGTCGTTGGTACACAGGCGTCAGAATCTTGGCGGTGACATGGATGTTTGTTAGTGGTTCAGAATCCAAGTTAAACTGTAGGTCTAATTATCCCAAAGTGTGCACAAAACGACCGACCTTAGAGCGACAAACCAAATCAAACCATCTCTGTTATTCATAATTAACTAGATAATGATTGGTAAGCTTTTAAAACTCTCACATTTAAGAGAAAATAAATTTTTAAAAGTGAATAACATTGGATTATATTTGCCTACAAAATTTTAGGTGAAAACGTACAAATATTGTAAAGCATTATTGGTTGATGATTAAGATTGAAGGTTTTTAATTTCTTATAAAAAAAATCAACGCAACTTATTTTTAACGATGCAATTAATAAATTTTAATCAAGCTAACAAAACTAAAAAATATTAATATTCTTCTACCAATTACAAAAATTTTACTTTTTGAAATATCCGGACAGTTCTGTTAAGAAGAGTGTTTTAACTCATACTCAATTCATGATTTGTTTTGCGAATAATTTGTAATATACTTTTATGAAATTTAATTCCACCATTAGTTTATGATAAAAGTATGAGTTATTTAAATTTTCAGAATGCTTAGTTTGATTAAAAAAAATTATATATTTTATTTCATCTTTTAATACACTTACCAGAATAACTCGACACGGAATTCATTATTAATAACAATGTTTTTTGCATGCTTTAACAAATATAACACGTCTAAAGATTTTAAATTTATTATGTTCTAAATTAAAACAAAAATATTTTTCTTATATTCCTATACATTAGGATTAAATAACTGAATTTGATAAAAAAAAAAAAAGATTATTAACATACAGTACGTATATATTCATGAGTGATTAAAAAAAAAAATAATAATGAATAAAATGAAAATGAATAAGTCGTTTTAATGAATATGATAAGCACGAATATACAGGGTGATTATGATTAGTCCCACTTTCAAAATACTGTAAATAAAAAACAATAAATTCAAATTTTGAACAGAAGATCAAAAAAAAAAAGTTCCATGATGTTTTCCATCCAATTTGATATGACCTTGCCGTGGTGGATGGGCTTTCCGCTAACAGTGCCATAACTGTTGAATGACTTGGAAGTCATTTTATCCGTCGAAAAAAAAAAAAACCGAAACAATCAGGCAAATTGAACACTACAGTTGGTTTAATGTGCAATTCTTGACAAATACGTTGTAATTTCGTTTCAAAATATCACCGGCAGCCGAATTCACTTTCTTTATGCCGCTTGCAGCATCTATTAAAGCACTTTGTAACTTTTTTTGATGCCTTACCTTTTCCCCCTTCTTCAAGTATTTTCAGTTCAAATTTGAACTCATTGTGACGAGTGTTCCTTTTTTTTTTACATTGTGAAAGCGGGACTTTTATTCTAATTATCCTATATATATATATTTATGAGTAGTGTTAAAAATAGCAAATGAATAAAATGAAATTTAATATGATGAAAAGGAATAAGACGTTTTAATGAATATGATAAGCACAAATATATAGATTCAACAGTGATGTCAGAATCTAATTAATATACATTTAACAAAATACAATAATCAAGAATAACAGAAAATACTTTTTTGCCCCATTATACATCAAAAAGTATGGATAATTAATTAAATAATTACAGTAATTTAAAGGAAACGATATAAAATACATTTTATACATTAAGGTACATTTAACAAAATTTGATAAGAAAGGATAACAGAAAATACTTTGTTGTCTCTATTATACATTAAATAGAATGGATAATTAATTAAATAATTACAATAATTTAAGGGAAACAATAAAAAATACATTTTTATACATTAAGGTTAATTTAGCAAAATATGATAAACAAGGATAACAAAAAATATTCTGTTGTTTCTATTATACATTAAAAATAATGTGTAATTAATTAAATAATTACAATAATTTAAATATAACAATAAAAGTTTATTGTTACATATACTACATTACTTTTTTATTTCATTTTTATACATTATGGTTCATTTAACAACGTATGATAATCAAGCAGCACAAATCTACGTATGATAACAGAAAATACTTTGTTGTCTCTATTATATTAAATCTCTATTTATTAATAGATATATCCTATTCTCTATTATATTACATCTATATTAAGTCTCTGTTATACATTAAGAAGAATGGATAACGAATTAAAAAATTACAATAATTTAATGGAAACAATAAGAAATGTATTTTTATACATTATGGTTCATTTAATAAAAGAAGAAATTCTGCACCGCAAAAGGATAACGAACAAGTTTTTCACAGCAAACCCAAAGTTAATTTGCATGCTGAATCCAATTTCTGTCCTCTCATTTTCCCGAAAAATCGAAACTAAAAGAACAGATTAGTTGCGAAGTACGTGAGTGGGTGCACTGATAGGGATGAAACAGGGAACAGTCTCTTAGTAAAAAGAAAAAAGAATTTTTGATCTTTGTAATGGAGAACAGAAAAAAATTTTGAGGATGCATTTGAGGATGGTATGCTTTTTCTTCTTCTTTTTGACACAGATATGCAAAAAAGAGGAAAGGAAAAAAATGTGAAGAAAAAAAACTTTTATCACGTGTTTAAGTTGGAAGAAGTTTATTTTTTTCATTGGAAATTAAAAAATAATTTTTGAAAAAACTTTTTTATTGTATCTGTTTATCATTTCTTCAAAAACAGATTTTATACTCGTTGCTTGCGTTTGAGGCAGTAAATTGAAGTATTTTTCGATAAATTTGGTAAAAGAAATATTCTTCATATTCATTACATTGTTTCATTTTAGACAATTTTGCATATAACTTTTCTATACTTTTGAATTGTTCTCCAGTTCCAGTCGACAAATAATCTATGCTACATTTTTACCATACATGCACCATGCATTACCATGTTGATAAAATGTCGTTAAGAAATATGTGCCAAAGTTTGGGTTTGTTGTTGTTTCTCATTCCACTTGATAGACATCTGAACCAAGCACACGAACCCGTACGAACTCATGGTTGAAGGGAAAGGGGGCAGCTTCTGTTGTGATGGAGCACCCGTAGGTAAAGTCCATGATGCTCATACAGTCGTATGAGACCGCGACCTACGGCTTAAAGTGGATTCCAAACAACTACAAACATCCATGGTACCACCTGAACTCGAACCCGAAATCTGTGGTACCGAGCACTAGACACTCGGTCATTCAGTCCCCAATTTGGGTTTTTGCCTTATATATATTGATTTTTAAACACTTTAACCTAGGCAATTGCCCAGTTTTTGCCTAATTGGCCAGAGCACAATTTTTTTCAATGTTGCGAAAACCCAATATCAGTAAAAAGCATGTGATTAAGGAACATACAAGGACTTTCATGAAAAATTGTAGTTTTTGTTCTTCGGTACGATCGAAAAGCAATTTTCAAAAGCTTTAAATTTATTGGCGATTTTCAAGTGTCAATGAAGCTTTACCTTAAGCTAAATGATTGGTGCTGTTTCAGATTTTTTTTGAGGTTCCTTCAATCTTAATGTTCCAATCTTGAAGAGTTTTACAGGCTTTTGCTTTAAGCTGATTGTGTATCTCTCCTTTAAGAATAAGCGCCCTGGTGGACATTTGACTAGCTTTCTAGCATTTGGTACCACAACCATCAGGTTCGAATCCTGGCAGTAGCATAGATGTTTGTTAGAGGTTCGGTAATCGCATTAAACTTTAGATTCAGTCTAATTAGCCCAAAATTTGCAAAAAAAAAAAAAAATTACCGTAGAGTGACAAACCTAATCTTTAAGAAAATTGCACTGGCTACCTGCTGAACATGTACCAGATTTATACAAATAATAAACAAGAAATGCTAGTGGCCAATTTTTAGTCATTTCATTGACATTGCAAAAGCTTTAATACATGAAACTTTTATTTCAAGAGTTCCAGTTCCTTTTTTTTAAAGGAGTGCGTTGCTATTTCATTGAAAACCAAAGATATTTATTCTGAAGATTCACAACTGTCTTCATCATCTTTTTCTTGCATTGTGTTAGAAACCCACCTTTCTTACGAAATTCAAACATTCTCGGCAACAAAAAGAATCCAAGTATTCATATTACTGAAAAAAAATCAATGAAAGAAATGGAAAAGAAGCAGATGTTGTAGTAGCCGAACAATAACTACATGCAGAAAGTGTAACGTGCCTTTAGATAGCAACTACTTCAAAAAAAAACCTCTTATCAGGGAAGTAATTGATTTGGACTGAGAAACGTCATTGCAACATTTTGTATCTCGCGCAACAGTAATTTTTTTTTTTTTTTTTCACTTTGTTGCGTTAATCAGGCTCTTATAAGAGCAGACATTAAAACTTATTCATTTACTTCGAGTAGAATTGATTTTCGTATTTAATCGTTTAAATTTTTCTGCACGCTCATTTTTATACGGTTTCTTAAACAGCTCATCGTCGCAGGAGATCACACTGAATTTGCTTCAATCCGAAAATTTTAAATGTATGAAGTCTAGAATCTAACTTTAAATATTGTTTTTCATCATGTAAGGAATATTAATCACTAAAAACAGTCTTAAATATTTATTTCCAGCGGCTAGGCAAAATTTTGCATTGAACAATAGAACTATCAATAACTAAGAACAAAGAGATGGCCAGTGTTATTGCCTAATGAGGCCCACTGAAGAGCCCCACATCGGAGCATTTGGTTCTTGTCCATTACTTCTCCAGAATCACAAAGTGGGCAAACAGGATCGGTTGAAAGGCTTATGCGGTGCAGATGGGCAGCAAGATAATCGTGCCCCGTAGACAGGTGAAAGACTTCCAATAGGAATCCAAATCTCCTTCAATAAGGAATGGCTGTAGGATGTTTTAGCTGGCCACCACTGCTTCGCGTATTGGCTTATCGATAATAAGAGAAGGACTTACCTTCCACCAATTTTTAGGGCTGTACGAGTCTGAAGATCCCGCCAGAAATTAGATGCAAATAAATGTTTTAAAAACGGTTTATTCCTTCAATAAGGAATGGCTGCATTAGAACATTGTAAGCTGGCCACCACTGCTTTGCGTATTGGCTTATCGGGAATAAGAGAAGGACTTACCCTCCTCCAATTTTCTAGGGCTGTACGAGTCTGAAAGATCCCGCAAGAAATTAGATGCAAATAAATGTTTTAAAAACAATTTAATCCTTCAATAAAGTGTTAGGATATTACTACAATATACAAGTGTTATATATTGTATATTAGATATTGTAGTAGGCTGTCCGCCACTGCTTTGCGTCTTGGTCTATCGGGAATAACAGAAACACTTACCCTTCCTCCAATTTTCTAGGGCTGTACGAGTCTGAAGATCCCGCGAGAAATTAGATGCAAATAAATGTTTAAAAACAATTTAATCCTTCAATAAAGTGTTAGGATATTACTACAATATACAAGTGTTATATATTGTATATTAGATATTGTAGTAGGCTGTCCGCCACTGCTTTGCGTCTTGGTCTATCGGGAATAATAGAAACACTTACCTTCCTCCAATTTTCTAGGGCTGTACGAGTCTGAAGATCCCGCAAGAAATTAGATGCAAATAAATGTTTTAAAAACAATTTAATCCTTCAATAAAGTGTTAGGATATTACTACAATATACAAGTGTTATATATTGTATATTAGATATTGTAGTAACTGCTTTGCGTCTTGGTCTATCGGGAATAATAGAAACACTTACCCTTCCTCAATTTTCTAGGGCTGTACGAGTCTGAAGATCCCGCAAGAAATTAGATGCAAATAAATGTTTAAAAACAATTTAATCCTTCAATAAAGTGTTAGGATATTACTACAATATACAAGTGTTATATATTGTATATTAGATATTGTGGCCTGTCCGCCACTGCTTTGCGTCTTGGTCTATCGGGAATAATAGAAACACTTACCCTTCCTCCAATTTTCTAGGGCTGAACGTGTCTGAAGATCCCGCAAGAAATTCGATGCAAAAATGTTTTTAAAAACAGTTTAATCCTTCAAAGGAATGGCTGTATTAGGATGTTTAGTAAACTGGCACCACTTTTTGTCAGTTTGTTGTTGCCCCAAAGACCACAATGGCCAGACACCCACTGAAGAAGGCAGTCTTAAATATACATTTAAAAGTAATTAAATAAAATTATAATTCTTCATGTCGAACATTTTAATATTTGCGAAATTTGTCTATAAGTATTTCGACATAATTATACTAAAGTGTAAAATTTTAAACCCATTGAATCTGCAAATAAATAAACTTTTTACAGTCAATTTGAATAATTTTATGCAAATTAAATATTGATAAAACACAAATAATAAAACATCTTAACTTAATACCCTACACTTAGTGAATTCTCAGCATTCTTCTATCATGATATCACTTCATTTATTTTCTGATTACTTGTTAGAGAAAAAGAAAAACTAGTAAATCTTCCGTCTAGACGCAACCATTTTTGTCTTTCGAACTATTTTCAATCTGCTAGGATGTCGTTGGGATAGCCATTAACCAGCCATTAACCACTTTAATTTTTACATCATCATCTCTGTCTGAAAACCGAAAGAACATGAGCGAGACAACTATGAAATATTACTTCGCCATTTTATTATTAGTTATGGTTGCAGATGCAATTCGAACCCATTTCATTAGAACAAAACTCACGTCGAGTTTCAATGGCCTATTTATTTTCCTCTTCCGTTGACTTGAGGAAAGTAAAGTTCAATTTGTTCCATTTTTAAAAATTGTTTTCAATCTAAAATATAAAGTACTAGGTTTTATTTTGAATTAATTCGTGCATTCTGTTGTTCTTCCATTTATTAAAACTCAATTGATTATAAAAAAACATCTCAAATTTTTAAATAGATTGAATTTTAAATAAACTATATTTAAAAATAGGCAATTATTTTTAGAACTATTCCAAATGAAATAAAAAGTGAAGTTGAAAAGTTCAAGCTGCATATGTTAATGACAAATGTAGTAGTTTGTTTTGGGAAAATATCCATTTGATAATTATTCTGGTGAAAAATATTCCTCGCCCTAATTTTAAAAAATGAAATATGATAAAGATATAAAAAAAAAATTTTTAATGAGCTTTTCGATTCCTAACTTACTTAATTCTATTGCGAATACAAAGTAAATACCATCAATTAATATTTCAAGAATTCTTTTCAATTTAATATGTAGTTAATTTAAAAAGACATTACTCAGATTTTACACCGTCATTCACATTAAGAGCCCGATTCGTGGCAACGTACACCCCTGGTGAGTATTAGGGCTGAGGTACCATCCGCTAGCTGCTTTGTTGTAGACAGTGTTTCAAAAAACGAGCAGATGCGATAGCGTTGTGATGTTCAGCATCTTGCCTCGTCAGTTACACTATCTGGTGGGATTTTTTTTTGGGTTTTCTCCCATACAATACACAAATGAGGAGTAGTTCCCTCTAAAAAAAGTCCTCCCAGAAGGCACTGCCGTCCTACTTCAGAGACACGGAGTCAAGTCGCATAATTCTACCAATGGGTGCTCCATTAAAAACAGAAATCCCCCTTTTTTTCCCTCCTTACATGAGACCACCGGATCCTTGGACTTGGGATAGATGTTGTTGTCCACAAGTGGGATAAGAAACAACATATTTGGAACAGGAACACTGTTTTATACTTTAACTAAATTTAATAGCTGACATGTACCCATTTATAGCGTTATTTATAATATGTAACCATAGGAGGTCTTGTTCGAATCCGCTAGTGGCCTATCAGGAACGGGGAGATTCGATGGGATTGTGTCAACCTAAAAAACTAAAAAGTAACTTGCAACTACAATCAGAATACCGCATAAAAAAAGTTTTCATAGGAAATTTTCCTCCACAAGAAGATTTTGTCCCATATGGCAAACAAATGGAAGACAATTGCCTCAAACAATACTCCGGAAGGCAATGTATTTCCTTCGTCTGTCGGAGAGCTTTTACGTGGAATAAATAAGTGGAACATAATGTACACCTATTCACAAGAGATAAAACTTTTTAATCTGTCATCACGTTTGTTTTGGAATATTTTTATTTCAAAAATTATTTTACAATATCTGTGCGATTCTACCTCTCTTGGATTCTTTCTCTCACTGGAATTTCTGGAAATAAGACACTAATTGAGCATCCTATGAGATGTATTCTCTCTATTGAATTCAGGAGAAAAGGAGGCTGTTGAAAATCCCATGAATATATTTTTCCTTCACAAGAAATCAAGTACAATCTATCACGTTTTAATTATTTTATTTCAAAAAATTTTTAACAATATCTACGATTCTACCGATACTCTCTCTCTCTCTCTCACTGGAATTTCTGGAAATAAGGCACCAATTGAGCGTCTAATGAGATGTATTCTCTCTATTGAATTCAGGAAAACAAGATGCTATTGAAAATCCTGGAAATAGCCCTCTCTCCCTCACAGGAAATTAAGCACAATCGATCATATTTGGATTATTTTATTCCAAAAATATTTTTATAATATAGGGGCTTGAGTGGCTAGCGCTCTGGCTCTCGGTAGCACAGGTTTCGGGTTCGAGTCCAGGCGGTGCTATGGATGTTTTTTAGTGGTTCGGAATCCACTTTAAGCCGTGGCTCCCTGTATAACATGATCGTAGAGAATTGCGGAGATATTGTTACTCCGCGACCATAGCTTATCTTCAAGCTACACGCACCTACTGGGTAGTGCTAATTGAGTAACGTCGATGCAGCGCTTACCTTAAGGCATCCAAGACCAAGCTGTCTAAGTTTTTGCCAGTTGTTTTAGAACAAAAAAAATATTTTACAATATCTGTGTGATTCTACCAATAGTTTTTATCACTGGAATTCCGGAAATAAGGCACCAAATGAGCATTAGATGAGATGTATTATTTCTGTTAAATTTAGAAACGGATGCTATTGAAAATTCCCGTGAATATCTGTCTCTCATACACACAGGAAATCAAGCTCCATCGATCATCCAATGAGATGTACTCTCTCTTTTGAATTCAGGGAGACCAGGCGCCATCAAAGACTCCTTGAGAACCTCTGGGGAAATCAGGAGTCTTAATGTCATAGGACGTCCGTATCTGGAAATGACAAGAGATGAAAAGCAGTATATAAATGGACATCGGATGAAGAGGTGGAAACTTTTAGCTAATGATAGTTTTTAACCATATGATGGTAACAGTGTAGCTATGTTGATACGTATATGTATCTATTTGTGATTTTTTCTATCATGAATAAACAAAACTTCTAGAGTTCGTAAAAAAGTATCTTTTTAAAGTTTATAACAGGAAATTGCTACATACAGGCAACACGAACCACCTGTCATTCATTAAATACAATAATTCTGACAACAATCATAATAAACTTATTATTATGATTAAAGGTTACGTAAATTTTAATAATAAAGCCCGAATCGTAGATCTGTGACAACGTGAGCCTGTGGTGAGCATTAGGGTTGAGATTCAATCCGCAGGCGGCTTTGTTGTAGACACTATTTCGGAAAGCGAAGACATTCGATGACGTTTGTGATGTTCGGTATCTTGCCTCGTTAGTTGAACTACCTGATGGGAATTTTCCGGGGTTGCTCCCATACGATATACAAATGCGAGCTAATTCTTCTTAAAAGTCCTCCCAGTAGCCCCTACCCTCCTTTAGCGACACGGAGCCAAGTCAAACTTCTTCCTACGGGTGTTCCATCACAACAAAAGCTGCCCCTTTCCGTCCATCCATGAGTACACTACTTATAGAATGTCTGTCCCGCACTGCAGGACACTAAGGATTAGACACAACAATACGCATAATAATAAAAACAATTTCTCTCTTTGATCACAAATATGAATATAATTTATGAACTGAATAATAATAAATACATCTAAAATAAAACGAACAGAATACCTAAAAGTAAAAAAAAAAAAAGACTTCATTCGAATATTTTTTAAGATCCATTACAACTTCTATTTTTTTTAACTGACTTATTATTTTTCAATTCAAAAGGAAAGTAAATGTCAGCATTAAATTGACAGAGAGTAGTAATTACCATATGCATCTGGTAATAATATATAGAAAATAAAATATAATCATTCAAATCCACTCTCTTAGAAAAACCTTTTGCTAAATATAAGATTTGAGTTTACTTGAAACTGTTGATAGATGATACATATACCTAGACAAAGCAGTTCCAAACTGCTTTGTCTAGTATATATCATTCATCAACAATTATTTTGCGGCTGAAGTGAAAATAATGGCAACTTAATTATTCTTCCATTCATCTAAGTTATAATGCATTCATTAAAACAAATATTATTGTCTAGAAAACTTTGCAGTAACGTATATCCTGGGTAATGCAATACGGAAAGCTTTTATACTTTCTTTCAATATAAATGATGATTTTTTTTGTGAAAAAATAGTGATGATAATTTTTTAATATTAATTTTAAAATATCAATATTCATGCTCTTAGATAGCATACAACAAAAAGACTTTTATTCGAAACTGAATGAAGAAAAACTAACAAAATACTTTATTTCCCTTAACTTAAACAAGCACATAAGATCCCTGGTGGCCGCGTGACCATCGCTCTGGCGCTCGGTGAGACAGATTCGAGTTCGGCCGTGCCATGCTGTAGTGGTTTGATATGTACTTAAAATCGTAGGTTTGGTTTGTCGCTCTAAGGTCATCTTGTGCACACGTTGGGACCAAACAGACTGGGACCTACAGTTTAAAGTGGATTCGAACCACTACAAACATCCAGGGCACCGCCGGGACTCGAACCCGAAACCTGTGGTACCGAGCGCCAGAGCGCTAGCCACTCGGCCATTCAATAGGTCTCGGTCTAATATGACTAGGGCGCTTGGCCGTATATATATTGTCTTGAAGTCTGCCAAAATTCGTTAGGAAATAAAACATTTTATTACTGGAATGCATTACCCTTATTATTTTAATGTAATCAGTTATTTTTATTTAAATATTTGATTACTTTTTACCAATAAAGAAAGCAGTTTTATTTGTATAAAAATTTCGATACAAATAACGACTGATTTTAATGTCATCATTAAAATATTTGAAAGATTAGCTTCTTTGAAAGTGTCTTTATTTTGACTCTACTATAGAGTAAAAATTAAACTATAAACTTTTACCGTTGATGATAATTTCTAAATTAAATGAAGTAGTTACTTTGAAAGGCATATTCTAGGAAATAACATTTTTATAAATATTCTCATAATGATTTTTTTAAATATTATAATGTAAATATTTATAGTATTTATATATAATAATTTTTATAAATATTATAATATATAAATTTTATAAATATTTGCTTAATAATTTTATAAATATTTTCTTCATTTTTAAAATCTTTTCAAAAATTTTAGAAAAATTTATACAAATATTTTTTTTGTTATTGTTTTTGAAAGGTCAAAAGCAAAGTTTTTGAAAATATGAAATATTTGCAGATTTATATAGTGAAAAATATAAAAAGGAATGAAAACTTTGGATATCTAGTTTAGATTGGCATCTCTTTTTGAATTATTTTGAATGCATTAAAAATCTTAGAGAAGGTGTTAAAAATTCAAAAACTATTGTTACGAAACCTTATTTCTTTAAGCAAGACATTTTTGAAAATATCCCAATTTTAATGCTTTTAATTTTATTCAAAATATTTATGCGATAATATTTTAAAAATAACTATATGCAATAAAAATATTTTCAGTTATTAACAAAGCCATCATTTATAACATTTTTAAATAAACTTCTTCAAACATAAAAATCTTGTTTCACTTGTTTCAAACTGATATCTTGAATTGATCCCAGAAAATGAATAAATATTCGCTATACTGCCTTACGAATTACGGTGCGAAAATGGATTAACGGTATGAATCAACCGTCATCTCATGTTATTACCTCAAAAGAAATCAATTTCAAACAAATTTTCTCTACGTTCTTTTTTTCCTTTAAACCTGCATAACATATTTTATTGCATTACTTATTTAATAAGAAAAAAAAGTTTGTCAGGGGAATCATAAAAATGAAACTTTTTTTCTCCTCTCGTCAAAGTTTTTTTTTTCGGATCAAAATAAGAAAGATAAAATAATGTTGTTTTTTTTTATTCCATCTTATATATTAATTCTCTTTTATGCATTTTCTTTTAACTGTAAGTTGGTATTTATACAACGAACCCTAAAGAACATTTTATTTCAAAAGATTTTAGGGGTTAGTGCTCCACATTTGTGTGCCATATTGGAGAAAATTCAGAAAACATCCACTAGGCAATCTGGGTAATGCTGAATCTGTTACATTTATGTCTTTCTAGTCTGTTCAAGGTACCCTTCATTCTAAAACAAAAGCAACTGTATATAGCCGAGCAGTAATGGGAGATTTTTAATTGTTTTGCAAAGAATTTTTCTTATGCGTCGTACAAGAGGAAAACCAGAAAACTCTATTCTTCGATTACTCTTGGCGGTCACTTTTTTTGATTGACTAACTATTGTAAAAAGTTTACATTTTAAAATGTTTCTCATTGACCAGTTGCTCATATCTTCCTGGAAGTGGCTCTTACATGCACCATTTTTGCCCCACATTAAATTACAAATCGGGGCCTGAATGACCAGTGGCTAGCGCTCTTGCGCTCTGGACCACAGGTTTCGGGTTCGAGTCCCGGCGGTGCCCTGGATGTTTGAAGTGGTTCGGAATCCACTTTAAACCGAAGATACCTGTTTAATATGATCGTAGAGCGTTGCGGGGGTATGGTTACTCCGCTTCCGTGGCTTATCTTCAAGTTACACGCTCCCCTGCATAGTGCTAGGTGAGTAACATCTGTGCAGCACTTATGGTATAAAAGATCACGGTCTAACTATTTGAAAGATGCATTAGAAAAAAAATATTACAAAATCTATTTATTTCGTCTGTCTTTGTGCCAGATATTTTTGAGTCACCCTGTATTAAATATGAATTATTCTGTACTAATTTTCCACTTCGCAGTAAATTAGTAAATAGTTTTGTTGTTGATCTTCTTCTTCATTGGCGCAATAGCCTCATGGTGGCCAATGCCACTGCCGAAATGTGCCGTCTACCAGCAGATTTCGAGACAGGAGATGTTTTCTTTTACCGGGTAGCCTACGATAGCGTTCAGCCCAACGCTCTATAATCATATTAGACCGGGACGTAAGGTTTAAACTGATTCCGAAAATTTTGCTGTTAATGACCCCAATTCTGAACTTGCATTTTAAGAAAGACATAGCTACAAAGAACAAGAATGAAGTTTGTGAAAATCCGTCGCCTCTATCAAAAAAAAATATACTGCAGATCAATCTATTTTGAGTTGATGAAACAAATTTTTTCAAACAATGGATCATCATCATTGACGCAACAGCCCTTTGGTGGGCCAAGACCGTCTGCTTATTGGCAGATTTCGAAACGGGAGATGCTTGTTTTTACGGATTAGAGTTGTCAACTCTACGCCCATATTAGACCAGGACCTATAGTTTAAAAGTGAATTCGAACCACTACAATTATCCATGGTACAGCTGGTATTCGAACCCGAAACCTGCGGCACCAAGCGCCAGTTACTCGGCCATCAGACCCTCAAACAAGGGCATACTATTATTAAATAGTGATAATGATTGCAAAATGTAAAATTATATTGCTTTTTAATAAAATAAAAATGAATTAAGTTGAAAATCAAGTTTAATCTTAGCTTTTATATAATAAAAAGCTAAATAAAGCTTTTTTTTTTATAATTTTTCTTTCAGATTTTTGAAATTTATTTTTTACAAATTTCTGAAACCTTTTTTGTGTGTGGTTCAGGTTAATTTTTTATTTTATGTTTTACTCATTTAACTCAGACTCATTTAATATTTTATTTTATGTTTTATGCGACTTTGGACAGTTATAGAACATTATCATTAATTACTCCAAGTTAAGTAAAGTCTTTTTTGTGAATTTTGAAGTGCCCTTTTTTATGAAACATATGCACAATTTAAAAAGAAACCTTATATCAAATAATTTTCATATATATAAGCACTAATAACGTGGAACAAATCTGTTCTTTTAATTTTTCTTCTTCCGTAACAAGCTTTCGGACATTACAATCTTTTCCGTGATTGCTTCCGTAACTGGAAGGTTTTCGCAAAACCCGCGCAGAAGTCTTCACCAACTTGCGACCGTAAATTGTCATGTTAAAAATGAATTGCGGAGACATTCCTTATTTCACAAAGTGAACGGAAGCCATCGGTAATTAGTGCATCACCGGTCACGCAACCTCCTTCCTTCTCTGTGGGGAAGAACTTCTGGGTTTTCCTTTTTTACTGCTGCGTGTATCATTAATGTAGCGTATATAGTAAAATTTTGATCATTAATTATCCTAATAGCTACCTTAAATCACAATCGCTGTCAAAGGAGGCACTGTAGCTTTTAATTTTTGACTGAGTTAAGTTAGTCTATTTATATTAAATTTTAATACACATAAATCAACTGTCCGATCTGTGGAATAGTGGTAGCATGCTGCAAAACTTACGGGACTCATGTTTGGAGTAGTTGTGTGAACATCTTGGCTAAGGGGAGTTTTGCTATGTTTCTGCCATAAGGCAGTTGCCACGGCCAGATTTATTGAAAGTTGAAATGCTTACGGATTACAAACAGTTCCCTTTTAGGGATTGTTTATAATACTCTTAATAATTAATAAATGAACCAAATTATTGTAATTTTCACTAAATGAGATGTATTGAAAACAAATTGTCAAATCTTATCATTTTATCTCGTAAATTGCGTAATTTTCATCTCATAATTCTAGCATCTCTTGAAATAAATAAATTGTTATTTATCTCTAAATTAAATATATACTTGAAACGTTTAGAGCAATATGTTACCATTAAACGTTTGCTGGAAATAGTTTGAAATATGAAACAGAACAATATAATTAGTATCATTCTAATTGTTACTTTTCTGATCATTCTAGAAAAAAATTGCAACCGTGTTCAGAGCTGATGGTGGAACTTCTGTCTGTCTCGTTTGTCTATGGTACTCGTAAATAGAATGCAAAATTCCTAATATAAAAATTAATACATGAGCCAATTTATTGTTGTTTTTCTCTAAATTATAGGAATTGAAAAAAAAATCGTAAAATTTTCTTGCAGTGCAGCATCTCGTGAAATAAATAAACTTGCTATTTATCTCAAAATTAAACATATATTAGACACGTTTAGAACACATACTACCATTAAACATATGCTAGAAATGGTTAGAAATATGAAACAGAATGCTATAATTAGTATCATTCTAATTGTTGCTTTTCTAATAATCCTAGAAAAAAAAATTTTCACTAAATCAAAAGAATTAAAAAAAAAAATCCACAATTTTCTTGCAACGTAGTATCCTGTGAAATAAAAATAAAAACATTTTATTTATCTCAAAAATTAAACCTATACTTGAAGCGTTGGAAAAAAATATTACCATTAATTATATACTAGAAATGCTTAGAAATATTTTCTAATCGCACTGGGTCGACAGCAACATCTATGACGACGACAAGTCCATGAATCAGTGTGTTCTGAAATAATGAAAAACTGCTCCAGGATTTCAGCACAACTGGTTCTTCTGGCTGCCAATGCAAGTCAAGATATGGGCAGGAGTGGACTGAGCCAAGCTCCATTTCGGACAAAGGGGATAAACTTAAGGTTTGACACATGACGCTGAGCAGGAAGAGGACCACTGCGGAGCCTAGCAAGAGCCGTCTGTTCGATCTATTACCAATTAAAACAGCACCAGGACTTTACAATCATATCATTATTGTACGGGGGGCGGGGAGAGGGAGCGTTTCAGAGTTGATAACTTTTTGACTTGAGTTAGTTCCAAGAAAGAGAGGCAGCCACCATTAGTAGAATTCTTAAGGCTGCCTTCCTTGGCCAGCTCGTCAGCAATCTCGTTGCCGCAAACACCTACATGTGACGGACCCCACCGACAAATATATTATCATGATGGGCACTCAAGCAACCCAAAAGCTGAACAAAATTCACCGTCGCTCCATAACCATGTTTCACCATTCAGCCAAGTGCTGAATAAAGCTTCGGCTGTCACTCAGAATCAAATGTCTATATTAACGTCCTCAGTGGCACAATAATTCAGAGCCTTATCAATTGCTATGAGTTCTGCCAGATAAACTGAGCAGTAGTGGGGAACTTATAAATATGAAACGGAACAATGTAGTTAGTATCATTCAATTTTTCTAATCATTCAAAAAAATGTATTGCAAGAATGTTCAGGGCTAATGACGAAAAATGGTTTCCAAAGTAAATAACATCTTCATCTTTTCGACCATTTGAAAAATTACAAGATGGTCTCAGATTATTTTATAAAATATTATTATTATTAAAGTTATTTCAGTTATTAAAGTTATATCAGATTATTTTTTATAAAGTTTTTCTCGGTTATTTTCAATTTGCTTCTCTTTGTGATGTTGAATTTTTAACGATATTAAATGAAATTTTTCTAATTCCAGTACATATTAAAATCTTTTATTTGAATTTTTTTACTCGAATTTAAAATGGAATTTAAAAATAATTAATTACTAATTGGAATATTAAAAATAATTAATTACTAATTGGAATATTAAAAATAATTAATTACTAATTGGAATATTAAAAATAATTAATTTAATTGGAATATTAAAAATAATTAATTTTTGGAATATTAAAAATAATTTATTAGTCCATTTTTGTTTACTTTTATGCAATTCAAAGTCTTAGTCTTCAAAGTCAGGGGTAGTCAATCTTTTTGTACCTACCGCCCACTTTTGTACCTCTGTTAGTAGTAAAATTTTTAATCACCTTTAGGTTCCACAGTTGGGGTGATTTATAAAGTAAGGAAAAAAGTAGGGTTCATTAAAACTTATGAAGCAAAGTTACAGTAAGTTAAAGAATCTAATAATAATGTCTTACCAAATATTTTATGTAGGACTTTCACTAATTTTGGCAGAATAAATATTAATAAAACAACTTACTGTAGTTACTGATCTTTTATGTATACTTTGCATGCATAAAAGCATGATGTCTGATGAAGTTAAATTTAATTAATTAAATTGTTAATGAGATCGCTGATACTGTGAAATTAAATACTGGATATCTGGTTAAGAAAGAAAGAAATCTGGTAAAAGCAAACAAAGGATCTCTTCTTTTGACAATATTCAGGCAGTTCTATTCTTTGGTTGTAATATCATTAACAGCACTAAAACTGGATTCCACAAGTTATGAAGTAGCTAAAAGTATCAATAAACTGAATATCATTTTCCACATATTTGGATACGACAAGCATTTTTAAACAATACTTAAAAATTCTTTTGTTTCATAATTTTAAGAAATCAATTTAATTTAAAAAAGGTCAGTAACTTCTGTAACTTATAAAATCCCTATCGCCTACCATGAAAGCTGGAACTCCCATTAGTGGTCGGTAGGGATCAGGTTGACTATCACTGGTCTAAGTTATAAAAAACCGAAACCTACTGAAAAATATATAGATGCTAATAGTTGGGTATTTCACTAGTCCCTTTACAATTAGCTAAGAGAATATAGAAGAAGAATTCGAATTTAATTCACTAAAGATTCTAAACTAATTTCAGATTGAAACAATTTGATTCGAAATAAATAATTTTTTTGGCTGGATTCCAATTAATGCCATTGCGTAAAAGTAAATTTCGTTTCAGAAGATCTCGCGCAGATTGTTAGATTGCGTGATGCAGGCCTTTAAAGGGGCCCTGTTTTTCTTCTTCTTTGAGCAATCATTACGAGAAGCATGAACATGTTCAAAATAGAGCTTGGCGTTTCATTCTAATGCTTTAGGGATGATTATGCTTATTTGCCCTTTTCAGAGTTCTAAATGAGAATGCATGTTAAAATCATTCATCGGCCGGAATTTTAAATTGTGTTGAAATATTTTTATAAAATCTGAAAATGTACGCAGGTGGATATATTTTAAAATTCTCACTAAATGGAAATTTACGAATGATTCGATTTTTTAAATTAGACAACTACGGAATGGGATTAGAACATATTCTACGTTACGTTAATCGATTTTAGAAATCGGTACGCAGAATACGTTTGTATAGGCGGGTGATCAAGTTAGGCTCTAATGGAGAATGGATTGCAATATCTAATTAGGCATCCTGTTTATTAATTAAAATTGAGAAGAACAAGATCATTGTGTAATTTTCGATTTTTATCAAGTAAGCTTTTTTTTTAAATTAAAATTAGAAAAGAACAAAATTATTGTTTAGATTTTGAGTTTTATTAGGTAACGCTTTTATTAATTAAAATTAGAAAAAAAAAAGCAAAATTATTGTACCATTTTGAATTTTTTAAATAACACTTTATATTAACTAAAATTAGAAAAGATCATTTCGATTTTCAAGTTTTAACAAGTATTCTTTTTTAATTAAAATTGGAAAAGAGCAAGATTGTAGTTTTGGTTTTTGAGTTTTTATTAGACAATGCCTTTTAATAATTAAATAGAAAAGAGCTAGATTTTTGTTTGGCTTTTTTTTTGAGTTTTAATAGGTAACGCTCTGTATTGCTGAAAATTAAAAAAGAGCAAGATTATTATTGCTTTTGAGTTTTATTAGGTAACGCCTTTTATTAATATTACAATTGGAAAAGAACATGATTATTGTTTGGTTTTTAACTTTATTAGGTAATGCTTCCTATTAATTAAAATTAGAAAAAAAGCAAGATAATTGTTTGGTTGTTTTTTTTTAGTTTTATTAGATAATGCTTTTTTTATTAATTGAAATTAGAAAAGAGCGAAGTCATCGTGTGATTTTCGAATTTTTATTAAATAACACTTTAAAATAACTAAAATGCTTTTTAATAACTAAAGTACTTTTGCTGATGATGTTGGAATATCAAAAGGAACGGTCAATTCGATTTTTGGGCCTCAAACGCATCAAATCGAGATTTGTACCGAATACACTGAGTGCGCCAGCTCACACTGCATTGATTCTTCGAGACTTTTTCGCCAAAAATGTAGCAAATATCGTTCCACAACCACCGTATTCCCACCTTTCGACTTCTGGCTATTCTCTAAATTCAAAAGACCACTCCGCGGACACCGTTTTGAGTCGACTGAAGAGATTCAACGTGAATCGCAGCGCGCTTTGAAGGCCATCCCTGCCGATGACTTTTAGCATGCATTGAGGATTGGAAAAAAAGTTGGCATAAGTGTATTGTGTCCGGAGGAGATTATTTTGAAAGCGATGAAATAAATTTATAAGAATAAATAAAGAGTTTTTGAAAAAAAAAAAAAAATTGGTCTTACTTTTTGGGCACAGTAGTATATAATTTTATCATCGATGTGTTATAATTTAATAATTTGGGAAAGTAGATGCATAAAGAAGAACAGAATTGAGTAATTATGCATTTAGAATTTTCGAAAATATTCTGAATATATTACATACTCAGAATATTGAAATAAATTATATACTCAGAATTTTTATTCCTATGTTTAAAATGTATGTTATCTTCATTTAAATAAAAAAATTTAATTAAATAATCTTATTTGATTGTATAAAACCAAGTAATTAAACTCAAAAATTTTCAGTTATTATTTCCATTATTATATCAATGGAACAATAGGACATCGCTACCTAAAATTAATAAATGCAAATAGATTAAATGGTTGTCATGTTTAGTACAAGTAAAATAATACCATTATCATGGTATATCGTAAGTTTCTAAAAATGTTTCATTAAGACGCGTGTGCCATATGCATAAAAAGCCACAAATATTTCTATAATATTAGTTATATAATTATAAAAAGTAATAATAAACTAATAAACAATAACTTGTTCGATGATTGATCTTTCTATTTCTCGCTACTTAAAAGTGAGCTAAACTGATTTTTAAAAGTGTGAGGAAGTAAACTTTGCAAATACTAAATATTCTCTGGTGAATACATTGACTTTCATTAATCGTTTCCAAAGCATCAAAATCTTGCCCATTTCGTTCTAGTTCTACTAATTATGTAATAATACAACCACAATACTTTCAATCATTTCTAATTTGGGTAAATTTTATTAAGAAAAAATACAGGTTTGAGAATTTAAATAATTCATCTAAATAATATAAATTGGCTAAAACAAGCAATATTTCTTATTTAAGAACTGCCAATAATCTTACTTTTACTTTTAATCTGTTAGCAGGCATTTTTAAGAATATAATACTGATAGTTTCGAAAATAAAATGAAAATTAACACAGTAAATTTTCCAACAATAATTTAATTAAAGGTACCAGTTAGTTTATATATATACATATATATATATATATATATATAACTTCCCTACTCTTCATCCGTGTTGTATATATATATACCAACACGGATGAAGAGTAGATGTAGATATGCCAATATTGTAGATTACTTAGCCGCTAGGAGCGTTTCCAGGGTACACCAGTACAGCAGGAAGGCGTTCTACGTTGCACCCCAGTCGAGATATTAGGGTGCAACATTAGGTAATCACAGTGGTCTTCTTTTTTGTTCTTGGTTCTTAATAGTTCTATTGTTCTTAATGCTATTATCCCATGCAACTTTTTACCTAACCATTGAAAATAGCCTAAATATTATTTCATCTATTTCTCTCTATATATTTATATCTATCTATATATACAGTGGGTAAAAAAAAAAGTATTGGCAATTGCCTTAATTTATTCATATTGACAAATAAATAAAATTTATGCATTTTAGCTATACAAGACATCTTAGATATATAAAAATAGTAAAAATTTTATTTTAATTTGCATTTTCTACGATTTTTCTTTCAAAAACGAAAATTTGCATGTCAAAAAGTATTGGCAAAGTTTTAACTGCTATGTAAATTTTGCTACATTGAAGTCACGTGTTTCGACTGATGAGAAACTCTACCGGTATAAAGTCTGCAAAACTATTCCAAAAGTGTCTATGCATTATTTTGCGATTACTGCAGTAAAATGACTTCGAAATCGAAGGAGTTGGACGTTAGTGTTAAAAACACGATTATTAGGCTCAGAAATGAAGGTTTAACTTATCGTGCTATAGGAGTGCAGTTCAATATAAGTTTATTTACTGTAAGAAGTGTTGTAAAAAGTTCAAGGAAACAGGATCAACGGAAAATAAGACTAGAAGTGGACGACCTCGATTATTTTCTACAAGAGAAGAACGTGTCATTATTAACAAGGTTAAGAAAAACCCTAAAATAAGTGCACCCCAGATAGCTAGAAATGTTGTTTTCACTTCGCAAAAGACTTTCAGCGTAGAGACTGTACGGAATGTTTTACACGAGAGAAGTTATTATGGAAGGGCAGCTAGAAAGAAACCATTCATCTTGGAAATAAATAGGAGAAAGAGGTTAGATTTCGCAAAATCCCACGTTGATTTATCTGAAGAGTTTTGTAACACAGTTATTTTTTCCAACGAATCAAAGTTTAACATTTTGGCAGTGATGGACGACGATATGTGGAGGAGGCCAAATACTGAATTGTAAAAGTAACATTTACTGTAAAACATGGTGGAGGCAGCGTCTTAGTTTGGGGCTGTATGGAAGCTAATGGAATTGGCAACCTGCATTTTATTGATGGTATTATGACACCACGTACATACATTGACATTTTGCGCCATAACTTAAAAATCAGTGCCCAAAATCTTGGCTTGGGAACATCATTCGTTTTTCAACAAGACAATGACCCCAAGCATAAGGCGAATCTCACCCGTGAATGGCTGCTCTACAATGCTCCTCGCCAATTAAAAACCCCACCTCAATCGCTTGATATCAATCCAATTGAAAATTGATGGCACTTGCTGGATCAAGAAATCAAGAAACATAAAATTTCAAGTAAAGCGGACCTCAAACGTTTACTCTTGCAAGAGTGGCACAAAATTCCCAACAGTACAACATACACCTTAGTTTCCTCTATGAGAAATAGATTACAAGCTGTTATAGATGCAGAAGGTATGCATACAAAGTACTAAACATATACTGATTTTGTTTTCGCTCATAATTTTTGTCAATTTCAAAATTATGATTTTGTCAATTTCATAATTTTGGCAATACTTTTTTTATCATGTAAATTTGGGATTTTCTCGTAGATTTTGACTAAAAAAAAAATATTTAAATGAAAATTTCGTTATATTTGTTTGTCTTTTTCTCGTTCTGTAATAGCTATGTTAAAATAAAAATTGTAAACGTACTTTGTTAGCAAATATGATCATTTATAGGCAATTGCCAATACTTTTTTTTATCCACTGTATATAGATAGATGAAATAATAATAAACAGTAAGTTGTTCCATCATTGGTCTTTCCACTTCTCACTATTTAAAAGTGAGCTAAACAAAGTTTAACAAAAAAAAAAGAAGAGGTGAACTTGCAAATACTAAATCGATAAAGTCAACAAAAAAATATTCTCTGGTGCAGACATTAACCTTAATTAATCATTTCAAAACCATCAAAATCTTGTCCATTTAAACCAATATTACTAATTATGTAACAATACAATATTTTTATAACATATAGGTATTGAGCCATTCTGAGAAACAAATTAAGTCGATGCACTAGGATAACAATAACCTTTTAAAAGCCAGTAACCACCGTTGCGCGTACAATGTCGTTAACGCCCGGACTCGCTACAGTCCATTTAAATCTCGTGCTGCTGTGTTTAAAGGAGATGCCTCGAGAGCTGCATACCTCAGCTAATTCAACGCAATGAAAGCGAATTGATTTTGCATTCTCGAGCTCTGTCTCCCCATGATAATAATGCCGTCCATACATCAGACTACTAAGTGGCCATCCGGCTATAATCCGGGACTCATTAGGACACGGCTTGCTGTTTCCATTAATCGTGGAAAAGGATGGAAGGAGATTTTGAACAGAAGTTACAAAAGGTCAGAAATCGATCAGCCTCCATGTTGAGTTAAACAGTTACATTTTTGTTTGGAAAAGTTAGGATATATTTTATACAAATAGAAAAATAGAGAAGGTACAATGACACATAATGGGAACTTTTAAAATATATAAGCAAGGTAAATTATTTTATTTTAAATGAATCATATATTGAATGCATCTTATTTATATTAGTAATAATTTATATTGTAAATAAAAAAATTATTATTTACCTCGAAGTTAATTCGATAAGTATTAAATATTTTATAAATAGATTGTATTTTGAAGTTAATTTAATAAAGTTTTCATTAAATAAAATAAATCAAGATTTAGTTTCTTTATAAGTATTTAAAATAGATTTAGCTTGCCTTCTTTTTATCCTTTGCTCTTTAATAGGAATAAAAACTAAATCTAAACTTTTAACAGGCCTCTCTGTGTGATCAGATCCCCCCCCTCCCCTCGACAATTTCGAATCTGCTGTATTTCAAATTTCTAATGATGAATAACCTGACATTTGAAACCAACAACACACATTTTCTCTGTATTTTTAAAATCATTATTCATGTTTTTGGAAATAAAAGTAATTTTGTGAAAAAGGCACTAAGGTATTTAAAAAACACAAAGGTATTAAATAATACATCAAACATGAGTGAGAAGAAAAAAAAAAATTTATTGAACAAATAAGTATTAATCAAATTACATAAATTGAAAAATAAATTTGGAGATTTTTATGACAATAATAATAAAATTTAAAAATAAACATTTTTTTCCAAAATTTCTCATTTAAGCTTCGTCCACAGTGCAGAGTTAAGTCTTTTGCAAGCTTAATGATAGATGTTGGCGACTTCTTTCCACCTTCTGTCTTGTTGTTTCCACTTTCTGTTTTGTTCAGAAAGAATATTTGAAGTCTTCTCATCCTGAATGCTCAATGTTGATTAAATCCATTTTTTTCAGTGTATTCTTATTTGAAAACAGGAGAGAAATTCTTGTGTAAATAAATATAAAAGTTGTTCACTTTCAAGTTTTTTTTAATTCTTGACTTTTTTTCCTTAAGATTATTGATGATATAAAGAATTACTTGGAGCTTCGTAAATAAAAGTCACAGAATTCTTCACATAATTATTTTTTGATGCTTTTTAAATCCTATTTGTGGTTTTAGTAAAGTATTCTAAATATTTTTATTAAATTATTGCAATTGCAGTTGTTTTTCCTTTGAATTTACTGCGTATATACTTTAAAGTCTCTTTATAGGCAATCTGTATATTGTTCCGATTGTTTCAAACGAACCTTTTTCCAGCTGAACTTTACAAATAACATTGCATTGATTAATGTATTTTTTTTTAAAATGTTGTATCAGTATAAGAATTGTGAGTATCTATTATAATATTTTAAAGGGTTTTCATCCACACTGCATCAAACGGATCACATCTATTTTCTTCATTATTTAAATACATTCATAATATTCGAAGAAAAGAAAGAGCATTTTGTTCCAAATTAGCAATTTTTCCGAAAGTTCCGAATATTTTGTATCGTTTTTTTTTTCATTCGTGAGACTGTTGCGAATAAGAGTCACTGTCATGAGTTTCGTTGATAAAAATTACAGAATTTTTAACTTCAACTATCTCCAGAATGTTGTTTTACATTAAGTGTAAATAACTACTGCATTTACTGTATTACATGACTTCGTAATCCAATGAAATTAGTTTCTTTAATTATATCTCGTTTTAGTTTACTTACTTTGTATTTTGAAGTTTTTGTCTAGTCAGATGTATAGAGAAACCTAAATAGTTTGGAGCATCCATAATTGTATATGAAAGACTTTTTTTCACCCAGACAGCATCATGTTGATTACATGTATATATCTAAAAAATATAAAGGCAATATATGATATTCGAAAAAAAAAATTAGAGCATATTGTAAAATAAGCAATCTTTTTCGAAAGCTGCAATGACTTTTAAATCGTTTTCTTTTTCATTCGTGAGAATGTTGCGAATAAGAGTGACTGTCATGAGTTTCGTTGATAAAAAAGTATAAAATTCTTAACATCAACAGTCTCCAGAATGTTTTTTTTTTACATTAAGTGTAAATAACGACTGCATTTGCATGACTTCGTAATTCAATGAAATTAGTTTCTTTAATTATATATCGTTTTGGTTTACTTACTTTGTATTTTGTCTAGTCAGGTGTATAGAGAAACCTAAATAGTTTGTATCATCCATAATTTCATTTGAAGGACTTTTTTTCACTCAGACAGCATCAAGTTGATTAGATGTATTTTCTTAATTTTTTTAATATACTGTATGCATATTATTTGAAAGAAAAATTAGAGCATATTGTAAATAAGCAATTTTTCGAAAGTTGCAATGGCTTTTTAATCTTTTTCTCCTTCATTCGTAAGACTGTTGCGAATAAGAGTTACTGTGAGGAGTTTCGTTCATAAAAATTGCAGAATTCTTAACTTCAACAGCCTCCAGAATGTTGTTTTGCACTATATGGATTATTATTGTGATAGTTGAAATAATTACTCAATTTATTGTACTGCATCAATTTGAAAACCAGTGAAACGTATTTCTTTAATAGTATCACCGATTAAATTATAAATGTCCTTTGCAAATTTCGTGAAAGTTCCAGTTTTTTTTTTTTTTTTGCTCAGAAAAAGTATTTGAAGTTTTTCATCCTGGGTGCTCAATGGTATTTAAATCCATTTTTCCATTTTCTTTATAATATTCTTATTTGGAAAGGGAGAACGATTCTTCTTGAAATATAAAAGTTGTTGACTTTAAAATTTTTTTAATTCTTCTATTTTTCTATAAGATTATTTATAATGAAAAAATTACTTGGATCTCCGTAGACAAAATTCATAGAACTTTTGACAATTATTTTTGGTGCTTCTCAAATCTTGCTGTTTATGGTTTGAGTAAATTAATCCAATTTCAGTCGTTTTTCTTTGGATTTATTATGCATATACTTTAATGTATTTTTATAGTTTCTGTTTCAAAAAGTTAGCTGTTTCAAAAACTTTTAAAACAAATCTTTTCTTCAACTTAACTTTTAAAATATCATTACATATTTTTAAAATATTGTATCAGTATAAAAATTGTGAGTATTTATTTAAATATTTAAAAGGATTTTCACCCACACTACATCAAACTGATATCTCTTTTCGTCATTTTTTAAACGTATTCGTAATATTTGAAGAAAAAGAGAGCATATTGTTAAAATAAGCATTTTTTTCCGAAAGTTCCAATGGCTTTTTAATCTTTTTCTTTTTCATTGTTAGAATGTTGCGAATAAGAGTGACTGTCAGAAGCTTCGTTGATAACATCCAAGAAATCTTAACTTCAACAGTCGCCAGATTTTGAACATTTATGATGGTATTTGAAAGTTTACCATCCAGTATGCACCGAGTTAATCAAATCTTTTAATTTCAATCTTTAGAACATTCTTAATATTTAGATTTTTAAAACATTTGCATTTGATGATTTTGATTTCGGAAAAAAAAATTGCATTTGTTGTCATATGATGAAACATGTCAAGTTCGATTGCCTGCGGAGTTGATAACGATTATGTTTGAAATATTTTATTTGCATTTGCAATGTAGTGTCGCATATAATTTCGAAAATACTGTTCAAAGCGATGTACGAGGCGGTTCTTCAAGTTATACAGACCGATGATGTACGCTGCCCTTAGCAATTTTATTTCATTATCATTTTTTTTTAGGATGATAAATTACTTTATTATTATTCTAAGAAGTCTGCACCAATTTGCCTAAGTAACAATGGTGGAGGCATCAGACGTTTCGGCTGCCAATTCAACTATTTTAGCAAACAAGATTACGTGATTGTGTTGACAGGGAATTACATCTATTAATTATCATTGTGTTTTGCCCTCAAGCCTTCTACCAACGAATATTGGTGTCCCTGCCACCAAATGTTTCTACCGATATTTCAAACTAGCGTCGTCACCCCACCATCATTACAAACGATCACCTCTTCTTTATTATATTTGTGTTGTCATAAGCCGTCATTGCACTGCCTGTAACCACAATCAATCGTCTGAATAATATTGAATTGCCGTGGTGTAAACTACATAGAAACGGAAGAGACGTATCACAAGTTAAATGCCTCAGTGGTGGAATCGTGTCGTGTCACAGATCTGTGTTCATGTGTTTGACATGAAGGAACCCACCAAGGCATCAAACTCGCAACATCGCATCTTCCGCATTTTATGTAGCACACCATTGCCATTCAACATGAATCGGACCATGGCAAATGGAGACCGGCAAGTGACAACAACGACTTGTAATTACGATGAAGGGGCAATGCTTTGTAACAATGATCCAGTAATGAACGCAAATTTGTGATTGAAGGAAACATCCCGTAACAAGGTTTCCAAAAACGCAATAGAAGACATGAGGTACATCACGACAATTAGCAGAAACTCCTGGCAACTCAACACCAGGAATGCCATCCTTCTGAAATAGTCTTCAGCAGCAATTTGAACTGGCAGGATTGATGGAAATTCAGATAGCTGGTCCATCTACACATCATTCGCAGGTAAACTGGTGGAAATCCTCTGGCAACAAATTCCATTATAATTATAATTCAGAATTTTCAAATATGTTCTTGGTCTTTTAAAAATTGAAGACATCATTACACACCATATCCACGTGAACAGTATCTACGTATTTCAAATGAACATTTCCACCACTATACAAATCAAAATAAAATTTTCAACTGTGGTACAATTGATTTCGTAATTCCCACTAAGAGGATGGTTCCATCTGGGTATCGAAGCAACATTTTTGTCATCTTATGACCATTATCAAGATTTGTAAATAGTCTTAAATCTTCAATTTTCTTTCATTATCCTTTTCTTTAATGATGATAAATTACTTTCTTATTAATCCAAGAAGTCTGCACCAATTTGCCTAAGAAACAATGGTGGAGGCATCAGATGTTTCCGCTGCCATTCCAACTGCTTTACAAAACAAGCTTACGTGATTGTGTTGCCAGGAATTCCATGTAATTGTTTTGCCCTCAAGCCTTCTACCAACGAGTATTAGTGTCCCTGCCACCAAATGTTTCTACCCATATTTAAACTAGCGTCATTACCCCACCATCCTTACAAACCATCGCCTCTTCTTTATTATATTTGTGTTGTCGTAAGCCGTCGTTGCACTGCCTGTAACCATAAGCAATCGTCTGAATAATGTCGAATTGCAGTGGTGTAAACTACATAGAAACGGAAGATAAGTGCCACGAGTTAGATGCTTCAGTGGTGGAACCGTGTCGTGTCAAAGATCCGTGAAAATCTTCTTTTGACATCGAGGACCCCACCAAGGCCTCAAACTCGCACCATCGCAAATTCCGCATTTTATGTAGCACACCATTGCCATTCAACATGAATCGGACCACGGCAAATGGAGACAGGCAAGTGACAACAACGGCTTGTAATGACGAAGAAGAGGAAATGCTTTGTAACAATGACCCAGTAATGAACGCAAATTTGTGGACTGATGGAAACATCCCGAGACAGGGTTCTCAAAAACGCAATAGAAGATTTGAGGTACATCACGACAATTAGCAGAAACTCCTGGCAACGTAACACCGGAAATTACATCCTTCAGGGACAGCTTTCGGCAGCAATTTGGACAGGCATGGTTGATGGAATTTCAGCTATCTGGTCCTTCCTTAAATGTTTTGCAGGCAATCTGGTGGAAGCTCTCTGGACACAAATTCTATTACAATTATAATTCAGAATTTTCAAAAATATTCTTTTCAATAGAAGACAGGACTACACACCACATCCACATAAACAGTATCTACGTATTTGAAGTAAAAATATCCACCACTATACAAATCAAAATAAAATTTTCAACTGTGGTACAATCGATTTCGTAATTCCCAATTAGATGGTCCATCAGGATATCGAAGCAATATGTTTGTGGTCTGGCTACATTATCAAGATGAGTAAAAAATCTTAAAGGGCAATTTTTCGTCATAAGTATGTTGGTGATTATTTTCAGAGCTGTAATTCTGCAACATATTTCGAATTATTCTTGTTTGTCTTCTTTCTTAGTTTGTCAATTTTTGTGACATTACGAATTATTTCTTCTCTTCAAAATTCTTTGTTTTTAAGTCTATTTCTAAATGCAAATTATTAACTTTAAATTATTATTATTATTATTATTTTCATTCTTGTTACTTTCCTTTCTTTTTGAGTTTCAAAATTTTTTCGGCTTCTGGAATTATTTCTTCAATCTAAATTTTGTTCTTTTTAAGTGTATTACTAAATTTCTTTTTATATTGAAATCAAATCTGATTTATTTTTAGTATTTTCCATGCATTTTTTGTTATTTTTAAAATAGTTATTTTATCACAACGATACTTGAATACACACTTTTAATTTAATTTTTTAATTAATTTTCTTTTTGATGAGTTCGATCATTTATGAAGGTACCGAAAGATTTTATCTATTGGAAAGTGAGTAGTTTATTGTTATCTTGTAGACTTTTAATCAATCAAAACTATTTTTTAATATTTCTTTTTCCTTTATATATTTAATTTTTTTTTTTTCATGAAGTTTTTAGAAAATGGGTATCTTGAAATATTTCTTCATTTTTTTTCATTTCGTTGGCCTTAAATAAATTATATTTTTATTCATCTTTTCCCAAATCTTCTTAATTTCGATGTTATTTTAGTTTAATTGGAAAATGTTGTTTCACTAGAAATATATTTCAATAAACACCAATAAAAGTTAAAAATTACTAATTTCTTATTAAGCAGTAGTATTTTTTATATTATAGCATGGTTATATGCATTGGTGATTATTTTATTGATTGTTTTGAGTAGCACACAGATTTTTACGGTGTGTATTGAACACTTGTATTTGAAATAATTTATTCTCTTATTCATTTGCACAAACGCAAATCAGATGCTTTCGAAGAAAAGGAAGGAGAGAGACAATTACACTCTGATGTCCAAAAGATAACAAATAATCTTTTTAGAAATTGTAATGAATAATTTAAGTATTTGAAAATTATTATTTTATTAAAACTTAATAGATTAACAAGAGAACAAAAATGAACTTCAACATATTGACTATTACATATAAAATAATTTAAAAAAACGCTATACGCTTAGAAAAACTAGAGGTTTAATTTTATGACATTTAGAATATAAAAAAATCTAACACGAAAAATATTACTTCTTAACTCATAAAAATACAATTTGTAAGATTTCATTTTAATACAGAGAAAGGAATTTTTGATATCCGCAATACTAAACACACTAATAAGTTTTTGTCTTTTATTTATAGTAGAAAACTTCAAAACATTTAACTGAAACATAGATAATAGTTTTAAAATATTTTTAAACTTATATAAGTCTTATAGAACCACTTGTATTGAAGAGATATAGATATTTAAGAGATATAGATATAGAGAGAGATATAAAGATACAATGAGAATTAAAAGACACTTGTAGTATTTAAAATAATTTATTCTCTTATTCCTTTACTCAAACGGAAGTCACGTGTTTTCAAAGAAAATGGAGGAGGGAGACCATTACACTGTGTTATTCAAATATTTTTTTCAAAGTGAAGGGATTTGTTTAAGTGTTCGAAAATTATTATTTTTTAAAAGTTAATAAATTAACAAAATTCAGCCTGACTCTACATATATTAGATTTATGTTCTTCGATAGCAATATTGTTGTTAAAAAGAAAATGAAAAGATTTTTATTATTTTTTTCTATTGTCTTGGAATTTTTCGATTTTTTACTAAGATCACAAAAACGGCTTTATAAAAATTCAGTAAGTACACATCTAAAAAATTCCCAAAGAAAAAGATTAAGAAAAAGAATTGGTAAATAAACTCGAATAAAGAAGCTTTCAGTAGTATGAGTGATGTATTATATCTCAACTGGAAGCGTTTTTTATTGTTATTACTTGGTGAAAAACTGGGAAAGAATTTTAGTGAGAGACATCGATTTCTTTCGAAAATTTAGAAAACTAGTTGCTTCTTGGCAAATATTTGTTTTTAGTAATAAGTTGAACTGAAATTTTTAGTATTTACTCATATTTATTGTCTTCATAATATACGTTCTTTAAGTTCTTTATGGCATTTAAAATATAAACCATTTTCTAAATCAAAAATTCATATATTCCACTCAGACATTTTGACTCAAACATTATATATTTATTAAACTTTTAGTATTGTTGCATAATGCAACTTCTGCGAAATTTAATATTTTTTTCAAATTTCGTACAAATATTCTTTTAAATTAGAAATTTTAAGGATCTGAGTCTTTTTTTTTTTTTTTTTTTTTGTTATTGTTCATGAAGAATATATTGTAGATGCATCCAAAAATATATTCTAGATGCATAACTTCATGGATTAATAATGTAAAATGATATGATAATTTATGACATAGGAAGGAATTTCTTCCATTTTCAATGTGTTAAAAACTTTTTCCCATTAAAAGTGCTTGGGTAAAAAGAGTTGGCGACTCGTGATGATTGTTTCTTAGTGGTAGCTTTAATGATGGCTTGAGTTCGAATACATTGACTGATGTCATGCAATAAAATCACAGCTTTCTTTCGGAGATTTGATGGTTATTCTGACAACATTCACTATCGTCTTAAAACTATAGCAGATTACATTTTAAATAATTTAGATGTTTTATCTACTGGTTAGTTGGATTACTCTTCTACCTACTTATTGAAATTTTCTAGGTTTTCTCACGTACGATGCTCAATTTATTTTTACTACCGGTAATCCTCCCAGAAGTCAGTAATCTCACCCCATCTACATTCGTTAGAAACAATTTTTGTTATATTAAATGGTGCACGAAGTCTAATTTGATTTTCAATGATTGGTTCGAATTGCAATGATTCGCATTTACGACGGCTGAACAATATTCTTCGTCATTTTAAATATATGCCGAAACACATTATTGCAGTAATTGTCAAAATTCTAGAATACTCCTTCTACAAATTAGGATAGATCAAATTGTGGACAAATTGAACAGTTCTTTAAATATTAAATGTGTTTTATTGCTTTGTAGATAAGTTTCTATAATAAATGTTGCTATTTAATTTGTTTCAAAGTTATGTATAGAGAGCAAGTTCTTGCAATATTTATGTAAATGTTTTGTAATAACAAAGAATCTATGAATTCTTCTGCAATTTATTAAAATTTTTATTGTTTTCAACTACAGAAATTTATCTACATGGATAAAATAAAAGAATTTATGTAATTGAATGTAGAAATTAGAAAAGTACTTCTCCGTCAATAGACGATGAACTGTACTACAATTATTGACCTAAGTTTTTCTGAATGTAGCTATATGTTGCTTAATGGCGAAGGAGTTGCTATTCAAGACAAGTGAGCATCACAAACGCCATCAAGGCTCCAAGCGTTTGGAACAGTGTCTACAGCAAAGCTCCCAACGGATTGAACATCACCTCTAATGCTTGCCAGCGGCGCACAATGTCACTAAGGCACGAGTCGAGCTGTAATTTATTTTATTACATTACAAAAATAAAAAGTAGAATAAAAACTTCATTTCCCCAGAAAAAAAAAATTATAAAATTTAATCAAACATTTAAAAATATAAAGAGACTTTTCAAAGTATTAGAGACATCAAATTTTTGTAAAAATTATTCGAATCATTTAGTAGTATGAAATTATTTTTATGTAATGCACTATTAATTTTCTATTACTGCTGATTTCAAATAGTTTTAAATATTATATTATTTATACATTAGAATAAAGGGAGAGGTTATCTTTTCATTTTCAAGTCCATATAAATTTTTAATATAATAAAAAAGCGTTAAAAATATTACATTTATTTAAAATATATTTTAGTAACAACTATCAAGTCATACTGTTTATTTGGTATAATAAATACTTTCTTCTCTCTTATTTGAATACAATGTCAAGCTCAGGACTTTAATACTGAATATTTATGAAGGTTTACTCTTAGGCATTTAATTTGCATGGAATGCGTAAATATAAATTGCCATAAATAGAATAAACGCCGGTAAAATATTTCTTACAATAAAAATTTTTAATGTATATTTCTTTCATCTAGATTTTTGCATGTGAGGATTATGGAGTATAAAATATTAATTCAAATAAAGTTGTGGATGTAATAATGCTAATAATATAATTTAAATTGTTATAAAATGATAAATTGTTCATTATTCATTTATTAAATTAACACGAGGTATGGTCAATAGCAATAATACTTGATTAACCGTATTTATTTAAACTTAAAAAACTAGTTGAACCGTAATATTTGTTTATTTACAATGTGACGTTAAAATGTAAAATGTTTACAGTGAATTCCTAATCAACCTAATTGAAAACTTTGAACCAATTTGCCTTTATCTGAAAACTTATTTTGTAAAATTTATTTAAATGAAAATTGATGTTTTATGTTGGTGTGTGTCTCATCCTTAGTGTTCTGCAGTGCGGGACGGACATATGCATAATCTATTCATGGATAGAGGGAAAGCGGGCAGCTTCTGTTTTGATGGGCACCCATAGGTAAAAGTCTGACTGGCTCCGTGTCGCTGAAGAAGGAAGGCAGTGCCTTCCGGGAAATCTGTTAGTGTGAACTGCCATGTATTTGCGTATCGTACGGGAGAAAAAAGCTGAAAACTCCCACCAGCTATTCTAATAAGTAAAATGTTGAATGACAAGGCCCTAACGAGGCAGAAGGCAAAAACTAACGAGGTAAGATGCTGAGCATTACAAACGCCATTGAACTACTTTTTTTTTTAAACAGTGTCTACAACAAAGCCGGCAACGGATTGAACCTCAGTCCTAATGCTCCCCAGCTGCGCACGTTGCCACTGAGTCACGAGTCGGGCTTTGTATTTCTTAACTTTATTAGATAAAAAGCTTTAATGGAAATTTCAACTATTAAAAGTGAAAATTAATCGTCGTTACTTTCCAAATAGATGAAAAATATTGCATTAGATAAACTTCATTAACTTTGTAAAAATTATTTAAAAAAGAACAATTGTTTCATATGGGATTCATACTTTCGCATCCAGAAAACGATGTTAAAACATAAAAAATATATAATGGATAATGAAAGAGAGAATTTGAATTCAAAATGACGCAAATTCTTACCAATTGAAGGAAAGCTAATAAGTTCTTTTAATTATCTAATAAAAGTATATTATGGTGCATTTTAAAAAATTAAAAATTTGTTACGATCACGTTTGTAGTGATTATGTTGCCATTATATTTACTGTGGTGGTACTCATTGAAAAATTTTGATTTGAAAGGAAAATGAAATTGAAAGATCAAATTCATTTTAAGACAGTTTGAAATTATTGATACAGGAATTTTAAAATCAAATAACATGTTCAATCCCTGATTAGTGACCAGGTAGTGAAACGAGCAAATTTAAAAAGTACAATTAAAGACGAAAGTCTGATGTTGCTGTCGTTATTTTTCATAATAGTCGCCATAGCGTTCGTTGAACAACTCCCATTGACAGTTGTCGTTGACATTCTGTTTTCTCCTATATGATACAAAATAGCAGTGTAAATACCTCTGAAAATCTTTCTAAAAAGCAATGACTTTCCTTCTACATCCGCTAAACATCGGTTGAGCTATTCTACGTGAACACTGGGTACTTGATGTAAAATTTAAAAATAAAAAAACTGAAAGTGTAAGCTGAATCTTTTAGATTGATACTCTTTCAAGAAGAAATTCATAGATTATTTGTATTTTCTTATGCTATTTAAGTTTACGCTAATTCATTTTTACTTTTTATAGTACATATAGTATGTTTATAAATAACTTTTATAAACGCATACTAACATATTATAAAATTTCATAAATCTCAATTTATGTTTAAGTTATTGAATTTCCTCTACATTAAGCTCCACTAGTGGCTCAATAGAGGAAATTCAACAACATTGATAAACGGCAGCGCAAGTTGCCATGAGCTCAGTGTGAGCTGCTGGTGACCCATATGATACTCAAATACGATTAGTTCCCCTAAAAGTCTTCCTGTAAGGCACTATCCTCCTTCTTCAGCGTCACTTTCAGCTCCGTCCTGTGGGTGCTCTAGCACAACAGCAGCTGCCCCTTTTCCTCCATCCATTAGTTTCATCGGTGGCATTCCACCAGTCGGACACATTAATAACAACAACAATCTCTACAATGATAAAAAACCATACAGTAGGAAAGATCTTAATAAAGCAATTTTTAAACTTACTGTTGGAACTATGTTGTTTTCCTATTCCAAAACATGCAAACGTTTTTGATGCTTAAAAAAATATCTAAAGTTAAAGAGGGTATCATTTGGCCATTTCTCGATGCTTAAAATCTTTTTTCTAATGCTAGGTTTAATATTTCTTTCTATGTTAATCCAAAAATCGTTGCAGCTTCAAGAAGGAGACGAAAGATACAGAGTGAAAAACGATCTACACGTCGGAATTCTTCTTCTAGTTTTGGGTGGCAATGGAAGAGAAAATATCGTTCGATCTACTGGTTGTTGAGGAAGGGTGGAACTCAATAAAAGGGTGTGGAGGATCCACAGAATTGATTATCAGTCTGAAGAGAGACCAAATTTAATAAAAGTGTTTTTAAGGGAAAGCGCAAAATCCAGCAATGCTATCAATCAGCTGGCATAAAAGTTTTAAGCATTTTTTTTTCAATTCTCTTAGTGTGTTCTTTTCTATAGACACCTTTATATTTTTACTATAACTATAATTTTATAACTAAATAAACATTATGAATCATTATAATTACAACTTTGTGACAGTATCTTCTTTTGTTGGAGGAATGATATCCCTGATGTTATGGATTTTATGGACTAAATAAACATTATGAATCATTATATTTCGCATTACAACTTTGTGACAGTATCTTCTTTGTTGGAGGAATGATATCCCTGATGTTATGGATTTTTTTCAGGTTCATAAAGGTAACAATACAATTTAAAATTAACAGGGATACGCAGGTTTGTAAAGCCGTTGGGTTTCTACAAACTGTAGCTAGGCAAGCGGACCTCTCAAAAAATGAAAAGTGCAAACGTTAAATAACATATATTTTATAATAAAATGAAAAATAAAGAATTTGGCGCTAATTGTACATACATTAAATTAGTGTTTTCATATTTGGTGTATTTTTTATAGCACCCAGGTCTGATAACCGAGTGATTAGCTCTCTGGTGCTCCATACCCCAGGTTTCGGGTTCGAGTCCCATGGATGTTTGTAGTAGTTAAAAATCAATTTTAAACCTTTGGTCCCAGTCTATTATGATAGAGCGTTATTGGCGTGCGTTGGCGTGGTTAGGCCTGGCATAATCCTATCCCGTAAAAAAGAAAGCAGATGGCCTGGCCCCATCGTAGGGCTGTTGCGCCACTGATGATGATGATGATTTATAGCACCCAAATCGTTGTCATGGTTAGCTAAATGGTTGTCATTCATAGATTTTTTTACATTCAGGCCTAAATATGTTTTGCTCTCTGGGTGCTTTTTCAAATAGGCTTTCGCATTTAATGTATTATCTAACACATGTTTTATTTGAAGTAGTTTTAAAATTGAACATGTTTTGACATTAAATATCGTAGAAAAAAAATGGATACAGATCCTCATAGGGTTAATATGTTATTGACAAAAGGATGTATGATAGTTTAATCTGCAATAAAATAGAAAACATAGAATAAAATATTTTTCTAATTTTAAATGCACTTTTTTAGTAAAGAAAAGCTGAATCATATTCCCTGTTTAAATCTTTTCATACAAACATCTGAAAATCTTTCAAGATATTGCTGCTTATATTTTACTAAAATAAATATATGAAGAGTGTAAGAATAAAAAAAAAAGATATTGGTTGGATTGGTGTTATTCAGCATCCCAGCTAGTTTAACCTTGAATAATTAACAATATTCACTAATTTCAATAACATGAGAAGGATGTCATAAAACATTTAATGAACACAGTGTCTCATTTTCAAACAGAAATTTAAAATACTGGAATAGAATACTTGAAATATCTTCATTTATTGAAAAGCCTTTTTTTTTCAAACCTCGAAAAGAGATACAAAAGCAGTCACTACTAATGAAAAAGATCATATTTTGATTTAATAGCCTTGAAAGACATTTTATTTTTTTGTTTAGTTTGTTACGGTTTTCGATGTAATTAATTTCATCTCGGTTAAATGAACTGGCAACTTGCCTGGGTTCCATCACGTGTGTAATGCTTTTACCTCTTCTGGAAGGATTTATGACATCTCATTCGGTTAATAGAAAAACGTAGCTTCAAATTAAAGCTTTTTACTTCTACTGATGTACAAATAAAGAAACAATTACCTTTGAAATATTGGTAGAACCTTTAGTTATGCTATAATATGCAATTAAAAAAAATTGTTTTTTAAGTAGAAACTTGGAACAACTAAGAAACCAACTTGTGAAGTCGAACCAAAAACTGCAATGCTTACACCTGGAACGAGCACCATAAAACCATAACTGGAAAATATTTCCGTTGAGTAAGTAGAGTAAGAATCACAGAGGGTGGTAGAGGGGAACCAGCTGGAGAGCAAAGGGGAGACCTCCAAGTGTCCAGGAAAAGAGAGGGATTGGTAAGGACTTCCGTGAAGATGTTTGTTCAAAATTATGGGTGGGTGCAATAAAACATTCTCTCCAGTTCACTCTGGATTAAACTTAATCTGCAACATGTTCGCCATTCTGTTAACCGATAATCTCAGGTAAAAATCACCAGCATTCGAAAATAACGTTTGCATGGCTATCTTTGCTTCAAAATATTTTATTAGTTTTAACAAAAGAAGTGAACAGTATCTCAATTTGAATCTAGCAGGCTGATGGCCAACTGGCTAGTTGTCTAACTTTCGGTACCACAGGCTTCAGGTTAGTGTTTCGGAATCCACTTTAAGCTGCAAGCATGCTCATGAGAGGTTAATGTTAATTTGTAGGCTAGTAAGTCTTTTCATTGGGTCAAATGAAGAGAAGGAAGAAGGTGTATTCCCTTGAAGGCGCTCGTTTCAAATTATTGTAGCACCAACAAGTTCATTCTTTGGTGAGACAATAGCAACTCTTATGTCTGTATGAACTAAACAACATTATCATTAGAAAGATCAAAATTAATAACTCAAAAAATTTGATTGATGTGATTTTATCATTAAAGATTAGATCAGCAATATTCGAAAATTTATCACATGTTATTTCTTTTTAACATAAGTAAACATTACATAATAATATAACAAACATATGTGAGACAATTTGCAACATATGCAAGTAACCACTGAATTTTTTTACATATTTATTCACCCAACTATTTTATAATGTACATTAATTTATTATTTTATTATGTGATTCTGATTTTTTATTAGTCAATAAGCTGTTTTTAAAATATTTGTCGATTTGAAATGAATAAATCATTTACTTTCGCTTATAAATGCCTCAAGTTGTGTCCATAGTCATTAAAATAGTTCTTTATATTTACGAAATTTAACATCATTTAATTCAACATAATTTTAATTGTAATGAATGGTTATCATATAAATAATATATGACATAATATATAAACTAACATTAAAATATACCAAAACCTTACGTGTAAAGATACAATATAATATTAGCTACTATCTATTTAAGAAGGAATAGTAATTATATTTTAATCTTTTGGACTGGGAGTTTTGTAAATTTCTTTGCAGAAACATTAAGTAGTTCATTTAATTTCATTAGTTTTTTTGAATCATTAAGTAGTTCAGTTTTTTTTAATCATTAAGTAGTTCATTTCATTTCATTCATTTTTTGAATCATTAATTAGTTTATTTAATTTCATTAATTTTCATATGAATCATTAAATAGTTCATTGAAATTCATTAATTTTCATATGAATCATTCACTTAAATTCATTAACTTTTATATGAATCGTTTTGTGTAAAAAATAAAATGATATAATCCTTTTCAATCAATTTTATTTGAAGGAATCAATATATTTACAGCTATACAATTGTTTTTTTAAAATAAGCTTAAGAAATGGATAATTTTTTAAGAGGGTATTCATTTAATTTTAATCTTTACAAGAGGTTCAACACACATAAAATACTTTTAAACTGTATCCCTTTCAAAGATGTGTTCCTCTGCTAAATTAACAATGTAACAGCGACTCGAACTGCTACACAATTAATAGTATGGTTAAATTGATAGCAGTTTGTTCAAGGAATTTCTTGTACGTAACCGAATTCCTTTTACTGGAAAGTGCTTTTAGTTTTACCTTGGAACCCTAATTCTGTGAAGGGAAAAAAACACCATTTCTCTTTACTTAGGATTTTTTACACTTTTATTTGAGACCTTTTAACAGTTGGGAAACCTTTAAAATGAGTAAAAGCGGATATAGAAAGACGTTTTAAAAATATTAGACCCGTATTTGGTGCTAATCATTGAAATGTATATTTGAGATTTATAAAATAAACCTAAATTAAATAAACTTAAAACAATTACATTTTTTATGAAGTTAAAGTTTATCTTAGTCATAGAAGAATCAAAATAAATTCTTAATTTCTATTTGTTCACGTGTGTTAAATTTTTTTGTTTTCTGCTTTTTACAAAATATTTCGATATATTAATGCGAAATAAATCATAAAATATGAAGTGAAACAAATTGATATTCAATTTATATTTTTATTTTTGTGAAATTTCTGGAATATTTTTTGAGCTTGGTTAGCGTTTCTTAAAGACTAAGAATTAAAATAAAACTCACTTATTACTTGCTATAATGCAACATTTTAAATTCTTTTTTCCAATGTCCTAAAATTTTTGTTTTAAATTTTAACAAAAGCTTTGTTGACTCTTATAAACGATTCACATAATTCCTTCATCATTTTTTTTTTTTGTTCCAATGCAGCTGGCAAACACTTAGACACTTGTCTTTGATGCCTTAAGGCAAACGCTGCATAGACGTTACTCACCTTGCATTACCCAGGGGCGCGTGTAACTTGAAGATAAGCCACGGACGCGGAGTAACAATGCCCCGCAACGCTCTACGATCATGTTATACCGGAACCTACGGTTTAAAGTGGATTCCGAACCACTACAAACATCCATGGCACCGCCGGAACTCGAACCCGAAACCTGTGGAAATGAGCGCCAGAGCGCTGGCCATTCAGGCCCAATTCCTTCATCATTCAATGAACGAAAATGATATAATTCTCTTCTAGGAAAATGAAATACATTTAAAAGTGGTCATAGTCCATTTCTAACATATAAGATGTTAAACCTTTAGAAGAGTGATTTCTGCTTTTATGGTGAAATGCAGAATTATTCCATTACGCATTTGTGTGCTTTCACAGAATCATGACATCTTAAAAACTCCTCCTAAACAATTTGCTATCAATGGATAGAAATATAATTTAAAACTCACAGACCAGAATAAGTCATTATTTTAATAAACTTTATAGAAAAAAATGAACATAAGGCATCACCAGAAACCATTTCTTCACTATATTGATTGATTCTCTGAGGCCATCCTTTCACTTTTGAGATAATAAACCTTTTGTTACTTCATACTCCACAGATCGAGAACTGTCATAAAATTTGCATGGGATATGTTTATAACAATAATTTATTCCTTCTGTATTATATATTTTCGTTTCACTTATATATATATATGTTATTACATAATGCCATAACATAATTTTCTATGTTAAGATTCAATATATTTTTGTAATTCTACATTTGGGTGATTTTTAATTAAAATTTTTTACAATGTTTTTATCATCTTTCCGTCTAGCATGGAGATGAATTGTGAAATTGTAGTGCAGGTTGGGCAACTTGAGATTCTAACTGGAATTATGCAACTAGATTATAATTGCATATTCTATTACAACGAATTATTATTCTATTAGAATTATTATTATTCTATTATTCCGAAAGCAACGAGATTCTAATTGCATATTCTATTATCTAAAGTTGGGTTAAGATGCTTGAGACGGGTGAGAACTCACAGCTTTATTTACACAAACACCACACATGTACAATTAAAGACAGACAATATTTAACACATTTAAAAACATATAGTTATAGATTCGTGGAAGGACTCCACTTCTTAGGCCGAAAACCTGATTCTCAGGTACGTGCAGAGTGCGCGAAAGATACTTCCTCTCTTCTGGTGAAAGCCCGCGAGGCCAACTTAAACGCAAGGTTGCGTTAATTATATTTCTTCTAGGATGATAGACTATAAACTAAACGTTTCTCAACAGGAGCGCAAGTTGCGCTGTACTTCCTTTCTAGTGAGAGTCACGAGGCCTACTGACCATTTCTCCTGAACGCCACAGGTGCGAACTTTCATGACAGTGCGTAGAAGGAAGCAGGATTACAGAATAAAGTAAAAAAGTAAAACATTTGGTTCAGTTTCTGATAGTTTCGATTTGGTCATTTACTGGTTTCAAACCAAATTTTAACGTTTCAAATCACTCTATTCTATACATAAATAAATATAAATTCAGATTTGAGCACTGAAAAACCAAAATAATTCATAAAATATGCATAAGATCAAAGAAATCTAAAGCATATTAAAATAAAACACAAGAGGACAATACCTCAAAAAGATTGCATAAATGCATGAGTACCAAACACAGATTTAAGACACATTTTTTTCAATATAATTACAATTTTCCAAGAATATTTTATATTTGATAAAAACTGCATAAAATCAAACCGAAAATGCTGACTAAAAAATAGTGATATTTACGGAAGAAAAACTTTCGACGTAAAAGTATTTAGAATTTAGTGTTGTTTTTAAAAATAAAAATTCACTAGCGACATGTAGTATTTGTAGATGGGAAATAGTTATCCTTAGAATTTATGAAAATGCACGAAGAAAATATACTGAAAATATCTCATTTCAGCGTGAATTATTTTGAAAAAGAGTTGATTTTAAAAATAGTTCTCTTTTACTTAGACGACTACAATCTTTTTAGATATTTGTAAAATATAAACGATGTAATCAAAAATCTTCATTTCTGAAAAAAAAAAAGAGAACCTATAATTTTTGATTAGATAAATAGTTTATTCTGATGTAAGAAATTTTCAAAAATGAAGAGGAAAACCACATTCTGAGAAATTTATTTTATTTTTTTGTCAAAAAAAAAACATTACACAGAAACTAACTGAACCCATAAATTTTGAGAATGATATTTCATGCATTGTAAATCTGTTTTTTATGTAAATGATCGCTTGTCTTTTGAAGTGAAAAGATTTATGTAATAATTATACAGATTCTTTGAATAAATAAACTTTTATTTCCGTGAAGTAACGTAAATAAATAAAAAATTCTTCTTCATAACAAAAAAAAAAATCATGTATTGGGAACAGCAACTGCTTGAAAACATTTTTCTTAATAAGAGATTGGTATATTGAATATTTATTCAGTAATTTCTGTGCATTCTTTAATTTTGAAAATAGGATAATATTCTTTTTTGTTTTTAGTCAAAATAGTTTGAAATCTGCGTAGACCATTGTGTAAAGCATTTATGAATTTTGAAATAGATATTCCCAAAAAAAATAGGAAAAATTGTCATACTTCACTTTTAATTTACAAGCTAGTCCTTAATAAATTTGAAATGTAGGAATACGGACATATCTTTCAATATTGCAATATCAGATTCATTTTATGATTTACTTGTCTTCTGCATGTACTAGCACAAACAGAACTAAGCATTCTTAGATTAAAAACAAATTTTTAAATATTAAATTATAATAATTATATTATATTATATATATATATATATATATATTTACAAATGTTTTAATATTATTTTATATATATTACTTATTTATTATTAATTATAATTATAATAATATATATTTATAATTAAAAAGATAATTCTATATATAATAATATATCATATATATTAATATTATTGTTATAGTAAATATTTATACATAATAATAAATATATTAATCAGATAATTAATGTAATTATAATAATTATAATTATATTAATTATTTTATTGTTATATCTAATAAAATATTAATTATAATATATAAAATATTATAAATAATATTTCATATATTATTTAAAATTTAAAATATTAAATTGTAAAAACTTAATGCGCATTTTAACATATGAAAAATAAAGAAATACATTTAGATATCAAAAGCAAAAAAAATTTTTATAATTATGTTCATCATTTATAAAATTTATTTTGTCCCCTTTATATTTTTTATCTTCTTTTTATTCTTAGTTTAAGGATCTATTCTATAAAAATTTTCTTTTGGAATATAGAGAAAGTCTTAATAATTTAAAAATACCATTAATGTCTCTTTTTTTATGTAGATAATTTTTGTGCGATTTTGAAGTTGTGCTGTTTGCATTCCATTCAAAAATTTCTTTTTATGTCTTTCCCATACAACCAAATTTTAGTTTTTATATCAAGGCATAATGCAACTTTCAAAAAAATATAAATAAATAAACTGGGGTTAGCAATTCATCTTGAATATACTGGAAAATGGAGCCCTTAAAATAAAAGACGTGCGAAAACAATTTTATATATTTGATTATTTAATTCATTTTTGCTTTTGCTGAAATAAGCTCCACAAATTTAATTTCACTTTTTTTTTTAGGTGATTTTTTTCGTGAATTACAAAAGTTATCACTAATTTTTAAAGGTAGATAAAGCCCACTTTTTACAGCGTTTCTTATAAGTTCTTTTCTGTGGGAACATATACGATCCCACATAATCTTATATTACCATTATTATAAAAACAGTATATTCTTTAATTTGATTTCATCTATTAGGAAAGTTTATTAAAATATCGTTTGGTAACATATTCATTTTGTATTCACCAACATAAAAATAATTCTAAATTTGTATATTTGCCAAATTCACTAAATATACAAATTTTTGTATTGCATACTTTTATTGAAATATTGAAACATTTGTATGGATTCTGCTTATTTCTTAAAAATATTATTTCAAAAATTTTTATCCACTTCTAAAACAACTGTTTTCAAAACAAATTCGAACGATAAAGTTATAATGGCTCAACAGCTGTTTTTTCCCCCATATCTGTAAAGTTTGCTTTCTTGCAAGTCTACTATTCATGCAGTGAAAGCAATAACAAACGTTTCTCTTTGCAAACATAATAATGAATAAGTTTGGATAAAGTAATACAAAAAAGAAGAGAATAAATCACTCAGAAGTAGGGGAAAGAAACGCAGCACACACACTTAATTTACAATGGGATTAATCGTTCCCCTCTCGACTCGCTTATTTCATTAGTTTGAAAGGAAGGTAAAAGAAAAATATATTATCCTTCTTTTTCTGTGCCATTTAGTTTAGTAGTATACCAACGTCGTTTTAGAATTAACTAATTTCTTTTTCTTTGTTAAATTTTTATGTGTACTCATTGTGCATCTATCGCACACGTTTAATGATTATTTTTTGCACTGTAAATTTTCTAAAAGAACTCATTCAAAAATATTTTCTATAAAAGATTAAATTAATAATTTAAATAATTTTTGCAAAAGTTATAGTTTATACAAATAATAAATAAATTGTTTAAGTTAAATAAAATTTACCCTTGAATCATAGAGTTATTATGAATAATCATGAATTATTTATTTTTAAGTGCATTCAAAATTTACTTTGATAAAAACTTTTTTTCTGACATTTGTGTAATATGTAATTAGGATTCGAAATTAATGCAAAAGTGGCATAATTAACTACTATGCGGCTAAATATGTTACTTTGCAATTTTAACTTAATTGCTTTGCATTTGAATTTTGCTTTAATTACGCGAATTTATTTATGATAATAAAATGGAAAATTATCTGTTTATTTTCAGGATTTTTTGTCATTGTTCAAGACCTTACTCTAATTTTGTGATTATATGAAAGGTACTACCTGATAACGCTGAATCTACTACAAATATCATTCGTTTCAGTGACTGGCCTCTGGTCAAATGAAAAACACTTTAAGACAAAAATTAATTAAATTCAATTATATATTTAATTGCAGCCTAAATTTACTTTGATTAAAAAGCTTTTTTTCAATATTTGTGTAATATGTAATTTGGATTTGAAATTAATGCAAAAGTAGCATAATTAACCATTATGAGGCTAATCATGCTACTTTGACGGGAGGATAAATGGAAGTTATTAAAATGGAAGATTATCTGTTTAATTCCCAGTTTTTTTTTTGTTACCATTCATGAAAATCTTACTCTAATTTTCCCCTCTTGTGAATATATAAAAGGTGCAACGTGATAACGCTGAATCTGCTACAAAAAATTTGTCGTTTCAATGACTAAACTGATCAAATGCAAAACATACTTTTCTTCTTTTGTGTTACATAGTTTTTGTAAAAAACTAATTTTTAACATGTAAATACATGACTAGGCCTAATAATAAACATGAAGCTTAATGACGGAGCATAATCGGGTTGAATTCCTTAATGATGTGCGTTTTTATCACTGTTTAGAAACGAAGAGATTTGATTTGTTTGTTCGCTCTACGTTCATTTTGTGCACCTTTAGGATAATTAGACCGGGGCCTACAATTAAGCGTGGGCTCCGAACCCTTAACAAACCATCAGGATTCGAACCTAAGCCCCATGGTACCACTACTACTACACCACACCACATCACTGTGCCTAGAGCTGAGTTGCCCCTTTATAGTTTGGGAATGATGTGGGTGAGGAGCAGTCCGTTTGGGCTCTGTGACGCTCTACGGTAATGTGAGACTGGGACCTACGGCTTAAGAGGTAGATTCGAACCCCTACAAACATCCATGGGACCGCCGGGATTCGAATCTGAAACCTGTGGTACCGAGCGCCAGAGCGTTAGCCACTCGACCATCAGTCCCTGAAGCCCGTGGTACCAAAGGCCAGAAAGCTAGAAAATTGGCCACCAGGAAACGAGGAGATTCAATAAGGATAATTACAATATGACACACTGTCTGCCTAGTGGAATTTTCCGCGTTTACCTTCATACAACACATAAGTGTAGGCCAGTTACCCTTGAAAGTTTTCCGCGAAGCTCTTCTCCGTATTGTCGGTTGATGGAGTATTCATATCATGCATTATTGGAACACAAACTCAGCAGAAAAAAAAATTATATTTATTTTTTGGAATTCAATTATATAATAAGGCATTTAGGTCCTTAAAGTTTACTACTTACATTTTTTTTAATTTTTAAATAACCTACATAAAAATGCATTAGATAAAATTAGGATTAAAATAGATAAAGAAAATAGCGGAGGTTTTGTGTAGCATACATTACTGAAATACAAGCTCCATCAATGTGCAGCAGAAAAAACGATATTTGTTTCTAAGAATTCCAATTATAATAAGGTATTTAGGTTCTTAAAATTTGCTACTAATATTTATAAATATCTTACATAAAAGTGCATTAGATAAAATTAAGATTAAAATAAAAAAAAAATTGCGGAGGTTTTTGTGTAGAAATGCCTTTTCAGTCCACTGGATTGGCAAAGCAGGAATTGGATCCTTTCCAAAATGTGGTATAAATCATGTAGCAAATATCTATCGATATTCGGAAAGATATGAGGTCTAAATTTCCAAACTTGAAAGTATTATTACCCATGCCTTAAACACAAGGATTTTTTTTTCGTAAAAAGAAAAACCTAAAATAGTTCCGACAATCACAAATGGATTCTACAATCAGTTATTTTGATGGAAGAAAAAAAAAATTGTAGAGTTGGCAGAAGTTCCAAAAAGTAAGGAAGAAAATTTATCAAGATGTCAGCAAAACGACTATTTAAAATTAAATTTTTTATCGAATTGTTTAATATTGTTTTGTTTATTGTTTGTGATTGTTTTGTTTCGTATTCAGAATGAGTTTTAAATTGATGCCATGTTAAATTTGTTTGTAAATATTTATTTTTATTAGGATGAAAAAAAATTATCTTAATAATAAATTTTTTTCTTCTGAATATTCGAACACTAATCGTGTTGTATTTTTGATATTTTAAAATAATAAAATAGTATATAACAAAATAGATAAATAAGCAAATAGTAAAATAATAATTTTACTATTTTCATCTTTTAGATTGCTAGAGATATTTCAATAGTTTGTTTTATTAAGTAAGAAATTAAAGTAAACAAAATAAAAATATTTTATATAATTAACTTAATTTTTTAACTAAATTGAAATATTTGAACTTAACCTTTTATGCGTTTTAATATTTTTAGCCTCTTTTTATACTATATGTTCCTGTATATTTATACTATTTTTAATTATTGTTACTATTGTTTTATAGTATTTAAAATATTTATTGTATTTATGAAAATATTTGAATTTAATATTTAATAAGAAAAATTAAATCTTGCTATATGTTGAAACGTCTTTAATTTGGTGAAAATTTACTAATTATGTCAAATCCTTTGGAAGTTACCAGTATTAATAATTCTCTAATAAACCATGATATCATATCCTAAGATTGAAAAATTTGAGAAACATCTTGATTTTTTATTAGAGAACAATTTTTTAATATAGATTTAGCCAATTCAGTCTAGGGCGTAATATAAATTTCATAGATACAAAAAATATTGTAATAGTGGAATCAAAGCAAAAAATATTTTTCAACAAAAAACCACAAAAATGTATTTAGTTCTGTAGATACAAAAATATTTTGCATAACAAATCATTACCAATAAGCAATATAAATAATAAAAGAAACAATCGATTATTTATTAATTTTTTATTCCCTAGTACACACTGCTGAACTTGCAATTATTTAAGATACCTATTAATTCGAGAAAATATCTTGACTGTATAATAGAAAAACTCTCAGTAGGGAATTAATTAATAAAAATTGAGTAAAAAACAGTTAAATGTGTGTCTGATTACAAAGAAACGAAGATATTTTTCATAACAAATCGAGTGCACTTAATAACAAATCACTTAATAACAATCGAATGCACTTAATAATTTTCATAATGCATAATCTTAAAAATTATGATTAATTCAAATTAACAATTATTTTCTTATTTTAGTACTGTCTAAAATTCGTAGGTTTTTAACTATTAGAAACGCAAATAATTTATGACTCATAAATGAAAAAAAATCTCGGAGATGAAACATATGCTAAACATTCTAAATATGGAGCCAAAGTCGAGTTAATACATTTTCATGCCAGATCAAAACCCGTAAATAATTTGCATTTAAATATTTACAAAAATATAAGTATTGAATGACAATGCGCATCGCTGGTGAGTATTAAAGCTGAGGTTCAATTCTCTGGCGTCTTTGTTGTAGACACTGTTTCAAAAAACGAGAGACTCTATGGCGTTTGGGATGTTCAGCATCTTGTCTCGTGAGTCGGACTAGCAGGTGGGAATTTTAAGGATTTCCTCCCATAGTATACGTAAATGCGGGGTAGTTTTACCTTAAAAAGTCCTTCCGGAAGGTGGTGCCATCCTTCTTCAGTGACAGGGCACCAGGTTCGAGTTGAGTCCCAGTAGTGCTGTAGATGTTTGTAGTGGTTCGGTATCCACTTTAGGCCGTAGGTCCGAATCTCATATGACTGCAGAGGTTCACAGAGGTCAGAAGTCGGATTTCTACCCATGGCATCACAACTGAAGCTGCCCCTCCCTTTCCTTCCTTCCATGAGAACATACGGGTTGGCGGACTTAGTCTAGATGTTGCCGTCTACCGAATGGGATGAGAAAAAAATAAAAATAATAATTAAAATTAACTCATTATTTGTATATTTGCAAGGTTATTTCTTAACAATATACTTTTATTTCGAATTTTCAAAGTAGTAATAATAATGGATAAATTAAGAATTGATCCATTGTTAACAATACAGAAATCTTGACAATCGAAAGTATAACCTGCAATTCTTATGTACGAATCATCTCCGAGGAGTTAACAGACAGAAGATCTTGGCAATACCAGGTTGAGAATGAAAAAGGGAGGGGACAAAGCAGGGTGCGAGAATCGTCTGTAAAAAGGAGGCTGGATCGATCCGAAACAAGCGTGGAGGGAATGCATTAACCTTATTATAACCGTCTAATGGAAAATCAATTCCCACCTGTTAATAATTGAAAAGTTTGAATCCGCATGTGCCGCTTGTAACTTTTGTTTCTTGCTCTCTCCCATTCCCCATTTTTGATCGTGGGCAGACGGATTTTATGTTGCCTCGGTAATTTCGTTTGCCAGGTTCTACCGCAACATGGGTTTCAAGTGCTTTGTTTTGGCTAACAAGGCGTCCTTACTTTTTGTTTTTGAATGGGGAATTTTATAAATGGTTTATTTACGTAAGGGATGCACAAATTTGAGAAAACCACGGATCTAATGAAACAAAAATCTAAGGAAGAATCTAGAAAAATAATCTATTATCTTTATATAAATAACATAAAATGTATTTGATGCGAGAAATGTTTTTCAATTCCTCCTATAAGCTCACACTCTCCCTATGTATATCTTGTTCAAATTTTCAATCGTTCATAAAATACTTTTTATGCATCCACTCAAGTTCAAGTCATTTTTTTTTTAACTTGTCGTGGATGACGCTGGATGTTAATACAGTTTTTTCAAATATTAATTTAGTAATTATATTTAATTAATTAATTTTAGTTTTTTTTTTTTTTTTTTTTTTTTTTTTTAGATTTAAGTTGCATATATCTACCAATAGAGGGCGTCAGATAAATTTTAAAAAATGAATGAAAATTATTTATAAAGGACTTTCTGCAATACAGTGAAAAAAAGTAGGAATTGACTTTAAATTTTTTTTATATATTACTTGTTAAATAGGGAATTTTATAAATGTTTTATTTACATAGGGGATACATAAATTTGAGAAAACCACGGATCTAACGAGAAAAAAAAATCTAAGGAAGAATTTAGAAAAGTAATCTATTAGCTCTGTATAAATAATATAAAATGTATTTGATGCGAGACATGTTTTTTGTAGTAACAAAGCTCAAAAATGATTAGTCAAAGATCTTTAATATTCGTGCCTAAAGATTTAGCAAATATGTATTGATACAAATAGGCATTATAATGTATTATTCAGTAGAAATCTCAAAATACTTTATTCATATTTTCAGTTAGTTAAGTCAACTATTTACGTATGTAACTGATTTCTTACTCACAGTTTTCGGTGGTAACATTATGGACTGAAAATATTTCACTTTCCTCTTTAAGACAAGTGCATTCTTTGAATACCATGAATAAATATAATCTACAGCTTAAAAAACAAATGTAAAGTAATCAAATTTAACCGAGAACTTACCAGAAAAATGAATCCATTATTTAATTTTTATAAATGGAAATAAATTTAGATATAGTAAAAGTTGGGCCTGATAAACTTCTGGTTTTGATTCTATGTTGCTCCTGGATATGGGTTAAATTATTTCTCAAAATAAAAACTCCATGTTTAGCTGCCATATTTATTAAATTTTGCTAAGACAGCACTGCACAACTGCAACGCAAAACACACAAAACAAATATTTACAAAACCATCTTAAAAACATGTTCGTTAAGGGTCTTTGTACCCTCCCCGCATACTCCTTGGAACTCTTCTCTCTATTGTTGTACCCTCCGCCTTCTCTCGATTGCCTGGAACTCTCCACTCGACTCTGCACACTCCCTTTTCTCTTTTTTCCTCTAATATTATCGATTTCAAAGTCTAACGGGCGAAAACAAAAAAACGTGCTAAGTCCAAAGTCTAACGCAAGGGTCAACCTGTTCTTGAAAGGAAAGTGCAAAATCTAACGTAAGGATCAACCCATTCTTGAACGGAATGTGCAAAGTTCTAAGTCTAAACTAAAGGTCAACCCATCCTTGAAAGGAACGTGCAAAGTCCAAAGTCTAACATAAGGCTCAACCTGTTCTTGAAAAAGGTCTATTAACCTTGAGTTTTTCCCATCCGCTTTATAATTTGTTAAGGAAATGCATGGTGGATCCTAAAACTATACTACAATTAAGATTATGAAAAACCTTCACGGAACATAAATTTCATTTTTCATTATACCATAAAAACTCATCATTGATAATTATATAACAAATACGAAATAATATAATTGTATATACCAAATACAATAATAGAAACATTCCTTTTACAGTGATAATTGAAAGCGAAGTAACGGACATGAGTAACTGAGCATGACTGTTTTTTACCATTCTTGACTAATCAGATGTGTGCTAACAAGTGTTCGATGAATATTGTATACTTACTGTAGGCAGTCGAATATTTGGAGGAAGCTTTTCAGAGTTTTCTTCCGTATGACATTATAACGTGGTTTTATCCCTTATCATCTCATGTTTTTCTTGGAAAAGTTAGACTACACTTTCTTCAGCCACAAATCTACAGACACCTTCGAAGCTGCAGTTTCTTCCTCTTCCTGCGAATTGAGCTTGACCCGACGTCGATCAATACCACAAAAACAAAAACACGCCACGATTGTCTCATTACTCAAGTAGTCGTCTTGGAATTTCGATTGGCTCTAAAGCGATTAAGATTCCAACGTATTTTCAAAAGGGATAAATTGTTGAATACTAATTATGCCGAGCTTAATCTGTCTTGATCAAAAGTTCTCCTTATTGCCGAATATAGTTAATTAATTAATTTGACATTTCAAAGTTATTTAATTTTCTAATCCGTAATCTTTTTAACAACTTTACGTAAAGATCAACATTACGTGAAGTTCAGTGTTGGTCTCAATTATTTACCACCAGGGTGGTATATAGGAGTCTCGAATACTTCTACCTTTTACTTGAAATTCTATAGAGAGACTTTCCCTATGTTGATTATTACTTGAAATACAATAGAGATAATTTTAGGCCTTTTCCCCCTATAAACTCAATCAAGGGACTTTAAGGCCTGCCGATTTATCGTCCTCAACCCCAGCGTACTGACGGGAAATTTTGTTCGATTTAATTACTGGACTAATTGAACTACCTTAGTTGAGAAGAAACGTTGACGTTAAATAAAGTGTTTTCGAGCTAACAATAAACAATATTATTTATAAATTATTAATAAATGGGTACTATTTATTTCTAATATATTTTTTATATATTTATATTTGACTGCCATATGTTATTAAATTTAATTTCTTCTTCATTGGATGGTCCACCTACTGTCAAATTTAAAGACTGGAGAGGCTTTCTTTTACGGTGTGGGAATGTCAGCCCCCTGCACCCAAGGTTCTGCAGTCATATTAGACCAGGACCTACGGTATAAAGTGGATTACAAACTACTGCAAACATCCATAGCGCCGCCTGGACTCGAACCAGAAAACTGTGGCACCAGGGGTTGATCACTCGGTCATCCGGTCCCAAATTTAATTTCACCAAAGTAAAAGAAAACTCTATTGTTAAATAAACAGGAACCCATCTAAATAAAGCGGGGGTAAAAACAGGTTGTTTTTATCATAAAGGATGTTAACTGTTACATTTTAGTTCGAAATTTTTAATTTTCAGAACATAAATTTTATAACAATCTTGATTTCAATAACCTTTTACCTATACTTCATCATCTTTTTTTTTTTAGCTAATAGATTTGTTTGCTATTTAGCTTCCTATATTTGAAAAAAAGGCAATAAAAAGAAAAGATTTTCACAAAAACAAAATGATAAGAATGCTCATTACACATATCAGAAAACATTCAGAAAAAAAAAAAAAAAAAAAAGAAGAAGGGAGAAGAAATGGACTAGTTAAGAAAACAAGTTATGCGCAATCTTTTATTTCATCGAGGAACAAGAACCACGAAATCCAAAGAGTTTAAATAAACGAAATGGGATATTTTCCCGGAGAAAAGAGACGAAAGAAACGGGATAAAATTTGAGGAAGCTTGTTAAAACGAGGAAGAAAATTCTGCACGAGATTTCGTTAAGGCAAACGATGGCCGACACGAATGCGGAATTTCTCATTCTTCGTGGAATTTCAAGCAGCACAGTTTTTCTCTAAAGAAAAAGAAATTAAAGGCAGATGTAAAAGTAACATTTTTTACAGCGAGAGTACAATTACTTTTGAAAATTTCGTCATTTTCCACGTTGTTATTTTTTGGGGTTGTGTTTAAAATAAAATGAATATAAAAGTAGGTTTTAATGCAGATATATATATATATATAGCAGGGTGGCCAACCCATGGCTGCTTTGAATATTTTGAGGCCCGTAAGATTTTTAACATACTTTTAGAAAATATATTTTATAATGGCCAAAGTAGTGGAAACGAATGTATTAATAAAATACAGTTATGACTTCGCAGAATATTTAAATTATATTCTACGAACTCAGGAGGCGCTTGCATCTTGGAACATCAAATATAACATGTTCTATGTTTCCCGTTAAAGGCTCGTGCTCACGAAGGCCAGAAGATGCAAGCGAAAAATTTGACCAATCATTAGCCTCACCGCGGTCGCCTGAAACCGGTTTGCAGTCCGCCGCTTGAGTTGCCCAACTTTCAACTCGATGCGGTTTTTCACTAGGCGTATTGCTATTTCTGACGTTTCGCTGTGAAGGGGTCGAAAAAATTGTGTCGCTTGCCTCTTGAATCTTCACGTCTCTCGCCTCGGTGGGAACGAGCCTTAAGTGACTTGAGCGACGTAGCGACCATTCCTAGATACGCCCAGTTGATTAATGTTTAAGGTTATATATTTCTTTTCGATGTTTGATATTTTTCTTTCGATGTTTACATGTAAGAATAATAATAAAGAAAAAATTTATAACTCATTATGTTTCAATTTTCACTCAAAAAATGTGTATAATAGATCTAAATCTAATATGGGGATATATAATTTTATATGCGGCCCGCAAGACCATTTGTGTTGGCCACTCCTGATATAAAGTATTCAAGGAATCCTGAGAAATATCCAAATTTTTATATGTATATATGTTTTCTAACTATATTTTTCTTTAATATTTGAAAATGAATTTTTTTTTATTTTAAAGGCGACATATTTTTGAAATGAAACAATAGATCATGACTTTATTCATAACAGGCAGATTTTTCATATCTTACGTAACTGTTCAAACATACGTAAGGAATTAATACGTTAAAATAAAATTAAATATGAATTTTAAACGCTAATAAAAAAGGAATAATTAAGCTATTTATTATAAATCGCAAAGTATTATTATAATTTATTTATTTTTTTTTTTGAATTGTTATAGTTGCTCAAAAATTGTAAGACAAGAAATAATTTATAGAGGAAAAAAATCAATAATGTACACATTTTTTAAAATTTTCAAGTATCAGTATCAAGTGTTTTAAAACAACAATAATAAATAGTATTTATGTTATAATAAATTAATTAAATAAATACAATTTACTACTATTATACAATCACAGACTATTTTGACTTTATTGCTTCCTCAATTGAGTGCAATTTCATCGTACATGGTCTAACAATCATGCACCATGTACTCTTGGTTAGCAAACAACGTAAACATTCTGTTGACAAAAATACTACATTCGCTAAAACTTTTATTTATTTCTATATTTTCGTATTGCATATATTAATTAATGAGAAAAGAAATAAATGTATGCTATTCTATTTAACTTAATAACACAGAGTAAAAATTGTAGCAACTAATGCGAATTTTTGCTTTCAAGAATCGGATATTTTGCGCTACGTATTACTCAAGTCATATTTGCTCAGTTCAAGATTGACTCTACTCTGTTTAGGTGTCCTACTACTGTGCTCAAAAAGCAAGATCAATTTTTTTTTTCGAAAACTCTTTATTTATTTATTCTTCCAAATTTATTTCATCGCCTTCAAAGTAATCCCCTTCGGACACAATGCACTTATGGCAATTTTTTTCCCAATCCTCAATACATGCTAAAAAGCCATCGGCAGGAATGTCTTCAAATGAAGTTGAATCTAAACGATCGACTCAAAACAGTGTCCCCGGAGTTGGTCCTTTGAGTTTAGGGAATAGTCAGAAGTCGCACGGTGTGAATACGGTGGTTATGGAACGATATGGGTTTCATTTTTGGCAAAAAGTCACAAAGAATCAATGCAATGTGAGCTGGCGTATTCAGTGTTTTCTGTACCAATCGAGATTTGACGCGTTTGAGGCCCAAAACATCTTTTAAAATGGAATTGACAGACCCTTATGAAATTCCAACATCAGCAGCAATGTCTCTAATCATAAATCGAAGGTTTGCAAGCCCCAAATCTTTAATATTTTGGACGTAAGCTACGTCGGTTGAGGTTGAAGGTCGACCAGAGGGCTCTTCGTCTTCAACGCGTTCTCTGCCTTCTTTAAACTGTTCATACTACTTCTAAACATTTTTTTCCGATATAGTTTGATCACCGAATGCCTTCCACAATATTCTATATGTTTCCGCACAGGAATATTCATTCCGCAAACAAAATTTAATGCAAGTTCTTGGCTCAATTATTTCAGACATTTCAAAAATCGCCGGAATCAGTTTTGGCGTCTCACAAAAATCAAGCTTAACTCAAACACTAATGAATAGTTTGAAGTCAAATTTCACACAGGTGTCAAGGACAGTGCCAGCAATCAATTATTTCGAGATAAAATTAAGCAGACTCATTCTAATAGCTAATTAAATAGATGGTAAACATGTGAAATATTTTTAAAGAAGTGCTAAATTTAAGGAGATTAAGTGGCCAGATGGGCCTGATGGCCGAGTGATTCGCGCTCTGTGCCACAGGTCTCGAATTCGAGTCCCTGTGCTGTCATGGATGCTTGTAGTGGTTCGGAATCCACTTTAAATTTTAGACCCCGGTCAAATATGACAGCGTTGGCATAGGGCTGATAACCTTACCCTTTAAAAAAAAGCATCTACTGTCTCGAAATCTGCCAGTAGGCAGACAGCTTTGGCGCACAATGTAGCTATTGCGCCGATGAAGAAGTGATCAGATAGACTTTTAGTAAGTTCAGGTTTGGCGTTTCTAGACTTTGTGAAGCTAGTTAAATATTTGATATTGAAAACATTTTCTGAAGGTTCTACCAATAGTTCAAAGGTAATTTAATTTCTTATTTTTACATCAGTAGAAGTAAAAAGCACTCATTTGAAGCTGTGTCTTTTCTAGTAATCGAATGAGATATAATAAATCCTTCCAGAAGAGGTAAAAGCATTACACACATGACGGAACCCAGGCAAGCTGCCAGTTCATTTAACGAGCTGAAATTAATTACGTCGAAAACCGTAACACACTAAACAAAAAAATAGGATGTCTTTCAAGGCTATTAAATCAAAATATGATCTTTTTATGAATCGTGACTACTCGAGTTAAAAAAAAAAAAAGGCTTTTCAATAAATGAAAGATATTTCAACACCAGTATTCGGTTTGAAAATGAGACTCTGTGCTCATTAAATTTTTATGGCATCCTGCTCATATTATTGAAATGAGGGAATGTTGTAAATTATTCAAGGTCAAACTATCTGGGATGCTCTGACCGCAATCAACCAATGCTTTTTTTTATTCTTGTCTCTTCATATATTTACTTTAATAAAATATGAACAATAATCTCTTGAGAAGATTTTCAGTTTTTGATGAAAGACTTAAACAGGGAATATAATTTAATTTTTCTTTACTAAAAAAACTAAGCATTTAAAACATTAGAAAAACATTTTATATTTTATTCAATGTTTTATATTTTATTACAGATTAAAATATCATACAGATCCTTTGTCAATAACATGTTAACCTCGTGGAGTATCTGTATCCATTTTTTTTTATTTTACGATATTTAATGTCAAAAACATATTCAATTTTAAAACTGCGCTCAACAAAAAAATGTGAATGGGTTGCTAGATAATACATTAGAATGCGAAAGCCTGTTTGAAAAAGCACATATTAGAGAGCAAACATTTTTAGGCCTGAATATAAAAAAATATATTAATGACAACCATTTGAGTGCTATAAATCATCATCATCAGTGGCGCAACAGCCCCGTGACTGGCCAAGGCCGTTTGCCTGCTGGCAGATTACTAGAAAAGAGATGTTTTCTTTTACGGGATTGGATTGTCAGCCCCACGCCCAACGCTCAATAGTCAAAATAGACTAGGATCGAAATGGATTCCGAATCACTACAAACACCCATGGCACCGCCGGGACTCGAATCGAAACCTGGGGTACGGAGAGCCAGAGAGCTAATCACTCGGCCATCAGTCCTGGGTACTATAAAAATCACCCCCAAATATAAAAACATTAATTTAATTTATGTACAATTAGGCGTCAAATTTTTTATTTGCTCATTTTATTATAAAATATATGTTATTTAACGTTTGCACTTTTCATTTTTTGAGAGGCCCACTGCCTAGCTACAGTTTGTTGAAACCTAGCGGCCTATACAAACCTGCGTATCCCTGTTGTAAAGAGAAAGCGATGATTAATTTTAAATTGTATTGTTACCTTTATGAATCTGAAAAAATCCATAACATCAAGTGATATCATTCCTCCAACAAAAGAAGATTTTGTTTCAAAGTTGTAATGCGAAATATAATGCTTCATAATATATTTATTTAGTTGTAAAATTATAATTATAGTAAAAATATGAAGGTGTCTATAGAATGGAACACACTAAGAGAATTGAAAAAAAAAGTGCTTAAAACTTTTATGCCAGCTGATTGATAGCATTGCTGGATTTAGCGCTTTCCCTTAAAACACTTTTTATTAAATTCGGGCTTTCTTCAGACTGATAATCAATTCTCTGGATCATCCACACCCTTTTATTGAGTTTCCACCCTTCCTCAACAACCAGTAGATCGAACGATATTTTTCTTCCATTGAAACCGGAAACTAGAAGAATTCCGACGTTTAGATCGTTTTTCACTCTGTATCTTTCGTCTCCTGCTTGAAGCTGCAGCGATTTTTGGATTAACATAGAAAGAAATACTAAACCTAACCCTCCAAAGATTTTAAGCATCAAGAAATGGCCACTCTGATAAACTCCTTAACTTTGGATATTTCCAGAAAAGTTAGAATGTTTTGGAATAGGGAACAACATAGTTCCAACAGTAATTGTTAAAAATTAAGACTACTGTCTTTGGTGCACTTACCTGCAATAAGGTTTTTGTCAATGTAGAGGAAATGCAACAATTTAAACATAAATCGAAACTTATATAAATTTTATGACATGGTAGTACGGGTTTATAAAAATTATTTATATTCCTACTAACTAACTCCCAGGCACTACAACTATTCAAATTATAGATAATATTAAAAACTATGATCAATTCAAATTAACAATTATTTTAGTAGATTCTAGTAGATTCTTAATTATTAGAAACTTACACCAATTCATGACTCATAAATGAAAAAAATTATCAATGTGGATTTTAACATAAATGTTATAAGCATGTTAAATATGGCGTGAAAGTCGAGTTGATACATTTTTTATGCCAAATCAAAACCGATAAATAGTTTGCTTTTAAATATTTACAGAAATATAAGCCCGACTCGTGCCTCAGTGGGCACATGCGCGGCTGATGAGCATTAGGGTTGAGGATCAATCCGCTGCCGACTTTGTTGTAGACACTAACGTGTTGTTCAAAAACGATGAGACTCAATGGCGTTTGTGATATTCAGTATCTTGCCTCGTGTGTCGGACTACTTGGTGGCAGTTTTCAGGGTATTCACCCATACGATAAGCAAATGCATGGTAGTTCACACTAAAAGTCCTTCCGGAAAGCACTGCTCTCCTTCTTCAGCGACTCGGAGCCAAGTCAGACTTCTACCTACAGGAGCTTCATCACAACAGAAGCTGCAACTTTCCCTCCATCCATGAGCAGATTATGCATGGTATGTTCATCCGCGCTATAGTACACTGAGGATTAGACACAAAATATCAATTTTCTTTTAAATCAATTTTACAAAATAAGTTTTCAGATGAAAGAAAATTATTCCAAAGTTTGCTATTAGGTTGATTAGGAATTGAATGTAAATATTTTAAATTGTAACATCACATTGTAAATAAACAAATATTACAATTAAGTTAGTTTTTTAAGTTTAAATAAATAATGTAAACCAAAATTATTGCTATTGGCAATACCTTGTGTTAACTTAATAAATAAATAACAATTTATCATAAAACCGCAATTTAAATTATATTATTAACATTATTACTTTCACAACTTTAATTGAATTAATATTTTATACTCCATAATCTTCGTATACAAAACTCTAAGGAAAGAAAGATAATTTAAAAATTCTTATCGTAAGGAATATTTTACCGGCGTTTATTCTATTTATGGTAATTTATATTTACGCATTCCATGCAAATTAAATGCCTAAGAGTAAGCTTCATAAATATTCAGCATTAAAATCCTGAACTGGACATTGTATTCAAATAAGAGAGGAAAAAGTGTTTACTATACCAAACAGTATGACTTGCTAGTTGTTTTAAAAATATATTTTTAATAAATGTAACATTATTAACGCTTTATTTATTATCTTAAATATTTATGTGGACTTGAAAATTAACAGACCTCTTCCATTATTCTAATGTATACATAAAATAAGTTTTTTAATTGCTATATATTTAGATAATGGTTTATATTTTAAATGTCAACTCAGACAATAAATCTGAGTCAATACCGAAAATTTCAGTTCCAATTATTTTCAAAAGCAAATATTTACCAAGAAGCAACTAGTTTTTCTTATTTTTCGAAAGAAACCGATTTCTCATACTAAAATTCTTGCCCAGCTTTTCACCAAGTAATAACAATAAAAAACGCTGCCAGATCTAATACATCACCCATACTACTGAAAGCTTATTTATTCGAGTTTCTTTACTAGTTCTTTTTCTTAATCTTTTTTCTTTAGAATTTTTAGATGTGTTCTTATTGAATTTTTATAAAGCCGTTTTTGTGAGCTACGTAAAAAATTCGAAAAATTCCAAGGCAATAGAATTGGAAAGCAAAGCTATCTAAAATCGTATGTCTATAAGTTGTGATGAAAACATTTTCGTTTTGTTTTCAACGACAATTTTGCTATCGAAGAACTTATATCTGATGCATATAATATCAAGTTGAATTATTGTTAATCTATTAATTTTTAATAAAATAATAACTTTCAAATATTTTAAGTAAATCTCTTCACTTTGTTAAAAACAATTTTTGTTATCTTTTGCATAGCATAGTGCAATGGTTTCCCTCCTTCCTTTTCTTCGAAATTTCTGCCTTCTCACAGACTGAAGCTTCTTCCTTAAAAAATAAATCGACTCAGGTAGCAGTGGAAAAATTAATAAATGTTCACAGACAAAAAATGTTTCAATTAATGAAAACTGTGCAAACAGTTAATAACATCCAGAGCACCAGTAGAGAAACACAGACTTACCCATATTTGACTACTAAAACAGAAAAAGAGCCCCTCCCGAAAATATTCGTTTTTGTGTACCATCTAACCGGACATTTGTGCAAACGCATCGTCGACGCCACCTAGTGCATAAGAAAAAAAGGTACTTACGTATTAACGCCACCGCAGCAGAAGTTGCGCTAATGCGCCAATAAAGAGCTGTCAATGCACCAAAATAGAGACTGTTTTTGAATCTATGTTAAACTCAATATCGGCCCATTTTCGACCGAAATCCCATTGACTACTTTGAGTTTTGAATTTCGAAAGTGTTTTGATTTTAAATAAAGTGTTTTATATATTTTATGATTTGTCACAAAAATTTTAAGTGTAGATTGGCGCCATTAAAAACCGCCAAATCTGTAGCTGCGGTGGCGTTAATACGTAAGTACCGAAAAAAATTGCCGAAAATAAGGCCGATATTAGTGCTCCAGTAGACCCAATGATAATTTAAGTGGACGAGATCATTATCAGGAAAAAAAAGAAATTGCCGCTGAAATTTCAGAGCAAATTATAACAAAAAGTGAGGAGCAAATTGAGAACATCCCTGTGCCAAAAAACAAAAAACGGCGGGGCATAAACATTAAGAAAAAGTTCCAAGCTTTTAAAAAAATTCTTTAAAAAATAAATTGGCATTTATTAAATAGTAAATTCCCTTTATAATTTTATCAAAAAAAACTAATATTTTTCATACAACTAGTGGGAATTCAAGTCTATTTCTTTTAAAACAACAACAAAAGTAACCATCGAAAATAATAATTAATTGAGTTCGCATTAAAAATAAAAAATACTTTTTGAATATAGAAGTTGTAAATAAAGGAATGTTTCATCGTGTAATAAAGTTTCTGATACTCAAAAAAAAAAAAAAAAAAAAAAAAAAAAAAGGAGGTCGAAAAAGCTAAAGGATGATTTATAAACTTTTGTTTGCTACGGAAAAGAATTTCAAAGCAATCAATAAAATAATTACCAATGCATATAACCACGCTGGAATATCAAAAAATACTATTGCTCAATAAGAAATTAGTAATTTCTAACATTATTGAAATACATTTCTAGTGAAACAACATTTTTAAATTAAACCAAAATGACATAAAAAATAAAAAGATTTTGGATCAAATAAATAAAAATATAATTAAGTACAACGAAATGAAAAATGAAGAAATATTTTAAGAAATAGAGTTTCTGAAATTTCATAGAAAAAGAAAAGTTAAATATAAAAAGGACAAAGGAATATTAAAAAATAGCTTGATTGATTCAAAAATCTACAAGATAACAACAAACTACTCACTTTCCAATAGATAAAATCATTCGGTACCTTCATAAACCATCGAAATCATCAAATAGAAAATTAATATTTCATTCAAATATTAAAGGTGTACATTCAAGTATATTTATAATAAAAATATTTTAAAAATAACGAAAAAAAGCATGGAAAATATTATATATTATTTAAATTTGATTTTAATATAGAAAAAATTTAATAATACACTTAAGAAGAACAAAGTTCAGTGAGAATAGAAATAATTGAGATGAAAAATAAAGAAAGTGAGAAATAATTCCAGAAGTCGTAAAAGTTGTGAAAATTAAAAAAGAAAGTAAAGTAGCAAGAATGAAAATAAAAATAACAATATTTTACAGTTAATAATTTGCATTTAGAAATAGACTTAACAACAAACAATTTTGAAGAGAAGAAATAATTAGTAATGTCACAAAAATTTTCAAGCTAAGAAAGAAAGAAAGAAAAAACAAGAATAAAATATGTTGCAGAATTACAGCTCTGAAAATAATCACCAACATACTTATGAAGAAAAATTGCACTTTAAGATTATTTACACATCTTGATAATGTAACAAAACGACAAAAAATATTGCTTCGATATCCCGATGGACCATCTAATTGGGAATTACGAAATCGATTGTACCACAGCAGAAAATTTTATTTTTATTTGTATAGTAGATGATATTTTTACTTCAAATACGTAGATACTATTTATGTGGATGTGCTGTGTAGTCATGTCTTCTATTTCCAAGAATATTTTTGAAAATTCGGAATTATAATTATATTAGAATTTGTGGCCAGGGAGTATTCATCAGTTTGACAGGTGAAACATGTGTAGATGGACCAGATAGCTGAAATTCCATCAAACCATGCCAGCCCAAATTGCTGCCGAAACGTACTTCTGAAGGACGACATTTCCGGTGTCGCGTTGCCAGGAGTTTTTGCTAACTGTCGTGATATACCGCAAGTCTTCTATTGCGTTTTTGGAAACCCTGTCACGAGATGTTTCCATCAATCCACAAATTTGCGTTCGTTACTGGATCATTGTTACAAAGCATTGCCCCTTCGTCATCAGTACAAGCCGTTGTTGTCACTTGCCGGTCTTCATTTGCCGTGGTCCGATTCATGTTGAATGGCAATGGTGTGCTACATAAAATGCGGAAGATGCGATGTTGCGAGTTTGATGCCTTGGTGGGGTCCTCGATGTCAAAAGAAGATTTCCACAGATCTTGGACACGACATGGTTCCACCACTGAGGCATTTAACATGTAACACGTCTCTTCCGTTTCTATGTAGTTTACACCACTGTAATTCGACATTATTCAGACAATTGCTTATGGTTACAGGCAGTGCAACGGCGGCTTATGACAACAAAAATCTAATAATGCAGGGGTGATGGTTTGTAATGATGGTGGGGTGACGACGCTAGTTTGAATATCTGTAGAAGCATTTGGTGGCAGGGACACCAATATTCGTTGCTAGAAGGCTTGAGGGCAAAACACAATTAGATGTAATTCCTGGCAATACAATCACGTAAGCTTATTTGCTAAAGTAGTTGGATTGGCAGCCTAAACGTCTGATGCCTTCAACACTGTTACTTAGGCAAATTGGAGCATTGGAATTACGAAATCGATTGTACCACAGTTGAAAATATTATTTTGATTTGTATAGTGGCCCGAAATTTTCATTTGAAATACGGATATACTGTTTATGTGGATGTGGTGTGTAGTCTTCCATTTTTTAAGATCAAGAAGATTTTAGAAAATTCTGAATTATAATTATAATAGAATTTGTGTCCAGAGAGCTTCCACCAAATTGCCTGTAAAACATTTGAGGAAGGACCAGATAGTTGAAATTCCATCCAAATCCAGTCCAAATTGCTGCCAAAAGCTATTTTTGAAGGATGGTATTTCCGGTGTTGCGTTGCCAGGAGTTTCTGCTAATTGTCGTGATGTACCTGAAGTCTTCTATTGCGTTTTTGAGAACCCTGTCTCGGGATGTTTCCATCAGTCCACAAATTTGCGTTCGTTACTGAATCATTGTTACAAAGCATTGCCCCTTCGTCATCAATACAAGCCGTTGTTGTCACTTGCCTGTCTCCATTTGCCGTGGTCCGATTCATGTTGAAAGGCAGTGGTGTGCTACATAAAATTCGGAAGATGCGATATTGCGAGTTTGATGCCTTGGTGGGGCCCTTCATGTCAAAAGTAGATTTTCACAGATCTTTGACACAAACGGTTCCATCACTGAGGCGTCAAACTTGTGACGTCTCTTCCGTTTCTGGGTAGTTTACACCACTACAATTCGACATTATTCAGACAATTGCTTATGGTTACAGGCAGTGCAACGGCAGCGTATGACAACAAAAATCTAATAAAGAAGAGGTGATGGTTTGTAATGATGGTGGGGTGACGACGCTAGTTTGAATATAGGTAGAAACATTTGGTGGCAGGGACACCAATATTCGTTGGTAGAAGGCTTGAGGGCAAAACACAATTAGATGTAATTCCTGCCAACATAATTACGTAAGCTTCTTTTGTAAAGCAGTTGGAATGGCAGCAAATATCTGATGCCTCCAACATTGTTACTTAGGCAAATTGGTGCAGACTTCTCGGATTAATTATAAAGTAATTTATCAGCATTAAACAAAATGACAATAATATAAAATTGTTGTGGACTGAATACATCACCGGTCTATATAGCTTGAAGAACAGCCTTCTTCCCTTTGAACAGTATTTTCGAAATTATATGTGACACTACATTGCAAATGGAAGTAAAATATTTCAAACGTTATCGATACAATTCCGCAGGCAATCGAACTTGGCATGCTGCAGCATATAATATCAAAATGTAAATCTTTTCCATAAGAAATTTTTATTTCAAAAAAAGCATCTAAAATAATTGAACTAGCTATATGTGTAAGCAGATAAAAAATTTATTTAATATTCAAATAATTAAAGTGATTTGGAATCGAAATATATTTTATAGAGATTAGAACTGAATATACAGGAACCATTTTCGATATCATTAATGCTAGTCGATATCAAGATCATATTTAAAGAACAAATATTTGTTATAATTTGATTAATTACAAACGCTGCAATATCTTAACTATATATTAATAAATTTAGAAGCATTTGAAAGAAATTAAAATTTTCCTCTCTTGTGACTTCGTTAAAATTTTCATCTTAATTTACGTAAATAACATTTTAAAGAATAAAAAGTATATTTAGCAATTAATTCCAAGTTTGTTACTTATTCCATTGTGAAAGTCTAAAAGAAAAAAAGAAAGAAAAAGTTTCAATTTATCATGATGTACAATCCTAAGAAATATATGAGAAAATTTACAAGCAACATAAAGTACGAATATGACAGTTTCAATAAACTTATTAGATATCGATGCTTTTTCTAATGAATATACAAAGTTTCAATGAACCACAGAAACAAATGAAATGATGAAAAAAATTTAAATACTGAGTTATACTTCTAGGATTTGAAAATATGATGTAATAAAAAAGATTTCGTTTCAAGGAAAAAAGAATACATTTTAAGAATTTTTTTCATGATTCGTACTGTACAGCCAATACCAATTGAACATCATTAAAATATAGCAAAGAATAATCTTTGTTCAACATATAACTTATCGATTATAAATTTAAAAACATTTAATCACAATAATAATTCCCATAGTGTAAAGCAGCATTGAAGACTGAAGATATCATAAATTTTGCAAATTTTATCAACGTCCTTACAGTTTCTCATATTCGCAACAGCCTGACGAAGAAAAAAAACTAAAAAAGAATTAAAAGTCATTACTATTTCTTTAAACAACTTGCTGATTTGGATCAAAAGGCACTTTTAATTTCAAATATTAAGAATATTCTAAAAGATGAAAAAAAGACCTGATTAACTCGCTGCGGTCTGAATGAAAAACTCCAAATAATATTATAAATGCACAAAATTATTGAATAGGTTTCTTTTGATGCTGATTATGCAAAAATTTCCAAACTCCAAATAAATTAATCAAAACGTAACATCTTTAAAGAATTTACTCTATTGGTTTCCGAAGATATGCAGTATAGTAAATGCAGTTGTTATTTCCATGTAGTGCGAAAAACATTCTGGAGAATGTTGATTTTAAGAATTCTGTAATTGTTAACAACGAAGCTCATGACAGTCACTCTTATTCGCAACAGTCTTACGAATGGGAAAGATAAAAAAGTCATTGGCACTTTCGAAAAAAAAATTTGTTTGATTTAATAATATGCTCTCTTTTTTTCTTCAAATACTATGAATATATTTAAAAGGTGACGAAAACAATACCAGTTTGATGCAGTGTAGATGAAAATCCTTTTAAATATTATAGGTACTTAGAATTCTTATACTGATATAATATTTTCAAAAATTAATTAGTCAATGTAATGACATTTTACAAGTTAAATTGAAGAAAAGATTTGTTTTAAAAGTTTTTGAAACACTCCAAAGAATATACAGATTGGTTATAAAGAGACATTAAACTATATGCACATTAAATCCAAAGAAAAACGACTGAAATTGGATTAATTTACTAAAACCATAAACAGCAAGATTTGAGAAGCACCGAAAAATAATTATGTCAAGAATTCTGTGAATTTTATCTACGAAGCTCCAAGTAATTTTTCATTATCAATAATCTTATGGAAAAAAATAGAAGAATTTAAAAATTTCAAAGTCAACGACTTTTAGGTTTAAACAAGAATTGTTATCACCTTTCTAAAATAAGAATATACTAAAGAAAATGAAAAAAAATGGATTTCATCAACTACCTTCATGCAGGATGAAAAACCATCAGATATTCTTTCTGAACAAAATAGAAACTGGAAAGAAATCGCCAACATCTTTCACGAAACTTGCAAAAGACATTTATAATTTAATCGTGATGATACCCTTAAAGAAATACATTTCAATGGTTTTCGAATTCATGCAGTACAATAAATTGAGTAATTATTCTAACTATCACAATAATAATCCACGTAGTGCAAAACAACATTCTGGAGACTGTTGATGTTAAGAGTTCTGCAATTTTTATCAACGAAGGTCCTCACAGTAACTCGTATTGGCAACAGTCTCACGAATGAAAAAGAAAAAGGTTTAAAAGTCATTGCAACTTTCGAAAAAATTGATTATTGTAACAATATGCTCTAATTTTTTTTTTTCAATTATCATATATATATTTAAAAAAATGAAGAAATACATGTAATCAACTTGATGCTGTCTGGATTAAAAAAGTCTTTCAAATACAATTATGGATGCTTCAAACTATTTATCTTTCTCTATACACCTGACTAGACAAAAACTTCAAAATACTAAGTAAATTAACTAAAACGAGATATAATTAAAGAAACTCATTTCATTGGATACGAAGACATACAATACTGTAAATGCAGTAGTTATTTCCACTTAATGTAAAACAACATTCTGGAGACTGTTGATGTTAAGAATTTTATAATTTTTATCAACGAAACTCATCATGACTGTCCCTTATTTGCAACAGTCTTACGAATGAAAAAGGAAAAGATTTAAAAGTCTTCGGAACTTTCGGAAACAACTGCTTATTTGGAACAAAATGCTCTTCTTTTCTTCGAATATTATGAATATATTTAAATAATGAAGAAAATGGATGTGATCAGTTTGATGCAGTGTGAGTGAAAGACCTTTTAAATATTATAATAGACACTCACTATTCATACTGATACAACATTTTTAAAAAATAAATTAATCAATGAAAATGATATTATTAAAGTTCTACAAAAAGTTTCGTTTGAAACAATCCGAATAATACGCAAATTGCCTTTAAAGAGAAAGTATATGCGCAATAAATTTAAAGAAAAACGACTAAAATTGGATTAATTTACTAAAACCAAATACAACAAGATTTAAAAAACACCAAAAAATAATTGTGTAAAAAGTTCTGTGACTTTTATCTACAAATCTCCAAGTAATTCTTTATATTGTCAATAGTATTATGGAAAAATGTCAAGAATTAAAAAAAAAAACTTCATAGTCAACAACTTTTATATTTACAAAAGAATTGCTCTCCTGTTTCCAAATAAGAATACGCTGAAGAAAATGAAAAAAATGGATTTAATCAACATTGAGCGCCCAGGATGAGAAAACTTCAAATACTCTTTCTGAACAAAACAGAAACTGGAAGCAACATAACAGAAAGTGGAAAGAAATCGCCAACATCTTTCACGAAGCTTGCAAAATGACTTCATTCTGCACTGTGGATAAAGCATAAATGAGAAATTGTGAAAAAAAAATATTTTTTTTTTTAAATTTTATTATGATTGTCACCAATTCTCCAAATTTAGTTTTCAATTGATGTAATTTGTTAATATTTATTGGTTCATTAAAAAAAAATTTCTTCTCACATACGTTTGATGTATTATTTAATGTCTTTGTCTTTTTAAATACCTTAATGCCTTTTCACAGAAATTACTTTTCTTTTCAAAAACATGAATAATGATTTTAAAAATACAGAGAAAATGTGTGTTGTTGGTTTCAAATGCCAGGCTATTCATTAATAGAAAATTATAAATATACCATATTCACACATCCTGATTAGTTTAATTTAATGAAAACTTTATCAAATAAACTTCAAAATATAATCCACTTAAAATAAAATATTTACCTTGCTCATATTTTAAGAGTTCCCATTTTGTGTCATTGACCCTTCTCTATTCTCTATTTGTGTAAAATATATCCTAACTTTTCAAACAAAAATGAAACTATTTAACTCAACATGGAGGCTGATCAATTTCTGAACTTTCGCAACTTCTGTTCAAAAATCTCCTTCCATCCTTTCTCACGATTAATGGAAACAGTAAGCCGTATCCTAATGAGTCCCGGATTTGAGCCGGATGGCCACTTAGTCTGATTTATGGACGGCATTATTATCACGGGGAGACAGAGCTCGCAAATGCAAAATCATTTCGCTTTCATTACGTTGAATTAGCTGAGGCATGCAGCTCTCGAGGCATCTCCTTTAAATACAACAGCACAAGATTTAAATGGACTGTAAAGAGTCATGGCGTTAACGACATTGTTCGCGCAACGGCAGCTCCTGGCTTTTTAAAAAGTATTGTTATCCCAAAGCATCGACTTAATTTGTTTCTCAGAATGGCTCAATACCTAGATGGTAGCAGAAAAGATTGTATTATTACATAATTGGTAAAATTACTTGAAATGGACAAGCTTTTTGATCTTTGGAAACGATTAATGAAATTCATTGTCTGCATCAGAGAATATTTTTGTTGCTTTTTATCGATTCAATATTTGCAGATTTACCTCTCTCATTTTTGGGTTTTTTTCCACCTCTCTCCTCTTTTGGTTTTGCGCCTTCAAATAATATTATTTAATTAAATTTACTAATTTAAATTAAGATAACGAACATTTTTAACATAGGAAAGAAATACTGAAAGATAATAATAATTACGTTCAAGTATATGAATATTTTTGGTGTGGAAAACATATATAGAATCAGTTCGTATTCTTGTTCAATTTAAAATGTTAATAACTTTAAAGCTATACATAATTTAAAAAATCTTAATATATAATCGTATAGTTAAAGATTGAAATGTGGATGGTGGGAGGGAGCAGCTTGTCATATCGCGGCGAGAAGGAATTGTCTTAGAATCTACAGCCTATCGCTAGTTTCCTTTGTTATTTGATTCAGACTTGTTAAGAGAGTGATCAAGTGCTCCTTTAAAAGGCATTGATGATATCTAACAAAATATAACAGTAAAACCAACACTGAAATAAAACTTATACCTATGAAATCAAAAATAAGTGAAGTCTTTGGTGAAAAAATTTATGTGAGCTTATATAAAAAAAAAGATGGAAATAAAACTTAAGAACCACCAGAAGACCCATTACCCTTGGGAGGCTTCCACCCACACCGTCAGCTACATCTTTTCCAGAAAAACGTGCAGTGTAAATTTCATGTAGCCTACTTCAGTTTCCATAGGCCCAATGTGCATTCGTTGACATTGTACTATAACATCGTTCTGTTTCAATAAATGTCTGCATCATTCATTTGTATCCTTATTTTATCCACTACCCCGTTAATTCTTCTCGATCCCTCTGAAAATCAGACAGAGATGCTTTAACGCTGTTGTGGTTTTTTTTAATTAAGAAAATGTATTAGCATTTAATAAAAATTAAAGACCGGAGTATGAAAAAAAAAAAAATTTGTTTCAGGCTACAGATTTTGAAAATGATATATAAAAAACTCATTTTAATTCATTACAATATATTTTTTATGGAAAAAAGATTTTTTATCTTTTTTTACTTCAAATAATAAAATTCAAAAATAATAATCAATTTCAAATATTTCAATAAATCAATTTTTTTCAATTTTTACAAAAAAATATTTCATAAATAGATATTTTTGAACAAATCCACTCTTCCTATCGTGCCCTCTTAGAAATACAAAATTTCAATTTTTAAAATATTTTATTTAGACATCGGTCAAATAATTCTTAATAAATAGTAGTAATTTCTTTCAAATAAATTTTATTTAATTTGATTTCCACTAGAAATAAATAACATATTTATAAAATAAATAACATTTGCAATTAAAAATAAGTACAGTAAAAGGTAAAAAAATTAATAATTTTTAAAAGTAACCATTCAAAATAAATGTACATTTTCACGTGTTGCTTTTATCAAATCTACTTAGTTACACATAACAGTTAACGTGGTTTTTTTAAAGATTGACCTAAGAAATCTAAGCTATTTAAAGTATTTTAATTTTAGAAACCTATCCATCATTTTTACTCAAGCAAGGGATATAAAATAACATTTTAATCGTTGAAATAAATCATAGGAGTTTTGTTTTAATAAAAATTTTTGAAACTACCGCCTGGCACAATGCCTATCATAATTTATTTCTTACAGATGCTACGTATTTGCTTTCATACATATTTGATCTTCATTTCTTTTCTTAATAGATGTCATCATAAAAATGTTTTTAGTTTATTCATATGAATCTCTTTAAGTCCTGTGATGACTACATTTTGTATATAAATCATTACTTCAAATTATTTTGGATATTTTTAACTTAGCATTATATATAAATTTTCATATACTATTCTATTATTCTATTTAAAGCACTTGTGGTTCTTATTGAATTGAATAATTTTATAAAACAAGTATTTACTGAATAAAAATTTAGAATTCAAGCTATTCTATTCCATAGCAAAATGCCCGTTAAATTATTAAACTATTCATATTTATTTTTCTTTAAATTTTACTATTCGAATATAATCAATTTATAAATTAACCAGAAAAGAAACTCTTTTTTAGATTACAAAAATTAAAAATTAATTAATTATATGAGAAATCATATTTAGAACTTCATCCCGATATCTGGATAATTTATAAATATTTTCTAATATATTTACATGTATAAAGAAAAGACATTGCTTATAGAACTATTTTTCTATAAAAATTATGTTTAATTTATTTTTTATTCACATACACAGTTATTTGTGTCAAAATTTATTCAAAATACTATTCTATCATTCTTATTTTTATATAAAATGCATAAATATAACTTAAATGAAAGATTTACAAACAAGTATGAAATAGGAATTCTTAAACAAAATATTATATTGAAAAATAAAATGTCATTAAATTTTTTAAAAAATCATCAATCAAAAATCAAAAATTTATTAATTTACCTTACTTTATTTTTTCATTTTACGACTGCCAGCGATTAATCTTAGTAGATCAAAAATAAACTACTTAACCAAACGATTTTATGAAATTCTTTAAAACTTATAAGTTTTATTAATATTTTACGTTCTAAAAACATCTCAACTCTATTTCGTTATAATCTTCAGTATGTGGATTAGATTTCCTATAGAAACGTTGATATCATATACCAAAATATCATTCATTTGAAATAATAATACTCCGTTAGTAATATTCAATTCATTAGTTTTCGAAAAGTGAGACACCATTACAGTTAAAAGAGCAAAGATATCCAATTCATTATTAGTGGCGTCAGTTAGGCGGTCTAGACTTGGTGAAGAAATACTCTGGAAAATGACTCTTCAGGGCGAATTTTAATAGCAGTGCTGCTCGTTTATTAAAAAGGGGCAATAATACCTCGAATTTCGATAATAATTGTTGACTATACGAACTGTTTGGCTAATGAGGAAGTTTCGCAGTAACAAAATTTTAAGTTGGGTTTTAGAAAATAACTTGCAGACAACTATTAATCACTAATTCTAACACGAAATTATGTATGCAAAAAGATGTTTTTAATTTAACTCCATTTTAAGAACAATATTTAGTCTTGCTGATAATTTTCATACTAAATTTCTTTTTATCCGCTTTTCGAATTTTTTATTTTGAAATGTTCCATTCTAGTAGGAGAAGAAAAAAAAAAATCGTTTTCTTTTTAAATAATAAAAAATTGAAGTGAATTGATTCACACTCGAAATTTAATAAATATTATATTATTTTTGTTACATCAATAATATAGTGCCTTAGCACGTTTTCTAATACAGTAGACGGGGTCAAGTAATATAAAATGAAAAAAAAAATTGTAATCGGAGGACAGGTTGCCAATATCATTACGAATTTAATGTAAGAACAAAATGCATAATAATAACCTTAAAAAATTAAAAAAAAAACTATAGAATTCCAAACGATTTTCTTTTCTCGAAAAATCTCATTTTCACTTTGGAATAAAATTGTTTTTGCTTTCACCAGACGATCTATTAAAACATTTTTACATTATTTTTCTTCTGAATTAAGTTTTCTACTAAATTATTTAATAATGACTCAATTATTTTGTAAATAAATATTATGTATAAAAAGCTCGTGCAGAAAATTAAAGAAAAAGTTCATTGAAAGAAATGTGAACATAATTAAAAGTGATCAAGAACACGAAAAACATACACTTTAAAGTTTGGATTAATTATTTATTCAACAATTATACACCATTTCAAACAAAACAGAACATACATATTCTTCGATTTACACAGTTAATCGGTTCCAAGAAACTTTTATATGCAAAATCATATTAAGAAACAAAAATGGAACAAAATGCTAAGATATTTAGCTAAAAAGCAATCACTTCAACCTAAAATAATTTTCTAAGACAAATAAAAAACAAAAAATTTGAATGCATTCATGAAATTACAAATCCATAAATATATTTTATAATTATTTTATAGTACTGGCAATATAAAATTCATAACAAAGTAAATCAAAAAGTTTAATTTATGTCATTATTGTCACAGATTATTAATTTTTGGTTCTTAGTTCAGAATTTCACTTAATAATTCCGAGGACATGGAATTATAAAAATGCTACAAAAATTATAATTATTTATCACTTGTACTATAAATATAGAATTTTGAAAGTTTCAAGCTAAAAACCATTTAAACGAAGCGTATTTAATCTTCTTTATTCTATAGATAACTTTAAAATAATATTTTTAAATACAACACGTAAATATATCAATTATCAAGTATCAGTTATATTGAAAAGAATCTCGTATAATAATAATACATGAGCTATATTTTTCAAAATATTTAAAATAAAAATAAAATGCTTATATCAATTAATAAACTTGTAGGCCAAATAGAAAATTCTGTCAGTGGATTAAAACAATGGTCACCAAATTGAGGTACTCAAAGTTATACTTGGAGGCACGCCAAAAGACGTAGACACGATCATTAGCAAATGTATGAATCGTGTATTAGGTGAATGCGAGTTTCTCTCATTGGTCGCTGTGTCTAGTTTCAGTACTGTGTGGGGAGCTTTACGTCATCAATGCACAATCTGAATTTAAAGAAAAATCTCTTCATAATTCGTGAATGGGACTGAAAACCAAACATCTTTATTTAATAAGCACAACAAAGGATATAATCTTACATTTGGATTTACATACCTGTGGGAAATCGCATTTTCTGCAATGACAACAGTTAAAAACAAGTACAGAAATAAATTACAATTAGAAACAGATCTTCGAATTGCATTAAAAGAAGACATAAAACCAGATTTCTCCAATATTATTAAACAAATATAATACACTACCAACGTTAAACTAATTCAAAAACGTTAAATTCCAACGTTAATTCAAAATGTAAAGTTGGAATTGAATTGAATGTAACTGTCTATTTTTCAAATAAATAAATATTAAATAAATAAATAATATATATATATATATAGTGTGTGTGTGTGCGTTAGATGGGGTACAACATTTAATTATTTTCGTCTTAAAGGTACGTGTTCAGAAAAGATTGGTAGATTGCTGGATTAGAGAAGGGGTAAAGATTTCAAATCTCTCAGATGCCACTCTTGGGAATGATTGTTCCAATCTGATGTGGCACAATGAGGATTCATTGTAAAAGCCTTATCTTAATCACCTTTAGCATGAAGCAATTCGCCGCTGCCACTTGAACAAGGAGTTCTCGCTGAGCTCACATCCAACATTTATCTTCTGTAGCTCAATTACATGAAGAATTTTATCGTCCCTTTCGTGGGAACCAATGAGAAACACTTTTTTTTTTTTTTTTTTTTTTTTCCAATTCAAACAAATTCCTCGTATATCATGCACATTATTAACATGTTAGAGTGGTAAGGCCAGTCTGCTTCACTTTGAAGGTAATGAAATAAATTTGTAGTATGCGCTTAACAGTTCCATTCCCCCTACTCAAAAACCTTGAGTAGGGGAATGGAACTGTCTTTAGCAAATCTGCCGATCCGACAGTGAATACCCATACATCAGGTACTCGGCAATTTAACAACATAATTTATAAAAACTTTAAAATATTTCACAAAATATTTTCTCAACTCATATTTAACACAGTTTTATCATTAAAAAGAATACACTGTCAGTTTTTGCAACAATCAGATAACAACCAATGAATGTTTACAAACTAAAGCTTCGAATCTAAAATCATATAAAATGGCGTTCAATAATACATTGTATTTAGACTTCAAAATTTCGTTGGGCGTCTGTTTGATTAATTCTCTATCCATAATAAATATTATTCAAAGTTACTTTGTAAATCTCGCGTTATTTCTCCCTTTGTAAAGGTACCACCCAGACCTAAGGTATTCACCACTTTTCGCTACAAGTTTATAACTAAATCGCAGAACCATCCTGACCAAAGTATTTATAATTATATATTTATGTGACGAAAGTTCCGACTATCTCAGCGAGACGGAAAGCATTTATCAAAATGCATAATTGACGAGAGTTTCAGAGAGATTCTGATGTTATTCCAGCATTTATTATTGTAAGTGCTGTTTCGCTGTCTTCACTTATTCATCAACTCACGTATGCTTCGTTGCGTGAAACGCGACATGGTTCGCTCGTGTTAAATAATTATATGCCAGAGGTTCTTTTTTTTTTTTTTCACCATGGTCCCTTGGGCACTAAATGTAGAACTCCTAACCGTGTCGTCTGTTGATCAAACTGTAACCATGACCGACTGTTGCTTCTCTGGAACTAGAATATGTAATTTTGATAACAACACGTAGCTTTCGTAGTATGGTAATGTTTCACGTAAGGTTTTGGAATATAAGGCTCTCTTTTGCCATAAATAAGGCTGTGGTTTCCATTTGAGAGAGAGGACTCTTTGGAGAATAAAAATAAAGCACGCCATGACAAAGAAAAATTAAACTCTTTTTCGTCCTGCTTGTTCTGTATAAATTAACTTTCCTCGATACTATTAAAGTGTAACCTTGAAATTTCTGTAGTATAAGAAATTTAGAATTCGTTAAGTACAGAACTGTAATATGACGTACTCTTTCACGTAAGAACTCCAAATATTTTCATTTTTGATTCTCGAAAACTGAAAAGATTACCATTCTGTTTTATAATTACTATTTAATTACCAATGACCATTATTTATCTTTTACCCTTCTTCTTCATTGGCGCAACAGCTCCGTGATGAGAAAATATCGTCTGCCTACTGGCAGATTTCGAGACAGGAGAACGCTGATATTAGAATGCTGAATTTTTTTAATGATTTTTAAAATGCTAAATTTTTTTTTAATGGTGATATCTTTTTTGGGGGTAGCGTTGTTACCCTATGCTCAACAGACACAACGAGATCTACTGTTTAAAGTGTATTCCGAACCACTACAAACATCCATGGCACCGCCGGGACTCGAACCAAGAACCTGTGTCACCGAGAGCCACTTTCTTTTATCCTAATTACCATAAAAGATTATCATTTCGTTTTTAATTAAATGTCCTCTAAGTTCAGTGACATTTTGTTGAAAAATCTGATCATTTCAAAAAAATTTCATTTCATTTCGCAAACTTTGTAAAAAAAAATTTTTTTGAATGCTGTTTATAAATGGTATGCAAAATAGAAACATACAGCAGATGTATTAGTAAAATGCAGAATATAATTATAATGCAGTAGTTAATGAATTTATACTATATGTATATTTTTGTGACTGTTTCAAGTTGAACTAGGTATCTAAATCAAAAAATAAATAGATTAGACATTTTAGTTTTTTATCCGCATTTACTGATCTATGTAGTTAATAAAAGCTCAGAATAAACATATTCAGAAAGGCTGAAATATTTTCAAAATTTCAATAAAAGTCCATACTTAGTCATCCAATTTGTAAAATCTTTCCTCTACACTCCAGGGCAAGATTATCCTGAATCCAAAATATCATAGTTCATTCTTACGATTCCTTCATTGACTGGTAAAAAAGGAAATTCAAAGAGAAATATTCAGGTAGAGATGTAACTAATTACCAGAAAATAAATTTATCTAATTTAAAACCGTTTTAATGCGTTTAATTATTCATGTAATTTATCATTGTTGTAAGGAATAATGTTTGTTTGATTAATTCTCTCTCCATAATAAATATAAACTTTAAATCATAAAGTCAGTTAACCGTCCATAATTGTTACTCTCTATATTTTATTGCTTTCTATATTTATATTTTATTGCTCCTCCTTGTATGTCCGATATAGGAAGGAAACCTCTCGACCTGGTTATTGACTCTCGGAACCCGCTACTGGACATCTTTTCCTTTTCGAGGCCCTCCAGTAATTTATTGTGGAGGGAAGTTTGGCAAGCTCATTCTGTGCCCTTCCTTTCTTCTCGTTCTCTATCCTCTGTCTTTCAGTCAATTCTCCAACCTCTCTCTCTCTCTCTCTCATGCCTCCAATACCTTTGTTTTGTATGTTTTTTTAGATCACCCACCCCTTCATTCATTATTCGCTGGATTTTCCTCATAAAATCCGCCCCTAAGTCTATAGGCCTTTTCATTGGTGGGGGTGAATGCCGACACTTAATCAGGTCGAAGAGGCGACAAATCCTTTTTGTACATTTTCTACAAAGTACGTGCTTATCAGCATATCCGCCACTAAAGGAATCTGTTTCCATTAGGAAGAGACACCCCATCAATAAATTACGCGAGCATAAATAATTCTTCACAATGTGAAGAATTATTTGTAATTATTAATTTGTGAATTGTGTAATTATTGTAATTATTAATTTGTGTGCACGACATGATGAAGTTTCACATGTCCCCGCCAATTAAAACACAGCACAGAGACATCATTTTCAGCCGCAGTTATGGCAAAAGACCTGCTTCCTCCGGAAACTGGACATTCCTTTGAACATGTAGGATTCGCATCCGGTAAGGGCTAGTGACCATCATACATCCGCTTCCAAAGGACACACATATAATATACCCCCATAACACATGGATTATATAATAATTGTAAGCAATTTTACCTTAATACAAAAAATATATTGACACCCTTGCACGACAGTATACATATGTTAAATATGTATATATAACATGCTTTGGAATTTGAATATTTTTAGAGAAAGTTTCTATTTTAGAGAAGATTACGATGAAAACTACAAAGGTGCATGCGTTCCAAAATCATTTACAAAAATATTTTTGAATACTAGACATCTTGGTCTGATGTCATTCAACATTACGACGGCAGATATATAGTAGATGCAGCATTTCCCAGAGTACTTCGTGGAAGAAGAACTGCTACTCAATGTCAATATTTTAAACAAACGGCCGCCATAATGGATTGGAAAGGGGGTCTGCAGTGAAGAGTTGAAATTGACCCCCAATTTCACACTCTTCACTGCAAATCCAGTGGAAGGACTTTCCGGTTTATGGATGTATCATGTCCATCTCTGCCACAGCCATGGGAGCTTTCGGTTCGGTTTCTCTTGACGGGTTTCAAACTGGTCTCTTTTATGCAACATATCGACCACCTGACCACTTAAGACAAAAATTAATGAAATGTAATATTTAAGTAAACATAATAACTAGAACTGAATAGAAATGCTAATTGACATTTTTAACGCATTAATTGTACAGGTTAAAATCAGAAACCATTGAATGAGCCGACTATTTTTTTTTATAAAATATTATAATAAATAATGTAAATCAAGCACGAAATAATTCCATTTACAAAAGAAAATGACGTTTAATTACACAATTTCCTTCTGTTAACAAAATCTCAATCATTTCTGATTTTGAAAAACATACCAAAAAAAGAAAACAGTCTCTTGACAAAAGGTTTAAAAAGGAAATATGAATATTCCTTTCAGCTAAAGCTAATATTCTCCGTGAAATTAAGTTTACAAAAGCACAATATTTGACGAATAAAATGCAAGCTCTGTATCCCTAATGCGTTCTGAAGTATCATTATGTTAATAATGCACTGGGCGTTCACTATTTTTGTTGAAAGATTGAAAACCTTGTTCTCTTTTGTACTGCTTAAGTATAAAATTGTTTTTCTATGCAAGGCAATCAGATTTTTGTTTAATTGTGATTATACATTTATTGTAAAAGGTTATAGTTTAAAAGAAAAATATTAACGTAAATGTCAATGTTGTAAGTTCTTACACAAAGAAGAAAAAGCAATGTCTATTTTTAAAACGTTTTATTTGCTTGTTAAATGAATAATCTATTATTTTCCTGATAATTCTCATTTTTGTTTACCTTCGGCATTTTTGAATAAGTCAAGGTGTTTATTGGTCAGCTTTATTTTAAAGGTATTTGGGAATTTGAATTATTATTCATGGCTTAAGGGCCTGATGGCCGAGTGCCTCAGGTTTCGGGTTCGAGGCCCGGCGGTGCCATGGATGTTTGTAATGGTTCGGAATCCACTTTAAACGTAGGTCCATGTCTAATATGATCGTCAGGCGTAAGGCTGACAACCCTACCCCGCAAAAAGATAACATCTCCTGTTTTAAAAATCTGCCTGTAGGTAGACAGCCTTGGCCCGCCATAGGGTCCGCCGCCTGTTGCGCCTATGATGATGATGATGATTCATGGTTTAATTATTGTGCGTGCAACATCTGTAAGCATTTTTTATCAACTAAAGCAGTGATAGTCAACCTAGTGCCTACCGCCCACTAGTGGGCGTTCCAGCTTTCATGGTAGTCGATAGGGAAACTCAACACGCGCTCATCATACCATATATATATATATATATATATTCTTATCCCACTTGGTAGATAGCAACATCTAGATCAAGTCCAAGAACCCGTGTTGTCTCATGGAAGGAGGGAAAGGGAGGGGCAGCTTCTGTAGAGCAACCGTAGGTAGAAATCTGACTTGACTCCGTGACGCTGAAAAAGGAGGACAGTACCTTCCGGGAGAATTTTTAGGGGAACGGAATTACCCTGCATGTGCGTATCGTATGGGTGAAAACCCAGAAAACTCCCACCAGGTAGTCCTACTGATAAGGCAAGATGCTAAACATCACAAACGTTATTGAGCCTCCTCGTTTTTTGAAACAGTGTCTACAACTAATGCTCACCAGCGGCGCGCATTGCCACTGAGCCCTGAGTCGGGTTCATACCATATGTAGAAATATATAACACTGCTATTAGGTAAATAATAATTTTAATTAAAAAAAAAAAAAATTTATTCTCAGGCTCTAATCAGTCACACAGATTAAATACAGATTCTGACCCAAAAGTATATACAAATAAAAACAAGAATAAAATCATTTTATCATCCATTGTGGATAAATTAAAAAAAAAAAAAAATTTCAGTTTTGTTATAAAAATTACTATTTTTGATTCATTTAAAAAGAAATAATTAGCATTTAGATAATTAGCATTTCTACATTATTTTTGGACATTTTACTTACGAAAATTTTAAAAAATAATAATTAGTAAATAACAATATTTTACTCACACACCTTAAAAGCTTTATTCGCCTTAAAAGGCAACCAAAATTTTACTCACTTTAAATTTTATTCACCAAAATTTTACTCACCTTAAAAGCCAGCCAAGATTTGGTGATTAGATTGATTCAGTAATACAATAATACTGTAACTGAAATCAGTCTAATCATCAAATCTAGGGCCAGCTTTCAATGTGAGTATTTTTTTCAGATTATATTTCATTTATTAATATATGTTCGCGTACAACAACATTGTAACAGTCAAACCTCCTGCAACACCTCCAAAAATAATTACAGAATTGATTGTACTATCAACGGAAAAACTGTGCAATAAAAGGAAATTTTTGTTGATATAATGGCTTTTATGTGCAATGAATCCAAGATCATAAGACCTTAGGGACATCATGATTTGGTTTGGTTTGGTTTGTCGCTCTACGGTTATTTTGTGCACACTTTTGGCTAATTAGACCGGGACCTACAGTAGGGACTCCATGAAGTGCTCATTCACGTAATTTCCCGTAAAAAATTCTTCTTCGTTGCCCTAACAACAACAAAAAAAAATTATAAAAAATACACAACAGTATATTAACTAACAAAGTCAAACAAACCGTAATGTATCGATTTGAAATATTATCTTTATACTAATTTAATTTTAAAAGAACGAATTAATATAACTTATGCTAAAATAATCATATTAAACCCTTATAATAAGCATATAAGTTTATAATGCTTTTACTTAATCCAAGAAGGAATCCTCGGGACCTGATGGCTGAGTGACTAGTACTCTAGCGCTCAGTGCCACAGGTTTTAGGTTCAAGTCCCGGCTACGCCATGTTTATAGTGACTCGAAATCCACTTTAAATCGTAGGTCTCGGTTTAATATGATCGTGTAGAGTGTATGACTGACAACCCTACCCCGAAAAAGAAGAACATCTCCTGTCTCGAAATCTGCCAGTAGGCAGACTGCCTTAGCCCGCCATGGGGCTGTTGCGCCAATGAAGAAGAAGAAGGAAGGATTTCACGGCTTTAAGTATGAATCTCTTACTCTACTTTTCTCCAAATGTGTTCTAATGGGTTTAAATCCGGCTATTGAGGTACTATTTTCAGAATTTGTGGGTAATTATAGAGACCCCAGAAGAGAACGTTGAGAACCTTTTGATTATCTTGAAGAAAAAAAAATGTTTGAAATACACAAATGTCGATCTGATAATTTCAAAATATTTAGATAAATAGTATGATTTTAATATCTAAATAAAGAGCACTGCACCATTAAAAAGTATACCAAATTACCTAATCCTGATGCTAAGGTGCACAAGGATACATACAGGCAACTAATTTACAGTTCCGACTAAATTCTTGGAATTCAGTTCGTTATTATTTTTTTTTTTTCCCATAAAATTATCTGTCGATTGAAACCAAAAATTGTAATTTTGCTTGCATTTCAAATAAAACATGATTCCAATATACTTCGAACTTATTTATCGTTAATTTCGTGAATTAAAGATAAATAAGTATGTAAATTTTATTTATTGAATTAATTTTGCAAGACGTCCTTTTCTTAAATTATTTTCGATATGATTTTCTTCTTTAAAGCGGTTTTTTTTTTTCCACATGCTACACTATAGAATGAGATAAATTTACGAATTTAATGAAATTTCGAACTGATTTACACTACTATAATGAAGAATAATCAATTTCGAATTCTACTTGTTCTTTTCTTACAACTACGAATCTCCTTCTTCTTCTTTTTTTTTTAATAATAATAATAAATAGAATATAACGAAATAAGCAAGAGAGATTAAAGCCTTCTTCTTCTTCTTTTTTTTTAATAACAATAATAAAAGATATAACGAAATAAGCAAAAGTAAAAGCCAAAAAAAATATATTTGTAAAATTATGTTAAGAAATAAAAATGAAATATGCGTAACTTACAAAAGATTATTATTTTCGTAATATAAAGACATGAAAAATTTTATTTCTTTTTATGATTTCATCTATCAGAATAAACGATGCTTTTTTTTTTTTTTGCAAATTTTCTAAAGCTATTTACTTAAAAATTTCAAATAAATGCTTTTTTTTTACATTCAAATAGTTGTCGCAATATTCGATTTTTTCCTTCATTATTTTAATATGACAATGTTAAATGTTCTATTTTTATTCATACCAGTACATTTAAAATAACAATTTTCGAATGAAATGAAGATCTACTTCCTCTTCTATTCCACTGTACATAGAACGAAAAAAAAAATGCTTTCAAAATTATCATTTTCAAAATGGATTATAAGCATTATTTATTTAGCAGTACCATTTATTGTTTGCGTGTTGTCCTTTCATTTATACGGTAAAAGTAATTTTTTTTTTCCCCCTCTGCAAGGCAAAAGAAACGAAGTTTGTTTGTTTTTTAATTAACAAATAAAAATATACTTATCCAACTGAAAAATAAGATTTCTGCTTACGAATAAATGAAAAATAATTGAAATCTTATACGAATTTCGTTCACGTAATCGTAATAAAGTGTTTATTACAGTAAACGAAAACCTATCTCTCTGTCATGGAAAAAAAAATTATATTTATAAATAAAATCTATAATTTTTCCATCAAGTGTCTGAAAACCACAATTTCCTCAGTTTTATTTAAAAAAAAATATTATTGTAATTATGAAACTAACTCATATTCGATTTTTATTTGCACATTCACAAATGATTACTTATTATTTAATTCATACGAAATTACATTTCTCCCATTATAAAATCTATAGTTTCTCAATTGAGTAATAGAAAAATTAAAAAGGCTAATTTTTAAAAAAAAAGGTTTGATATTGCATTTGTGAAAATATTCAGTTTTTCTTAATAATTTTAGATTTATCGTTTAAAAAGTTGTAAAATAAATACAAAAATAGCTGGAATCTTTTGTTGTTCATTTGTGACATTCGCAGTTGATTGTCCTTTACAGAGAACGAGCCATTCATTATAGATTATCTTTTATCGGAAAAATTTATTTCTCCCACATAAACAAGTTATTAACAAATTAAATTAAAAAAATGTAAATTCTTTTTTTTTTTTTTTTTTAATTTACTCCATACTTTAAATTTCTTTTCAAAAATTATTGAATGATGATAAATTATTGATTTTTTTTTTTAATTTTGATTCTTGAGACTAATTGATTATTTTTCATAGGAAGAAAACTGCTGTATTTCTTCCATAGAAAAAGAAAAAGAAAATCATTAATTCCTGTAATTTAGCAATGGAAAAACGGCTTTAGATTTAATCTAAAAACTATAGCATAATAATATACGATTAAAGCTTCATACAAATTTTCAATTCAAATTACAAGCGATCAAAATTAATTATTAACTCTTGACGAAAATCTATTTCTTCATAAAATAATAATAATAATAATAATAATAATAATAATAATAAAACCAGATATATAATTTAGGAATAAAGTATAACAAAAAAAACAACATGGCCTAATTCAAAAATGTCTGCTATTATATTTATAAAATTTAAAATTTATTTTGTATTTACTTTTAAATTCAACCTAAAAAAAATATAATAAAATAATGGACTATCGAAATCTTTTGATTTTTTATTTACGCCTCTCACATTTTACATACTTTATAGGAAATATAAACCCCCACGGAAAGAAAATATGTTATTAATCAATTAAATAATAAAAAAGGGTTTTTTAAAATTTTTTTACATATATAGATTTATTCTGAAACAATATAGCGTAGTGAGGGATGATTGAAATATTTCGATTTTATTCACACCATTTAAAATCCTTATAAGAAATTATTTTTCTACAACACACATAAAAATGTGTTTAATAACCAATTAAGTAGTATAAAAAGAATACAGATCTGCAATGAAAATAAAATTTTTCGATTTCGAACCTGCACAGTTATATACACGTTTTCGGTTAAGTGCTAATCGATCTGTAGTTGGGAGACCCCGCGCCTGAGAACACGGACATGTTCCGTTAACCTGTGGCGAGGATAGCAAGTGTATCAGTAGAGTAGTGAGAGCCGACTCGTAAAGGCTGTTGCTCCTTCTAGTGAATTATTATCTTTCTTTTCATAGCCACTTATACTTCAATAGAGCATCCTCAAACCCTATGTTAGACGTCCCTTCTTCTCCTACTTTTGTACTCCAAAAGGATCAAGATAGCAGCAGCAGTGCTTTGTCAAATGGAGATCGTCTTCATCAGGTTCTTTACTGGAATGTTCAACGACGTTTGGCGCAGTTCGTATCCGCTCAGCAGTATCATGGATGCTTCGGTCCAAGGAAGCAGCAGCTGAGAAAAGATTTGATAACGAAACGCGAAGGTAGCTATGGCATTTGTTACTGATTGTGTTTTGGATTTCTCATGTTTTAGTTGCTTATTCGTTGTGTGTATGATTCGTTACGAAGTAGTGCGATGGGTTCTCATAGGAAAGAATGGATTGTTATGTAACTGCAGTGTTTATTGATTGTTGACTAAGGAAGCGGGTGTTGTGCATCTCTTGATCAATGTGATGAACTGGCAGATGCTGGCGTTTTGATCCCTATCCCTTTATCCACCAAAAACCGGCTCTTCGTTTTTACGCCGACTAAAGCCAAGAGGAGAAATGTATTGTAAACTTAATCTGCTTTTATCCCGAATTACAAGCGTGACCAAATTTTTTTAACCTTGCTAGTGCTTTTTATTTGACAATTAATTAGCAATTCGCCGGAATGGATATTCTATGAAGTATGTGTTCGATATCTTAATATGACAAGTTAAATATTTTATTTCTGTTATTTATATCATTTAACACTTTGTTTACTTCGTATAATGGAATGTGTTTTTTTTTTTTTGGGGGGTTTTTGTTCTAAAATAATTCAAATATATTTGGTTTGTCATTATAATTCAAAAAAATTATTAATATATACGGGGATATTTTATGATATACTTAAAATCTAAATTTTATATAAAAAAAAAATTTACAAATTGAGTGATGAAACTGATAAAATGAGTAATTATGTAAATCAGAAATGAATAAAAAATAAAAATAATTAAAATATATGATAAAACATTTAATAGTATATTTTAATATTTTCTGTTAGATTTTTATAGCAGATAGCTTAAAGAAATTGTTAATATTGTTTATTTACAAATCATGCAATTTCTTTTATTAGTTTTAATTCCTGATTGTTGTTTTTAGCATAATTATTTTACATAAAATCATATTATGCAAGGTGTAAGTTGGTATATTTTAAGGAAGGTTTTTTTGGTTGTTTGGCATGTTTATAAAAAATAGCATCATTATAAAATATTTTATAAATTAAAAAATATTTTATAAACTCAATCAAAACTTTTATTATTATTATTATTATTCAAATTTTAAATTAATAAAAGTGATGTTTTTAGTGAAAATAAAACTAATTTAAGATACAGTTTATTTTTTATGAAACTCAATAGTTAAGCATGTGCATTCATTTATACAGTATATGCAGTGACTAAAAGATTGTAAGGTCATATGAAATTCTACACTTCTTTCAAACTTATACAAATTAAATTAATAAAATTAGTGGTTTTTAGTTGATGTGGAAATATGAAACATTATAAAACGTGTTCATTCCAAAATATGAAACATAAAATGGAAGTAACACCCTTTTAATATTTTTCCCTTCTAAAATCAATATTATTTTCATATATAAATTTGTACTAAGAAAAATAGCAGAATTATGAATTAATAGATGCATTTGTTTGCTTTTTGCTCTATAGATTTGATTTCTGGTTGACTTTTTAAGTAGATGTATTATTGTTTCTTAAATTTTGTTCATAAAGCAAAAATAATTTACAAGAAAGAAAAAAAAAATTGGGGGGGATTATTTTATTTATACATACAAGTATTTTAAGATTTCAAGTGAGAAATCCTTAAAGAGTAATTCGTATAATTATTCCTATATTTTTGTAAAATTATATATAACAGTGAATAAAACTACCTTATAAATTATTTTATGTTAAAAATTTTGTAAATTTTATAAGGAAAAAATATTTTGATTATAGATTTCCTAATTTAGTAATTTAACATGTAATATTAATAATTTTAAGAAATTTCTGAACTTCAAAATTTTTAACCTAAATTTCAAAACATGCTTCTTTTGAGACCAAATTTTTTTTTTAATCCAGGTTTTCAGATTCAAATTTTAAAAGTTTATCAAAACATTTTTTACATTTTCCTATTAATTATATTGTTGGAAAAAAATCATACATGAAGAAGTTCCTATAAATTAAAATGTATGGAAAAACATTATCTTAGGAAGACAAAGGCCAATTAGCAGATTCTAGTATTTAAATAAATAATTGTTTATTTTCCTAAAAAAATAACCTCAGAAGGTAAGAGAGTGTTAAAAAATTTTGAGGTGCATTTTGTTGTAGAATTTTGCAGACAAAACAATCCACAGTCATAAAATGTAAAGCATAGAAAAATCAAGTTGTAAAATCAGAAGGATGAAGAATCATAGGAGGGATGAGTTTGTAAATTATTCACATTTAGCAATTATTCAAAATATACTTGGTGGTTTTCTTTTTTTTTTTATATATAGGAAACTGATTAGATTTTTTCTCTCTCTTTGTGAATTAAAATCCTTCTTATCATAGCTTAAAATATAAGTACTTACAAAATATAATAAATGAATTAATTTTATGTTTATGAAAATGATTTATTTTTATTTTGTTAAAAATAAAAATTTTTATGTCAATGATTAAAAATTACAATATTTGTACTCAATTTTATTAGTTCTTCATGTAGTATAGAAATATCCAAGTTAGCAAAGTTTGAAAAAAACATTTTACCAAATTTCTTTAAATATTCGTGAAATGTTATATTTATTACTTAATTTGGTGATTGATTTTTAAACAGTTTTGACTTATATTTATTTCAAGTAGAATTTATTCTAGAATATATGTTAATCTTTTATTTCAAGTTGTATTTCATTCTAAAATTACCATTTATAATATAAAAACTGTTAGTTAGTAATTTTTATAATCAAATTGCTGTCTTTGTAAAAGTTTAATTTTGCTAACTTAAATTTCTGAAGTTCTTAAATGAAAATGAATTAATTTATTTTAATTCATTATGTAGAACATTTGTATTCTGGTAAAAAGTACACTTAAATGTGTAGTTTTTCTCCCTCTAGTGAGCATCTCCAATGTGGTCATCTGGAACAGCCATAATGCAGAGGCATGTTATCACACATTTTTGGAATTCAAAAAGTACTATCTGTTCCTGTGACATAATACAAAATGATGAAGCTCCGCAAACGTGCACACCTCCAAAACTAATCAAAACCAATGAGTAGCTTGTCTTTTCTGTGTGTCAGTGTGACTGTTGGCTGCGATTTTAGCCCTCCTTGCCCAGTAGCTAGAAGAGGAGGGCAATGAGGATGACTAGTCCAGACAAAATGGAAAAAGGCTAGCTCTGGTTTCTCTACATTGGCGCCAGCAACGCAACAAAGCACCTCCACCCCCAATCCTACAGTTCCACCTCCACCAACAATGACTCCCCATCCCCAGTTTGCTGAGGGAGGTACAGCCATATGGTGTTCAACACCAGATTATGGGCCCTCTGCAGCAACAAAATCGCGCTCACTCCAGGTCCATGTCGTCTCTACCTCAGGAGTCGTTCATGATTATCCGAGCAAAGCGCTCAATCGCCGAGTCATAATCAATGTGGGAGGAGTAAAACATGAGGTCCTTTGGCGAACTCTAGAACATTTGCCTCACACGAGACTCGGGAAGTTGAAGGAAAGCAACACCCACGAAGCCATTATGGAATTGTGTGATGATTATAGTTTGGTTGACAACGAATATTTTTGACCGCCAACCTCGTTCTTTTAGCGCTGTAATTAATTTTTTATCGCACTGGTAAACTTCATTTGGTGGAGGAAATGTGCGTATTGGCGTTCAGTGACGATTTGGTATACTGGGGAATAGACGGAATTGTATCTAGAATCATGTTGTCAGCACAAGTACCATCAGAAGAAAGAACATGTTTATGAAGAAATGAGAAAAGAAGCAGAATCATTGAGACAAAGGGAAGAAGAAGACTTTGGAGTTGGACGGTGTGCACCCTACAGGAAATTACTGTGGGATTTGCTAGAAAAACCAACATCTTCATTGGCCGCCAGAGTGAGTATTGGTAAAAGAGACCCAAATGTCAAAGGATTGAGCTTTCAGTTTTGCTAAAATAATTTTTCGTACTTGGTATTCATTGGAGTCATTTCATATACGCTTTATATTTTTTTGTTTGCAAATTGTTGCATGTATGTTTTAAATCACATAATGTTAAAGCAATGTTTTTCATGTGCAATTTTTATTTTATTAAAGTATACATATTTATTACGCAAACACTATATATACATACATATTATACATGTCAAATTATCATTAAATTAATGAAAGCTGATTTTAAAAATTTATAAACATTTAAAGACTAGGACCACTGCTGAAAAAACATGAAACACATTTTTATTGCATTTTATATTGTCGACAGTGGTTGTCTGATTAATTCAAAGAGAATGCTAATGTAATAAATAAATATGTGTGCATGCTTTTTTATGTGTGTGTGTGTGTATAAAAATGATCCCGCTGGCCTGCAGTGCTTCATTTAATTTTGTATTATGTATTTTGTTGAAATTTTTCAATTATTTTCCAGTAACATACAGCGTATCTTCTACCAATGCCTTCAATGTTGTCGTCATTTGATGTTGGTTGAAATGGGCAGAGAAAGCGACTGTTCTCTCAGAAGCTTCAGATGTTACTGCCTTTTGCATGTCTGTTTCTCATGCACGATTTTCGAGATGGATGAGTGGCTCATCTATTCATCGCAAAGGAAATTGCATGCATTTGTTGTTGATGGCTGTTTTAAGATGTTTGTCTGCATCTGTGAGTCGTTGCACATGCTTCTTTTTGTTATGTTTTCAATTATGCTTTTAAACTGTGATTTCATGGTTTGCTGACCTGAAAGTATAGCTTTTAAAATTATTATACCAGCTTGATATACACAAATTTTAAAATGTTTTTCATCTTCTAAAAATATTATTTTAATAATTCTAATCTAATTTTAGTTATTAAATGAGTAAAGTAATTTTTATTTAATTTCAATTTGTTTAATAATTTTTAATCAAATATGTAATATATTTAATTAAGTATTAAACTGTATATATATATTAAATTAGTATATACATATATATTAATAGGCAATATATTTAATTAGTATTAACTTAATCAAGTATTAAGTATTAATTTTTTTTTTCAGTTTTTAAAAATATGAAAAAAAAAACTTGGTTTACTATTAAATATAACAGTTGTAATTTTAAGTATTTTATAAAATAGCCAATTAATTTTTAAATGTAATAATATTTTAGTTTGTTCTTATTTATTAAAAGCATTAATTAAATTAAGCTATACAGTCTTAGGTTTTACAGATTGATAAATATTTGTTAGTATGTGCAATATTATTTAAAGTTAGGTTTCATTTTTAAATATATGTTTATAATAAAATAAATTTATATCTGCAAAAAATATACTTATAGTTAAGAAAAACTTTTAAAAATCAAAATGGCATTTATTCTCAAAAATTTCATTGATAATTTTTTTTTTTTTTTTCATAAAATTATTTACAGCAATTTTTTATAGCCAATATGTCCTTAAAGAATTTCTTCGTAGAAGCTTTTTAATCTTATATCTTAGCAAATGTCATCAAGTAAAGAAAATTATTTTTATTTAACACATTATTGAGTTTTATACATTACGCAGTATCATTAAGGTTTCTCAAATCACCAAAACAAATTATTTTTTATTGACTGGCATGTTGTTAAAGTACAAATAGCTCTTTTTTAGAGGTGCTGTAATTTGTAAAAATTAATCTTGAATACCAACATTTAAATAAAATCCTAAAAAATTGCAAAGAATATACGATTTTATAATTTAAAAATCGTTCTATCAATATGGGCTCATATTTATTATTTTCCAAAATGGTACTTAAATATTATGTAATTTGAGTTAAGTTAATTTAAATTCTGATTTCACTTTTTTTCCCCAGCTAAAAATACTGCATTTTAAGTTAAGGTGATCATTTAAATAAAATATTATTTGATTTTTTTTTTTTTTTTTTTTACAATGTTATTTGATTTTAAAAAATAAAAGAATTCTAAACAAGTTTATTGTAAACTGATTATTTGCCCATTTAAAAAAATTCCAGTTAAATTTATGCATCAAGATTTAAATGAGTCTAAAAAATTGTTACTAACTTATGGAGCTTCAATACATAACTAAAATATCATACAAAATAATTATAATATTTAGCCGAAATAAATTTCAAATACTTTTAAATTTGTAATAGAAGTCAGCTAACCATGTTATATACAGTTTTTACCCAACATATGCTTATTGCTGTGTTTTTATTTTGATTGCATTTGTGTTATTTATGTTCTCAGCATTTATAATTTTAACATTCTAATTTTATTTTATTTTTTTCAAGCTGATCACAGTGCTCCAGAAAGCAATTTTTAATTATTAGATATTAAACTGTTAATTTTTTATGTTTTGCATTTATTTTCAAAGCCCCATCCCTGCTCAAATTTGATTCTTAATGATATGTTTTTCTAGGTTGTAGCAGTTCTCTCCATTCTATTCATTGTATTATCGACAATCGGACTTACTTTAGGCACCTTACCAGCTCTTCAAGAAAAAAGACAAAGATGGACATGAGGACAATCACAAACTTTGCTGTAGTTGAAGCAGTTTGTATTACTTGGTTTACGCTTGAGTATCTCTTGCGTTTCATGTCAGCACCAAATAAATGGAAATTCTTCAAAGGAGGTCTTAATATCATTGACCTCTTAGCAATTCTGCCCTATTTTGTGGCATTTCTTATTGAATCAAACAAGCAGACAGATCAGTTTCAGGATGTGAGGAGGGTGGTGCAGATATTCAGAATCATGCGGATTCTCCGCATACTGAAATTGGGCACGGCATTCTACCGGACTTCAGAGTTTGGGCTTTACCTTAAAAAACAGCTATAAAGAGCTGGGCTTGCTGATGCTTTTCTAGCCATTGAGTCATGATTTTTCAAGTCTTGCCTATTTTTTTGCTGAAAAAGATGAGAAGGAGACTAAGTTTACAAGCATTCCTGAAACATTTTGGTGGGCAAGTATCACAATGACAACAGTCGGCTACGGTGATATTTACCCCACCACTCCTCTAGGGAAACTAGTTGGTAGCATCTGCTGCGTCTGCGGTGTGCTGGTCATTGCTCTGCCCATTCCAATCATTGTCAACAATTTTTTGCAGAATTTTATCAGAATCAGATGCGACGAGATAAAGCCCTTAAAAGAAAGGAAGCCCTTGACCGTGCACGTAAAGAAGGGAGCATTGTGTCTTTCCATCGAGTTAATCTCCGAGATGCATTTGCTAAGAGCATGGATTTTATAGATGTTTTTAGTTGACAGTGGTCATAACGAGAGTCAGGTGATTATAATTGATATTTCTTACATTATAGATCAAATTAATTTTTAATGTGTATCATTAGTTTATTTCAAAGGCAGAATAGCATTTGTTTTTTATATGAATTAGACCTATTTTAATCCTTATATACCAATTATGAATTTGCTGATGCTTGCAAATTCTGACACTTCTCTAATTCAATATCTCTTACATCTTCTAATAACATTGATACATTTCTGCTGTATAATATCTATCTTCTTAATAATTTTTCAGTTTTTATCTAGCTTCAAAATTTATCTACGTATTAACAGGAAATATATATATATGTGTTTGGTACTTGTTCATTATAATTGAATCTGACTGCTTAGTGACTTTTGTTTAGCTTATGACTTAACTTTGGTTTTAATATTCTCTGCTGAACAGATGTGTCTTGTTTGTATATTAAGTTTGTTAATATTTGTGATATTTGTTTTTTCTAACTTTTTATTTAAAATTATCCAAAGAAACATTATAATTGTAAATTGGCATGACTGAATGTTCAACAAATATTGATTAAAATTTGCAACCTACCAAATTAGTAATATCTCTACATCTGATGTCTAAAAAAATAAACCAAAGATGCATATTTATTTTGTAAAACTGTTAATTAAAATTGTAATATTTATTTTATAGAAGTTGATGTCAGAAGTGAAAAGGTATTTGAAAAGGAAACTAGTATGAAATGTGGAGTGAAATAAAAATTTTCTATTGCTTTTAGATTTATTGACTGTATGATAAGAAAAGTTGATATTGATATTTCCTACCTAATTAATTGCAATTCATAACATCACCATTGATTCATTTATAATGAACAAGTATCATATTTATTTTCATTATACTTAAAAATAATCATCTAATATTACATTATTTGATAAAAAAAAAAAAAAATTGTTATAGAAATAATTTTTAAAAAGGATGGGGAAATATGTTTTTACAATATAAATGATTTTTAAATCATTATATAAGGCTCTTTATTCATTAATTTAATTCAACTAATATTTATTATATTCTTCTCATACAAGAAATGTAATAGTTAAAAATTAAATTATTCAATACAATATATTTTACAGAAAGAAATAACCATTTAAGTAACTACTATAAATAAAAGGATTTTTTTATAATTTGAATATCATTTAATTTATCATAGTTGTATCTTCACCAATTATAATTTCAATACAAGCATATTGATAAACAAATATTAGCATTGCATCGGTTAAACAAATATAAGCATTTTAAAAAGGATAAAAACACTTTTTACATTATTTTTTTTTTTAAAATTACATTTTACATTACATGCAAATTTATATTTGTTTATATATTTTTAAGTTTTACAAAAAAATCTATTTTTAAAAATATACAAAAATGATTTACATTTTTTTTTTTTTATTAATAATTACCTTCTTAAATTATAGAATCTCCTCAAAGAGAAACGCATCTGTCACCTTAGAGATGGCAGTCTGATGGCCAATTGGTTAGCGCTCTGGCCATTGGTACCACAGGGTGCAGGTTCGAATCTTGGTAGTGGCATGGATGTTTTGTTAGTGGTTCGTAATCCACATTAAACTGTAGGCCCCAATCTAATTAGCATAAAGTATGTAAACAATTACTGTAGAGCGATAAACCAAACCTTAAAGATGATGCTGCTTACCTAGCTACTGATGAGCCTATTCATTAAGAAGGGTACTTAAAATACATATAGCAAAATTAACACAAGACAAACAAAAAGCTCTTTCAATACACATAAGTGCATCTTCCAATAATTTGTGCTATATTAACCCATAACAGTCAAAGAACATAGTACACAATATTCAAACAGTTTTAAATTAGTTAATGCAGAACCGATCACACCATTATTTCTCTTTCACAATACATAAATCCATTTACATTAAAACATAAAAAATTATGAAGAAATTTAATGTCATTATTAATTCAGCTTTTAAAATACGTAAACTTGCATACACTGAGGGGGAAATCCATGTTTTCACATTCTTATCAAAGACCATCTGAATTGCCTTATTAGATTATCATCATGCCAACGTTAGTGTCCTCCATTTTTTTACTTTTGAAATTTTGCCCTTTTTCTTTTAAAAGCCTACCTTGACTTTAAGTCATTGGTCTTTGTGACCTTGAAAAACGATTTTACCAACCGGATCACAATCAACAAGCTTTATCAATGGGAAACCTCTTGCCAATTGCCTTGTTTGCTATGACATTCACACTTACTTAAGTCCCATAAGTGCCAACTTACCAAAGTCCCATAAATCATATCTCGTTCACATACAGTTCATTTGTCATCAAATTTGAGTTTCTGATTTACCTGAATTTTCATGAGATAACAGTGCATCTTGCATTGACCTCGCGACCGTCGATTTTGTGTGGTCTTGCAGCCTAGATATCACTTGCCATGTGAGCTTGCCTGTAGGTTGTTGTTGTTGCCTTATTCCATATGATCTAGCCGCAAATCAAGATGAAATCCACAAGCCCAAGAATTTTCAATAAATCATAAACAAGATGACGTCTAATGTTTCCATCATCCCTGTCAACACCCACACATTTCAACAGGTGTTTTGGGGAGTCCTGCTCTGAATAGTTATTACAGCCTGATTACAGTTTGTATACATCAGAAAGGTTTTTTGCCCCTTATCAAAAGAGAAGCATTTGTCCACTTGCAAGCCTATTATTGGTGGTTTAGTGCGACTCTATCAACCTTGATGGTAAGGACACCACCTGGAGCCTTCCTATTATACCAGGGATGAGTCAGTGGAATTTTCCATAGCTGCTGATTTGAAGTTTTTATCTTAGAGCAAATCTCAGAGTAGATCAAAGAGTCATTTGATATTGATATATCAGTGGTGTTTTCCTTGTCCAGATCAGTAATTTCATTGCCGTAGAGTCTAGTGTGAGACAAGATCTGTTGAAAGTAGGCTTTTGTGCTGTTGGGAAAGCTGTTTAAGAGTGTTTAGAATTGAAATAGCAGTTTCATTACCTATAGGTATCTAAGACAAATCCTCATGATTTCCTTGCATGAGATTCCTGTATTATACAATCCCTTTCCTCATCTTGATCTTCCAAAGAACCATTACTTGACTAAGTCAGATCCCCCTTCCCCTCCCTGATTAAAATCCTACAAAACCATTCAGGTTCATTGTTTTGAGGTTCCTTTCAGGGTACATCTATCATTTTCAATGCCTCATTTGTAGTTAAAGAAATAAGCATCTCGTTACCCTAACCTCGTTGAACTTGTATACAGTACAGAACTCTATGGGGTCATTAATAAAGCCAATTCATTCTTGCTTAATGAGTTATACTCTTTCCTTCACTTCCACCTGAACAACAAATCAATCACACCTATTAATTACAGAAATTCCAGCACTGTACAGATTACTCGTCTGGGCACTGCTTCTTTACTGGTCACTGAGTGGAATTCTATCTCAATGCATGGACTCTGTTTTTCTCTAATTCAAATTCTCCTTCTTTCCTGTTTAAAGCTTTGTTTGTGCTGTCACATGCTTCATATTTCAGTATTTAGTCCCAAAGTTCCAATATCATTTACTTTTCTACTTCCTCATTTCCAATCTCCCTAGTTAACTCTTAGCGATTTCATTTCCTGATATTTTTGAGTAAGAATACCATAGCTAATTATATTATTCAAACCAATTTAACTGTTTACTAATATTTTTACAAAGTTACTCTTATTTATACAAAAACCAAATGAGCTCTGACTTGTACTTCAAGCTTTTACCAATTGTGAATTTCTCCTGGTAACAATCCTATTAACTGCACCAGTACAGAATTTCAACAATTTTAAGATTTAACAAATATATTTTTGAATATTTACGTGTGACCATTAACAAAATAAATTGAACGTCATCAGTGATATTTACAGTAAAAATTAATGATCCATACAACTCTATCTCGTGATAGAGTCTATGCGTGACCTCTCTACCATGTTGGTCCTGTCGACCATCTGTGACTATTGTTTTTATCTAATTTAATCCTCAACTCTTTAACCACTACTGAGGCTATACAATGTTATACCCACTTTCACCAATCTTGTATAAAATTATTTTCTAATTTGTTATTCATTTTAGTGTTGTATTTCTTTTTGAAAAGAAATTTATCAATGAATTGTAATGGTTAGTTTCTCAAACTTCTATTATTTAATTAATACTTTATTAAAAATCAAATACAAATATTAAATTATACTGCTTACAGTTAAATGAAGTGCTATTATTAAGTTTTACAATTTTTATTCTTCTAGTTGATCCGGTAGAAAAAATGGGTTATAATAATGCGTGTCTATAATATTTTGTGGAAATTTCTTACAGATTGATACCACCAGTATTGGGGATGACTCTGCACGTATTCACACAGGTGCAGGATGTTACAAAAACTTTGATCACCCTTGGATGGAAGTATGGGAAATGTTCAAAGGAAAAACTCTCAGGCTCAATCCTTACCCTTGGGAGTTATGATAAACAACCCTAATAATCTTATTGATGTACAGAGCCAGCCGAATGAAAGCAGATTATCAAATGCTAATCTGAATCACTTGAATAATTCAAACATACCACCGAACTATCAAGAAGGATTTGTCTCATCGGTTTGGAACTGTATTTTTTACTCTTTTATATAAAAGCCTGTATAATTTTTAGATAATTTAGTTCAGCTTCTGTATAATTTAAATATTACTTAGTTACACACTAATTTTTATTGTCACATTTTTAAAATTTTGGATTCAATTTTATTGATAACTAAAAAATAAATGCTTTATTTTATTTATATAAGTTTTGGTAATTTTATGAAAGTAATACTTTACTATTCTAAGTGAGTTGAAAAAGTATGTAACTGCTTTTGTATAAATAATTTATATTTCAAGCACAGTTTTTGTTTGAAATATTGGAAGGTGCTTATGGTTTATAAGTTTTTAATGTAATTCATTTATTTTTTAAACAAATAATAAAAAATTGATTTATTATTATTTTTGTTTTAAAACAGAATAATAATATTAATTGTTAACTTGCTGTTAATTGGTATTTTAAATTTTATAAATGATTTTTTTTTTTTTTTTCATATATTTCTTAACCTAACATGTATAGTAGTTTAACAAAAAGCTTTTTGGGGAAAAAAAGTTTTTGCAATTTATTTACTTTTAAATGGTTTATTATAAAAACAAATTTTTTATTAGAAACCAATTTATCTTCTAACCAGATTTATTTTGTTTTATTTAATGAAAATAAGATAGTTCTTTCAAATATGTATTAAATTATTAAAAAAAAATATTTTACTTTTTAATTAGGATCTTGGGAAAACTTACACAATTTGGAAAATTCTTTAAAATTGCATGGGTAGCTTAAGATTTTCAATTAAATGTTTTTTTTCTTTCTGTCTAGGATGTGAAAGATTTTATTGATCAAGAACCATCTACTCACTGTGATCTGATGAGTAACATAGAGCTTAAAACTATTAACAAATGGGAAGTTAATAGTATGGAAAGTTATGATACATATGCAACTTGCAATTCACAGCCCTGCGCTTCCTCGCTGATTTATCTGCTGAAGATCCTTTTTCAACAAGGCCACCTCCTACTCCACCTAACCACAACCTTAATTCTAGTAATTTATACATAAACCCTATGGAAGAAACAACACAAACAACTCGACTTGCTTCTGGCGAAGGCAATACTGTCCATCATTTCTATTTCCCACAACATTCTCCAATTGGTAAAACCTATAGTTCTTCCTCAACAGACAGTGGCAGCTGTTATGAAGAACCTTCTGGAAGAACACCAGAAGGGTACTCTTCCCTCCCTACTTCACCTGATCCAAGGCAAGAGAGTTATTCTTTAACACCTGCTCTTACTACTAAGAAACCTTGGTACTTCCAAGTTCGAAAGCCAAAAACTCGTTTTGACACACCTGATGTATCGCAATATAGCCTACAATCATCTTTAGATTCTGTGACAAGCAATAACAGCTCAAGGCAGGGTAGTGGTACTTCATTAGGCAAATCTAAATTTGGTCTGAAGCCTTCATTTTCTTTTCGAGGTGAGTAGCTTGCATTCTATTAAACTTTTCATTTAACCATTAATTTATGATTAACATATAAATTTTCATAGTATAATTTAACAAATAAGTGCCAACTAAAGAATTTCTTGTGTATAATTTTGTCATAAATTGCATTTAAATGTTTTAATTCAATTTTGGGAAGTTTTTTTTTTTTGCCCATGTTGGGAGACAAAAAAAAAAAAGCTTCATATAATAAATGGATTTCTTTTAACCATGTGAGGTCACAAACTATCTACCACTATTTTAAATAAAATTTGGTACTTACGTATTTACGGTAACATGGCGACAGTTGCGCCAATAAGGAGCACACGCCAACCGCACCTTCCCCAGATTTGCGGTTTTTTAAGTGGCGCCAATCTACACTTAAAATTTTTTTTGTTCCAAATAATAAAATATATATGAAACACTTCATTTAAAATCAAAAACGCTTTCAAAATATTTTATTCCAAATAATAAAATGTATAAACACTTCATTTAAAAATCAAAACGATTTAAAATTCAAAACACTTTATTTAAACACAAATTAGTCAAAAACACTTTATTTAAACACAAAGTAGTCAAACGGAGTTTTCTAAGTCCCACACAATAAACACACTGACTGAAATTGCATTTCCAAACTTACGTTCACCAAAATAAAGTTTCATGTCATGGGAGTTTGGACATTTTCGTTGTTTTGATAAAATATTTCGCTCCTGAAAAAATAAAATTGCATCTTGTTCTGTTTCTGGCAAATCCCAAATACGCATTTTCATAGCACTACAAAATAGCATCAAAATTCAGCAAATCTGCAGCTGTTATATTGGCGCCACTTTAAACCGCCAAATCTGTAGCTGTTAGTTTGCGACACTTAAAAACGCCAAGGTATCGTTAATACGTAAGTACCTAAAATTTTTACTATGGGTAGGTCATAAATAGGATATTAATCTACCAAAATAGTTGGTTATACGTCATAATAGTGTTTTGAGAAAATGGAATTTGAAATTTTTAAAAAACCTTTTATTGAGTTAAAGAGACATGCCATTGAGTGACCAAGTGATTAAAGCATGATCTAACATCAGAATGAGGCATAAGTTCAATTCCTTCTCAATAATTTCTTTTACATTTTTATTCTGTATTTAAACCCATTTTAAATAATATAGTAAAATTATATGACTCAATAAATGTTTTTATAGAAACATACTTAATATAATTTTGTTCTAACATTTATTTATAATTTTTTTTTTTTTTTTACCGACCTTATTAAATACTGATTTTTTCTGTTAAACCTTCTTTTTATTATTAAATGTTTTTTTTATTATTATGCCTATACTTTTGAAAATTATGATTGTAACAAGCCTAAAGCATTCAATAAAATATTTTAACAAACAAAAAATTGAATTAAAAAATTTCTTTTCAGAATAATTTATGTACTGTAATCAAGAGTTATAAGAGAAGGGAAGAACCAATGGAGTAATGGAAAATTAAATGCATAGTAAGAAAGTATTGTCAGTTAAAAAAAAAATTTAAAGGGATAATTTTTCATGAAGTGAACAAAATATTTTCCAGTTCATGTATCCAAAAATCCTATGCATGTGAAAAATTTTTGTATTCATAAACAGATTGAGGTTGTGAAAGAAATTATTTTTCCAATTTTTAAAAAAAAAAAAATATCGCCCGTCTCATTTGGTGTTTGTACTATTTGTTATGCATTGCAGTAAGATAGTTAAGTATGATTATGTTTGCTAACATTAATCACAAGTTAATGACTGATATATTGAATGTAATCTGTATTTTTTTTATTTTGCAATCTCAAGAATAAATTTCAATCTTATATAAAAAAAAATTCGAAAAATACATGGTTTTAGAAAAAGTTAACATTGAAAGGCAATAAAATGATGATCTTTTTAAAAAAAAAGATATAATTTTTGCTAAAGTCATAAAAAAATGTTAATATGTAGATTGAAAAATATGTATTTTAGTACAAAATATTTATTAATCAATTAATGTAATTCTATTATATAAATGGAATTTCACTTAATAAAAATTTTAAAAAGTGCTAAAGGAGCACATATTTCATATCTTAGTAAACCACTAGATTTTTATGACATCATGCATATTTAATGCATGATGCATTTCTTTTCTCAAATCTATTAACAGGTGTGCCTTTTAATTTTTACCAGTTAATATCTTAATTATGACCTATACATGTATAAATTTCAATCAAGTCAGGGACAGATAATTCATGACCTCTAATAATGAGTTTTTTCTCTCTTAAAAAAAGATTTTAAAATATTTGAAAATGCTGTATAAGGAAGTGTACAGTATTTACAAATTTCTGGGATGCACTATAATATTTATTTCCTAAAAACTTGCAGTCAAATTTAAAATGCATATGAATATGATATTGTTAATTAATTGATTTATTTATTAATTAATATATTTATTCTTGAAATTTCTTTAATGGGAAAATAATAAAATTAATGATTCTAAATCTATATTTTAAATAGAAACATATAGAAATTTATCTTTTATTTTTCCAAAATTCTGGAAATTAAATTCAAAGTTAAATGTTAAGAAGATAATTTAATTGTGTCCTTTAATAATATGATCAGTAGTTAAGACAGTTACTGCTTTAGAAGCATATTAAGTGAGTGTTGAGAGACTTTTCTCAGCATTGAGGCTTATAAAAAGCTATCTTGAATCAACAATGAAAGTTCTTATAGAAGTTATTAATATTATTAAGAAGAAAAAAATTTAATGTTTTACAAATAAAATATCTTTGAGCCTTAACTGTACAATTTTCTTTTACTTTCTTGAGCTATTCTATAATATTTTGGTACCTGTTAATTTGGTAGTTATTTTTAAGATGTATATATTTTTGTAGGCAAATTTAGAGTACAAGAAAATACTTTGCTATGAAAAACTTTTTTTTAAAGATAAATTTATTCAATAAAAGTCATTGAATTTATTTCATAAATTCTTCTAAATCCATTAATAAAAGATAATTTTAAATTACTGAAAAGAGTCATGAATCAGTATAAAATATTCAATTCAGCAGTCAGAAATTTTTTGGTCCACTATTAATTTTAAATATTAATAATTTTTAAGAAAAGGTGCATTTTTATATCATGAAATGCATCTTTTAGAAAATTTCCATTTGCAAACAAAATCAATTTTTTTTTTTTTTTTTTTTATAGATGGTGGATTAAAATTCTTGAGTGATATTTTTAGTATTTTGTGCAATTATTTTGACATTTCAAGTTATTTTTTAACTTTTCATAAAACATTTTCTCTTGCCTAAAATTACCCTATCAATTCATTTCATTTCTTGTCTTTTAAAAGATATTTTTATTAATGTAGTTTGAAAGAAAAACTAAGTAAATATTATAAAAATAATATTAATAATAAAGTTGATTGTTATTTTTCTTTCTCTCTATTTATACAATCTCAAGTTTTCTTTGATCTCTATTTATACAATATTAATGATAATATTGGGAGTTTGGGCCTTGCCAAAAGTTAAAGTACTGTTTTATACTGAGACCTAAGCTTACAACACTTCAAATATTAAAAATCTGAAGCACTATATAAAAAAATCATTGTTAAATGCTCAGTAGAAAATTAAATGTTGATAAAGTTTGAGAAAACTGTCTTCCTGCTTTATATAGTTAGCACCAAAAAAAAATTTAATTCAATTCAAAATAATTATAAATAAAAATTATATGTTTATAATTACTATAATTTCCTGCCTATAATCTCTGAATTATATGTTTAAAAAGCCTTAACATTTCATGGTGCAGGTTATAGCTACTACATGTAGTCTGTGGTCGTCATTCCCCCCCCTTTCCCTCTAGAAGTTCTATAAAACTAACTAAAAATGAATTTTCTCAGAAAGAAAAAAAAAAAAGAACCTTCCTGTGATGGGAGAGTCGGGAAACAATTTTCTAGACACAAAGGAAGAAGCATAACAGGTGTAGTTGCGTGTACAAAATGTTATGTGCATTGGTGTGTGACTGTGCATGAAAAAAAAAAAGTCTGGAATGAAGTTATAGAAAGAATCAAAATACTTTATGAAAGTCCAAATTAATAATAAATTATGATACTGAGCAAGATTTTCGTTTCTCTAGTTTATATAAAGATTATAAATCATCAGTAAAATGTCATCTTTTCACTATAAATCTGTTTACAATTATTAAATGTATATTTTCTTTTGGCTTATGCATTCTGAACGTAATTTTCTAAAAACTGAAAAATATTTTATCAGTTTTAGGCAATGGATATAAAAAAAAACTTGATTGGTATATGTCACAAAACAAGCTCGAATCACTCGAGAATCATTCACCACTATCAAACGGATTATGTAAGATATTTTACTGAAATTTATTTACATCTTCCAGATTATGGGCAAGAAGTTAGGTCATTAATTTTTACATAACTTTAAATGCCTTTTCACAAAATTTACTTTGCCATTGATAAAAAAGGCCTGCAACAAAACAATAAACTGTTATAAATGCTTTCTGAAAACTTATTTATCTATATTTTCATGAAATATGTCCATTAAATATTTCTTTTTATGTTTTTCTAGTTCTTTCATAAAAATTTCTTCAATTTGTTATGTGTAAATTTATTTTTTATTTTATCATTGGAAAAATTCCTTAAAGCTTGAAAAATGTTATTCTTGTTTAACATATCAATCAGATATAAAAAAAAAAATTTAACTTGACTGATGCAACATATACCAAAGAAAATAAGTAAATAGCTGTGTATTGTTTGCAGATTATAAGCAGGTACATAGCAAATTACAATACTGTTTACATAATTTAAATTCAGCCCAAAATTACCTTTTATTATTTTTTATATATATTTTTTTCTCTTAAATAGAAATATTTTGTTTATTTATATATATAGCTTGTGTCTGCACTTCATCTGTGCAATGATATTTTATCATACTGTAATAATTCATATTATTTATACATATATTCCACACTTATTTTAGGAAAGAAAAATGGCAATAAAAGTCCATTGCTTGGAGGGTCATTGGAAAGAGGCTCATCAATGAAAAAATTCAATAGCCCAGAACACTGCAAAAGCGTTCAATTTTAAAGAAAGACAGCCTTTATAAAGAAGAGACTGAGAAGCTGATTTCAGACAATTACCATAAGAGCACAAATGAAGGTTCTGATTCTACTGGAAGTGCTTTTATTCCAATTTCAAAATTCAATATTCATGATACATTTTCTTCATCTGGTCCAATTTCTAAAGCACACAAACCTATCGGTCCAAGATCAAGTTCTAAATCTCACGCACAACCAATTAAATTTGTGAGTTTGGACGATGACACAGAATCTCTTGCCTCTGGGGAGAGGTTCTCCTCCGTCACCAGTGTATCCCATGTGCCTGATACTTCCATGTTCATTGCCAGTTCACAAAGACAACATCCTCCTCTGAGTCCTTCTCACTCCAAAACTTTGCAGTTTCCAAACACACACCGCCTTCCTGATGGTGCTCTAGACAGAAGGCACACTTTCCAAGATGGTAATTTTTTCGCCCCAAGATGTGGCTCTGTCGACAGCTCCACAACTCAGGATCTCCAGCACATGGTGGTGGTCACAGAATACATCGTGTCCTTCATACTGCGCCAATACATCTACCTATGGTCCTCCTCGTTCTTCTGCCCCTTCTGCTCCAACCAATACTTCTACACCACCTGCCCAACCTTCCAAGAGTGAGCTTGAAAATTCTGTTGTGGGATTGCCTTTGCTCCTAGCCACAGTGCCAATTGTTAGCCCCATTACTTCTACAACCCATAATCCATCCCAGTCTAGCATTGAAGACAAAACAGCTCTGCAGCCAGATGCAGTGGTTGAATCCCGCCGTCCTCCTTTGTTGCCTCAACCTTCACAACAATCTACGACAGATGATGACTCCATCTTTGGACATGATTATCAAAGCATGATGAGCAGGCAGTCTTCAAAAGAAAGTGCCACTTTAACGTAAGGATGTGTAAGTGAATGTCTTCTTTCCTATTCTTTTATAAGATTTACATACATAAAATTAAGTGAATTTATAAAATTTTATGAGTAATTATTTTTGCTATTTTTATATTTGATGATTTCTGTCTCAAAATTTGACTGTAATCATATTTTTTTTTCGATTCCTCTAAAATATAGAAAGGTCTTTTATATTAGGAACTATAAATAAATGTTTATTATTTTATTGAAATCAAGAGATCAAATACTTTAATACTCAGTGTCTGCCTAATTTGATAAGAACATTTTAAACAAGTGAAGGATGGCTTCAGATTTTCAAATAAATTCACACGTGTGCTACTTGAAAAAATGAAGGTTATTGAGATTGCATATTTGATGTACTTTAAAATGCAACATACAAACTTGTACATCTTTCATTTTTATTCGTTGTTCAATTTTATTTTATACTTAATACAAAAATCAGAAATCACTGAAATAAAAAAAAATTAGGGTATGTTTAAAAAGTATTTATCTTACTCCTCTTATGCCTAAATATATTTGATATCATTTGCTAACTAGTTTGGTAAATTTTGCGAAATATGAATGAAGAAAGAAAATATCAACAAAGATTTTGAATGAAATTCTGCAGTGGGATGTTCCAACATGTCATGCAAACTCATCATAGCAGATAAATTTTTATATCTATACATTATGCCTGAAATAAAAATATCCATGTAAAATTTTACATTGCATTGTAACAATATATATTAAAACATAAAAACATTCCATTAATTTTTTTATTTTTAATTACCATTGAAAATTTTAATTTTTTATGCAAACTCAAAAAAGCTTTCTTTCTTGTAGAAACTATATAGTTGTATACCTTCAAATTCATAGAATTTGTAATTCAATATGCAAGAGTAAGAAAATTATTGCACATTTCATTAAGCTACAACAAAGACTAATGATAAAACTAATTAATTTCTTGTTTATTTTAAAAATATTTCAAAAATGTAAAACTGTAAATAATAATTAAGAATTGGAACAGAAAGCAATAAAACTTAATGATACAGTAATATATATTTCTTTTAAATCTTTATTTAGGAATATTCAATTTAAATAAAGTTAGCCATTCATGAAATTGTGTATAAGATTTTTGTATATTCATTGAATTTAGTTTTTGAAATTTTAATTACATAAGAATATCTTTTAAAAAAATTTAATTATTAAAATCTTTATTGTAAATATCTAATATTTGAAGTCGTTACTGCACACTTTCTTTTTTCCACTGATTAGAACTTGATCTGCATAGTTATTTTAAATGATTCTGTTTCAAAGGAAATCCAAGATTATTCTGCTACTATATTTTTACTCAATTGTCTTAATTAATAGTGATTGCATATTTTAATTGACATTAACATCCTTTAATTGTGGCTCTAAGTTTGAAATTATGTAAAGTTTGATACCCTAACTTTAAAAGGAAAAAAAAGAGCTAACAAGCATTCTACGTGCTGAAAGTGTTATGACATAAAAAGATAATGAAATTTTTGAAAATATTTAATAAGAACTTTATGTATAATTTTTTTATATTACCGTTAATCATTTGTGAATGTTATGTAAAGCATTTATTTTTATTGTGTAAGTATTTTAGATTACTATTTTTTTTTTTTTTCCAGAAAAAAAAAAAACAACTTCATACAATTGTATAATTATATATTATAAAAAGAATGTTAGTTAAGTATAAACATAAGATGAGCTGAAACAAAAAGCTAAAATTTATACCTTATTGAATAAATTAATGTCATTTTTAATATACTTTTTTGTCATAAGGAATCAATAATTAAAGACGCATTTTTTTTTCAGAATATATATTTGCATTTTTTTAATATTGGAAAATGAAACAATAATTAAGTTATTTGGTTATGCATTTATATTGAACTTAATTTTATTTTAGTATTTATTATTATTATCATCATAATGATATATTGTTTTTATTTATTATAGATATGACTGGATGTCATAATTGACTGCGAAATTCTTTTCATTTTACAAATTGGCTTCATGTAATTTATGATATTACTATGCGTATTGCAATTTATGATTGGTTTTATTTATTCTTTCATTGGAATAATTATCTTATACACAATGTGATCTATTTTATATTATATCCGTGTTATTTAGAAGTCTACTTAATTTTTAAACATCTATAACTTATTGTTTTTGTTAGAATAATTTATTTTGTCTATTTTTCTTGTACTTTGTGATAATTTTTAAAGGTTTTTACCTTTTCATTGGTTTTTTTTCTTTTTATCAAAGTTTTTCTTAAAATTCTAATTCTGAATTTATAAAGATATTGATTATAAATGAAAAAAGAAATTTTTTTGATTAATTTATCTCTCTAATTGGTTCAAATTTATTGCATTTCTAAATATTTCAATAACATTCAAGTTATTGTGACCTTTTATACAAAGGATGTAAAAAGTATTTTTATAGGAAATGCTTTTGATGTACAACCTTTATGTAAAGTGTGTTTGTTTTGTTTTTCCTTCTAATAATGCAAATGAGCTTTGCATATGCTTGATCTATGAATTTGACATAATTGAAATGAATACTACATTTTAAAAGAAACAATTGAAGATAAACCTATTGAAAAGGTTTACATCTGGTTGTATATGTACGCCATATTGAAACAAGTATTTTCTTTGAATACTTCCTTCTGAAAGAGAATCGCTACCACCACAAATAATTTCTTAAAATTACGAAATTTGTGTATATACATATATAACATTCTATTACAGTCAAAAAGCACAGAAACTTATGTCTAACACACAAGACTTTTTATAAACTGAAACATTATGTCTCTGTTGAAAGCCACAGTTTTGTGCTATATTCTGCAGTGAAGTACCAATCTCCATCATACTATTTTTAAATTTAAATTTTATTTAATGAAGTCAACATATGTGATTCTTCAAATGTGAAACAATTTTAATGGTGTTTAAATATAAAACCTATTATGCATAATTTATGGATGGTGATGTCAAACCCTTTCATGAATTGTTTTTGTGGGCATTTTAAGTTTTCATACAACATAAAAATAAATTACAGCGCTTATATTCCAAAACTGTGGCAGCTTTCTTACAAGCTCCTGTAACGATATATGCCAGATGTCCACCCAAAATTGTAGTTTGATATATTACGCGAATAAGCACTGTGTAAATGATCTGCACTGTTCTGAACATGTAAAATATTTTCATCTTCCTCCTTGCTTCTGCTGCTTTTTGACTATATGTAAACTTCCTCAATTTTTACCTTGTACAACATCACACTTCACCAATACTGAAGAGTGCCATGTCAACCAAGTGTCAATATTATGTAGTTTTAATCATCAAACTGCACTTTGTAAAAAGCAATATGTGTGTCACTTCGCTTTGCCATTTCACATATTACTGAGGACAGTTGATATATTTATGTGTGTACGTATGCAAACTTTTGCATAAGTGTAGATTGCTCACAATCTAGTCCTCTGGTGCTCTTGCTTGAAAAAAAAAAAAAAATCTTAACTATCAAATGGTGCGGATAAGAACATCACAGAAGCTTAACCTCACTGAAACTGTTCACTGTGTAAACACAACATAAAAATATTTTCAGATCAGTGCGTCTTGAGAGCACAAACATGGCGTCTTTTCGCGTGATCCCATTGAACTCATAAACTGCTACTTCTTGGGGACTTCTGGCAATCCTTAAAAGTAGTATTTCATTCGAATGAGCTTCTGGATGTTCCTATCTGCATCTGAGTCTCTTTTAAAAGGTGCTTATTGTAAGAGATTTTGTTGGCTCCATTCCTATAGGAGGAATACAAGAAATCGTTACAATAATAATAAATCAAATCTGTTTAAGAGTACTGTTCTGGTTTTAACATCTGTTATGGTTGTTATTAATGTTGAATGATGTGTCACCTTAGAGTAACAATACACATGCATGTTGTAATTTAGATATTTCATCAAAGATTTCCCATTGTTGTTGTAAATAGTTGCCTGGTCAAGCATGTAAACATACACCATAGACATAGTTTCTATTCCAGTCCCTTAAATTGATATCTAAGCAGCACTTGCTGTATGCAGTGCTATAGCTAGAAGAGAACTTATATAGGGGGTTAACAACTCTGAAAATATTTGCTACAATATTACTTGATTGACTTTCTTGATCTAACAAACCCCCACCGAAAATAAGCAAAACTGGTACTTCTCCTCAAAAAAGTTTTAGTTTGGCATAGTACAATTTTTGTAATTTTATCAACATTATGAAATAGTTTTATTTTCTATAATTGAATATTGATGAACATTTTTTTTTAATGTGAAAACTCAGTAATGATTTAAATTATGTTGAATATTTACTGAACTGAAATATATATTTGAGCTGAAGGAAGTTTGCATAAATTGTAAGCATGTTTATTATTGGTTTTGTTAATTATTTGAAGAAACAATTACAAAAATGACAATTTTGTTAATGTTAAATTTTTTTTATTGCTTACATTTTTAAGTAATTTATGTAATATCTTTAATAGACATCAATATTAAAAAATAGTTCTCATAGATGAACTAAAATTAACATTTTTATTTACCAATAAGAACGTTTTCAGTTAGATTAAAATTTATGATTATTTAGAAATAATTAAAGAAACCTGCAAAATAGCATTCTAAAGCATCTTTAGTTTCCCCTTTGTTTTAAAAAAATGTGCTATGCTTACTTATTTATATTTTACATGGGGTATATTTATTGTTACTGGGCTTCTACTTATTATAAGTAAAGAAATCGGCATGTAAAAATATGTGGTAACATGTGTCGGCAATAATTCATATTGAAAATGAAAGTTTAATTATTATTAGATGTATCTAGTTTTGAATTGACCTCTTATTAAAGAGAATATATTCTACTAAAATTTCATTCACTAAAAACTTACATTATGTTATAGCTAACTAGCAAATAAAATAAAATTTCTGAGTGTTAATTAAAGCCCCTCTTACCTTACATTACTTATTTCATTTCTGATCTTTTCTTTTATAAATTCACTCAGTATTTTATTATTATGAAATTAACACTAGATATGTTTTATTTAAGTCTAAGACTATAGTCTGGTATAGTCCGGTTTTTGACCATCAATTGTGTGGAAAATTGGCAAAGCAGCTAAGTCCAGTAGATTAAAAAAAATGTGGCATATAGAGGAGGAAATGTCATTTAGAAAGAATTTTAATTGCAATAAAAAGAATTACAATTTCAGATGTTCGATATTAAAAAAAAAAATAAATGAAAAATTTCTCCCTAACTATTATTTTTCTCTTTCAAAGCTGCAGCTCTGCATATATATTTGACTAGCATCCCTACAAGAAATCGATTTGTCCATTTCTGTCATTACACAGGATGTTTATCATTCCATTGGTTCAGTGATGAGACTATATTAATTTTTTAATGTGTTGTATTTGTGTATTTTTTACAGAAACTTGAAAAACCAAAGCATAAATAATTTGTTTTATAATAATTTTTTATATCCTTTTATAGAATTTGAGCAATTCCTGCTGATTTATATTTAAAGGTTAAAAAAATGCTTGTTTACAAAATTGATTTTTATAAGCTGTTTATTTGTTTTTATAAATATGTGATATTCTATTTTTGAAATATTTTTATTGTGTGTTTCTTTTCCTTGGACCCAGTCTAATTTTACAAGAAATGGGATTTCATATATATCTATATATTTTTAATATTTTATTTGTTGAATACATTTGCTACTTATGTAAATTATGTTTTTTGAATGCATTCATGCAAAATATTTTTATACTATTATTTTTTATTTATTTATTTATTCTGAGTTTCATATGCTCAATGTGTCTTTGCACTCATTTTTACATCTTGCACAATTTAGGATCTTAAATGGTTTTTCAAAAGCTATTAGTTTGATGATATAGTCTTTCAAAAGAAAAATTATATTTTGTCTTCTACATGTTTTCTGCTGTTGCATGTAATATATAAATGTATGCTTTATTTATAATTTATTAAAATTGTTTATTTAATAATTTTGTTAATGATATACAATAGTCATGAATTATGGCAATCTTATTATTAAATAAGTTTTTATCTGTAAGTTTGACATTTTGTAAAATTTTGTTATATAACAAGTTGAATGTGATGTAATTTGCATATTCAAATAGCAGTCTATGTAACTTATACATCACTCAATAAGTCTCCTGTCTAGCTAAGAAAACTGAACTTTTTTAGAAATTCAACTTTTATTCGTCAAAATACTCTCCTTCAAGAGTGGTACATTCATTCCAACTTTCTTCTTTTTCAATGTCTTTTTGTAGAATGATTTGTCTCTGCTCTCAAAACAGGCCTCAGTTTCGCAATCACTTCTTCATTCCAGTCAAATTTTTTCCCTGGAGCTTCTTTTTGATGCCTGCAAAAAAACAATCATCGCTGGGGGCCAGATATAGAGAGTATGGTGGTGGGAAAGCAATTCGAAGCATAATTTCATTCAATTTAACCATAGTTTTTCATCGACTTGTGATATCTTGTGACATTACCTCTTGGTGAAATACCACTTCTTTTTTTTCTTAATTTCTACACTCAATCTATCTAATAAAGGTATGTAATATTCAAAATAAGGCATGTAATATAATTGATAGTTTTATCTTTTCAAGATAGTCAGTGAACAAAATATCATGTGTGTCCCAAAATATGGATGCCACAACCTTGCCTGCTGATTTTTAAGTTTTTGGTCCTTTGGACGGCTTTCACCTGCTGCTGTCTACTCAACTGACGATCATTTTTTGATTCAGGTGTGTAGCAGTGGATCCAAGTCACATACCGACGCAAGAAATCTTTTTTTATCTCACTTGAACAGCTCTAAACAGCGCTCTGATTCTTCGACGCTCAAATTTTCGTGTAAAATTGTAAACACACAACCTTCTGATATCTTTAAGGTGTCAGCTATCTCACGCAACTTCACTTTAAGATCTTTCAAAGCTATTTTGTGGACTTTAATTTATGTTTTCATGAACAACCTTCGATTTGGGGCGTCTAGAGCTTTCAGCATTATTAGCTTTGTACAATCGCCTTTAAAATCAGCATTCTAGTCAATAATAGTTTATTTCTTTGGTGCAGAGTCTCCATGACACTCATCGACAGTATTTTCCCCTCAACAAACAAACAATCAACACACAAGAAATTCTTTTTATCTATTGTTTTGAAAATTACAAAACTGGGGTCACTAAAACTACTGTAACCTGTAAACTAATTATCAGAATGTCAGGAAATTTGGAAATAATAAAATAAAAATAATATTTTATATGTTTGAAGAATACTACTATCCAAAAATCATATGGGTCTGACTACAGTGTTGTCATATATGTGTCAGACAGAGACTTATTAAGTGATGTGTTATATAGTCTATGGGCTTGAACTAGAATTTATAAGCAATTTATAATTTGAATTTGCAATACAGATAATTGGTTTAAAAATAGAATGATACGTATACATGGTCACTGAGTTGTTCCAAAATCTTACATCAAATATTTAAATGTTAATAAAGGCAAAATCGTTCTTTAATATCGATTTATTTAAGATTCATTGAATTTTATTTTTATCAAAATAAACATTCTGGACTAATTTTATTTAATTTAAAAGTATCATTGTAAATTTGTTTTAATAAATTTTTTAATGCTGCTGGATATTCTATTAATTCATTATTCTTGTCTTCAATTGGTGAAGATGAGAATTTTTTAAAACATTGCAAATTTGATATGTAAATTATTGTTAATTCTTCTTTCACCTTAACAAATATTTTATATGTTAATCAATTTAAATAAATTTACTTACCAGTAGACACTTTAAAGAATGGGGTGAATTTATTTTATGACAAAAAAAACTAGATTGCCATATAGACAAATCTATTGTATTTTTATTGTTCTTAAAAAGTGCTATCATCAATCTGCTTTCCTGCCAATTAAAGATGCTTGCTTAATGCATTCGTCCAATTTGATGCCTACCTTGCTTGTACTGTTCAGCGTCCTGCGTTGCACAGATAACAGTTTGGTTAGCACTGCTTTTAAACAAATATTTTCAAATTTAAAAGAAACTGATTTGATGCATGCAGGCACACACCCAGGGTGGGAGATGGTGGACTTGAGAATTCCCCCCCCATTAAGTCCATGAGGGAAATCTGTGCATATGTTGAAACTTATGGCCATTTCCCACTTAGGCTCAATTTTTTTTTTTTTTTTTTTTTTTTTTTTTATCAAATATTTTGTATTTAAATTTATCAATATTTTTATTATCATGTCTGAATTTATTGATCGAGCCGGGTGTTTTTCCTTACATATTAATTGAAATTGACATAAAATATGTTATTGAGTTAGCAATAGAGAAAAAAGATTGAATTTTTATTTTTATGCAGTACACCTTAGTTTTACTGTTCTTTTTTGTAACACTTACGATTTAGTATGACCTATTGAGCTTTCATAAATGGTTATGCTTTATGTTATTAAGACAATAGTTATTAATGTTGAGACCCAAGACAAAATCCTGAGTGCATGCCTGGATGCAGAATTTATTTTTTAAGCATTTTATAAAAAAAAAAAAAAAAAAAAATCTTTTCTACATTCTATCTGACAGTATTAAAAATACTTTTAAGCTGATAGGAAATTTCAGCACTACGTAATTAATTATCGATAAGGGTACAAAATTTATTAATGTAAAAAAAAGACCATAAAAACTATTTAAAATTGAATTATTGAAAATTAGTGAAAATCAGTTTAGTGGCAGAAAATTCTCGGTAGAATTGCAGTGAAATTATGTGTGATAGTTTTTTAGAAGGATAAATGTTGTATAGAAGCCTGGTAGGTTTAGTTTTAGTTATTTTTTTTTTTTTTTTTTTTTTAAATAGCTGGTTTACATTGTGATTATGATTCAATTTTTATTTATATTTCAGAAATTGTTTTTCATTTATTTTAAATTATCTTTCTATATTATTATTTGCTATTATCTTTCACTCAAAAATTTATTTTCTCTTATTTAAAATGTTTTGCCAGTATTTAGAAAAAACAAAAAAGCATAGGTACTAATTAATCTAATATTGATTATTTTATCTGATTTAAAAAATAATGTTGAGTTTTAAATCTTCTGATATTTTTATTTAGTAATCATTTGTTACATATGTTTTTATAGTATTCCATCCCTCAGTGTAATTTGTCTGTTTTGTGACTCTTTTCGTACTTTCTTCCTTGATTTTTATTTGCATCAATGTGATTTTTCATTTTAAGTTCTGCAATTTCGAAAGAAAACCTATTTATCTTCTTTTTTTTTTTCATTCTTTTATAAATGCCATATTTTTAAATTAGTTACTTTTTAATATATTTGAATAAGCACAATTAAAACCAGTAAAGAAATCATATTTGAAGCTTGTTGAGGAAATAATTACATCAATAATGCATTATAAATTAGCATTGATGGTGTTAAAAACATTGTGCAAAGAATCACTTGTCTTAGAATCAAAATGTAGTCAAACCTTCTACTTAATCTGCTAAGATTAATAAAACGTGTTAATATTTCATAAATAATTCATTTAGTCAATTAATAAATTGGAATAATTTACAATTTGACAGGCATTATTTGTGATAAAACCAAACTCTTTTAAATATTTTTGCAAATTAACATCACTGGGGGAAAATTAATTACTTTATTTTATTTATTAATTCAAAATTTACAAAATACTCTACTTTGAAAAAAAGTGTATTATTCTGTGATAGAATACAATTTTGTTCGTACCTAACCTGTGTATATATGTGTAAGGAAATTGTTTTTTCGTGCAAGATTTGTCAAGCACCTGTGTTTAAGTACTTAGCATTAATTTTAAATTTAATGTTTTATATTCAGCACAACACTTAGAATTTCCTTCTCGCGAAATATCTAAATGTGCGAGTTTCATTTTTATCAGTCACATTTGTGTTTTCAGAATATATGTTTTTCATTCCAAAGATATCAATATATTATATACATTATCGTGTACTTAGTATTGTAGTAACTAAAGTTTTTGTTACCTTATCTATGAAAAAAAATGTTCTCCATGTAACATTTTTTTCAGATTATTTGATAGTAACAAAATATTGAAGCCAGATTTTCTACAGTTTGTAGCAAATAATTTAAAATTTGGCGTGTTTTTCGATGCAGTTTTTTGAAACTCTTTGGCTTTCATCCTTTAGTACTGCATATTTGTAATACTAAATATTAACTACTTTTTCAACTAGTATACTCGACTCAAGATCTACCATTAAAAACATAGATTCTCAAATATAAACCTATTACCATTATTAATATTAATAGTGGTAAATTATCTTTTTACATTTCGTGATTTTTTAAAAAATTTAATAGAAAAATAAAATGAAAGGCAGCTAAGAAATCACATAGATGTATGTACAATGCAAATGTTGCTTCTCATAGCACAATTTGCTGTATATCTGGCAATAATATTTTGTCCATATTGTAGTAGTGTTTAGATGAAAAAAGGATGACTTCACATCTATGTAGTTATTTTGCTTTGTTTATTTATTTTTTCTTATTTTTTGCAATTTAAATGCTCAGGCACCTAATTTTTAAAATTGATTGTGCAATACTCAGATTCATTTTTATATTTTCTATAATTATTTATCTTGTAACTTTATCAGTCTTATAAAATAATAGACAACTTTTAGAAGTAAATTAATTTTAAAATTCTTTTATAATGTATATAGTAATGCTTTGTATTCGTTCTAAAAAAATTCTGATTTTCAAGAAATTAAACATAAAACATTCTTGTATCTCAATTTTAAAAATCATATAGTGTGCTGCTCTGTTCTTAACTTCAGCTGTAATATATTAAAATTTTAAGTATAAATAAAAACACATTTAAAAGTAATTTGATAATTTTAATGGTTTATCAGTTTGATTCTTATAATTTACAAATTATTTTTGTACTGTTTGCTTTTTAAACTTAAATATTTATTAACGTCTACATCATGCATTGGGCTACAGATTGTTGAGGTTTAGAAATTGTCAAGTATATTATAAATATTGTTTATTTTACAATTTATATTTCAGTGCTCAATTTTCTTTTTCTGTGTTCTGAATCCACATTGCTTTTTCATATAAAAATCTCAAGTTATTATCATAAAACAAGTTTAAAAAATAACAAATATTTCAATCTCATTTGTTAAAATTCCTGTTATACGGAAATATGTTTCCATACAAAGCAAACCAGTATAGTCTTGAATCTTGGAAGCCATACGTATGCAAGAATAGATGGTATAGCAAAAGTAGGGAATCAAAAGGTGTCTGAGCATTTTACTCCTAAGAAGCAGTTCTAGTCTTTTTTTTTTTTTCCAGTAAGTTTTCTTTAAAATTTATGAAGTGAAATAACTTCGAGTTAAGTTATCTTCATTTTTCTTATTTTATGAATCTGATGTATGTTTATGTTATAAGAATTGTATCGTTTAAGTTTTAAAGTGTATTATGTTGAATCTTTATCTCTGAAAATATGTTTTAAAACGTTATTGTTTCAATGTTCTAGTTTTGTAACTATGTGTGTTTTTTTAATTGTTAATTTTAAAAGTATTTGCTCAGTCCTTTAATGGTGTAATTATATCAATGTACAATATATAAATAAATTTGTGTGATAAAAAAATTGTTTCATTTTTTTGTAGTTGTCACTGCTTTCTCTTATTCAAATTTTACTGTGCTTTTTATTTTAGGAACAAGAGTTTTAAATATCTTTAGTAATATTAGGAACATCATCATTAGTGGCGCAACAGCCCGATAATGGGCCATCTGCCTACTGGCAGATTTTGAGACAGGAAATGCTTTCTTTTACGGGTAGAGTTGTCAGCCCTACGCCCAATACTCTACAGCCGTACTAGACTGGGATCTACTGTTTAAAGTGGATTTTGAACCACTACAAACATGTATGGCACTGCCGGAACTCGAACCCGAAACCTATGGCACTGAGCGCTAGTCACTCGGCCATCAAATCCCAATGTTAGGGACTCGAAATGCTTTATGATTGCTGAAAATTAAAATTTTATAAATTTGTAATGCGACCTTATTTTCAATATAAAATGTTATTTATTTCTTTTTTAGGGAAAAGCTAATAACTGTTAAAGTTGGTTTTTTAATCTCGGGTGTTTAATTTTTCACACTCGCCATAGTTAAAAGTGATCATACAAATGTTGCATAATTCCGCTACGAAATCTTTTAAAAATAATTTCCGTATTTTAATTAAGTGCCGTAATCTAAAATGCACAGATTTCTTTTAAAAAGGACTTGTGTGAAAGACAAACATTTTTTTTTACACTCATGTCCATAAATTAAGGATAATGAAGTTCAGGCAAAGAAAGAGACAGAAGCAAAACAAATTTGACTTATTTGTAAAGTCAATTTATTAAACAAGAGGTAAAGAGCAAAAAAGATGCTATATGTTTGACATAATTAATAAAAATTGCGATTTTTTTTACTCCCTGGAGCAAATTTCAAAAAAAGAACCTATTTACAAAAAACAGTATAACTTGGTTTAGTATGATGGTTAATATGGAGTATGTCTCCCGGACGATGCAATACAGGCCTTACAACGCCTAGACATGCTGAGTATCAAATTGTCAATCTGATCTTGGGAATATTGCACCACTCATCAAGCAATGCCCTCCGAAGTTCCGGTTGACAGGTGGGAGGGGGTTGACGGGCTACATTCGTCGGCCAAGCATATCCCACACATGCTCTGTTGGTATGCTAGTCCGGTGAGTATGCTGGCCAATCCATACGGGTGATATCCTCCAATTGAAGGCATTCGTCTACAATGTTTGCACGGTGAGGACGGGCGTTGTCATCCATAAACAGAAATTCAGCACCCATGGCGCCCGAAACAAACGTACATGTTGTTCCAGAATGGCATCCCGATAGATGTGGCCTGTCATCGTTACACTCTGAACATGCAGGTCAATTCTGGAACCAAGAATAATTCTTCCCTAAACGAGCCTTCCTGCACCACCGTAACGGTGTCGTTCAATGGTGTTCTCTTGGTGGTAACGGGTACCTGGCGCTCTCCATATGAAAGTCCGGCGAGAATCAGACTGCAAACTAAACCTGGACTCGTCGGAAAACATCACACCAGAACACTGTTGCGGTGTCCACAATGCATGCTCTCTACTCCAGGTTAATCGCAGGCGACAGTGAGTTGCGGTAAGTGGAACACATCTGACAGGCCTACGAGCATATAGACCAATGTGCCCTAAGCGTCTGTACACGGTCTGCCTTGAAACTGTCGTACCGGTAGCTGACGAGACAGGTCTGATGCTGTGCTCCGTCTGTTTCTTTTGGCAGTAACTGCTAAATACCGGTCCTCATTCGGCGTTGTAACTCGGGGGCGACCTGTGCTGTAACATCTACTCACATTACCATCATCTTGGAATCGTTGCCAAAGCCTGGAGATGACACTCTGGGCGATTCCAAGTTCCACGGATACTTCCAGCTGGGTACGTCCACATTCCAGTCGTCCGATAATTCTACCACGTAAAAATCATCCAAATGCTTCCTTTGTGCCATAATTATGCGGTTATTGCACTGAAAGGCTATTAAAGCGCTAGTGAACTATTTTACTTCTTTGCCACCATTCCTTATATACCCCTCTCTTACACTCGTCATTGTGACATACTATCCGCGCCATCTGGTGGTTTCCTGTAATTTGCATATTCTTCTTCAAGATGTCTGTGATAATTCTACAGGTGAAATTTTTATTTTAGAGTTCAATTTCTGTGTGATTCTGAATTATCCTTAATTTATGGACATGAGTGTATTATGTTTAATGAATATTATGCAGCTAATTTGCAGATTTACATATCATTTTTAGGGCTGTCATTTGGAGATAATTAGTGAAGAGGCTCAAGACAGCCGCTTTACGCTTTTTCTCCCTATCAAATTTTAGTTTTCCCTATGTTTTTTCCTTCTTAGGTGCAAGAGGCTGTAGCTGAAATCATCATAGAATAGTGAAGCAGTCGAAAGATACCATTATTGATGGCCAAGACTAACGCAATGTAAAGTAATTTGTTCAGCATCGCATTATAATTTTTTAAATAATTCATCAAAATATGCATACACAATTTTTGTAAAATTTTGAAACAAAGGAAGTATTGCACCTATTTTATTTTTAAAACTATTCATTTAAATTAAAAGGGGAAAAACAATAATTGAATTTCTGTATGTGTTCGTTTAGATTATTTACAAATATAATTAATAGATGGAGCTACCAGAGAACATAAGAAAAGAAAAGAATTTTTTTTAAAATAGGGAGGTGCAGAGGGGTTGTCTTGAGCCTATCCTGATTTGTCGCAAGGCTGAGATTCTAGATGTTTACCAAAATTAAAATATTTTTAACAGTAGTAGAAATATTCCTTAGTTATAAGATTTCATGAAATTTTAGTTCTACAATTTTGACTCATTTCCGCTAATTAAAAACGTCTGATAAGATAAGAATCATTAAACCATAGAAATTAGTGTAATTAAATATTTATTTGTATTGATTGTACATTAAAATATAAAAAATAATTTTATGAGGTATAAAACAAAAAAAAGAAACTCACTAACCATAGCAGAGAGGGCAATAGAAAAGTGAAAAGAGCTATAGAGCAATTAAGCTTATTTTGTCTTGAGCTCCACGGTTCGTTCTGTATATGAGAAAGTGAAGATGAGCTAGCCTTCGCTTCTGAGATGTTATACAAAAGTTTAGATGACTTCCAAATTAAACTACCTTAGCAATCCGTCTAAGAATTATTTTCCGCCAAGGTTTATTCTCTGTATCATTTTGTACCCGTAACTCCTACAGCATGAGCCAGTCATTGTTTGATCCGCCTGTCGACACTGAGGACCTTCCATCTCGCTGAGTTCTCCTTGCACTAATAATGACTTACAAACACTAAAGATATGGATACTTCAACAATTTATTTCGCTTCAACATCCAAGGAGCATTTACAAACACAAGCTGTTTGCTTTCCAATGCATCGGCTTCAGTCGACTACAACCTATGCCAAAACATTTTCTCTTCTGTGGAGACCTAATAAAAAAAAAACTGCAAACAACTATAACGCGACTAAACTCCCCAAGTTTGAAATGGGAAAAGGACTCTAATGTAATTTGTTATCCAAAAGAAATAAATTCAGTTACATGCAATAACTTGTAAATTGTCGACAAATTTAAGCGGAAACCGAATTGCTCAAGATTGAAAATGTTATTGTGAACAATAGTATGAAGATGGTTGAAGAGAATATCTTCGGCATTTTGCTGATGACATAAAATAATGAAATAATCCAACAATTTTCAAGAAAAAAATAGATAAATTATGGACTTTTCAGAAGGTTCCTAACGAAATTTTACAACGTACAAATTTTTTTCTATCATGTTCTGATTATAATCATATAAAGCTTTCTTAATTTTCTTCTGAATTCAGTTATAAAATTTTTTTTTCTTATGGATGTTTAATCTTCTGTCAAATTTTCTTCGTTTTGTTACGTTCTTAAGGTTTTTAATATTCGGGTGAATCCATTCGTCAGAATCAGAATTAAAATGTTTGTAAGAAAAATTATGTGAGTTAGAAAAATAATTTGTAAAAAAGTAGTTATGGCTTGATTAATCTTTTCCATTATATGACCATGAAGGGAAATTTTTGTACTATTGATAAGATGATTTTTGAAAAGTTTCTAATCAATATTGATCAGTACCTATCATGGGTTGTAGAATATGTAAAGTTGAGTTTTAATTTAACTGGATTACAGTCTGAGCTGAATGACTTTGATGAGGATAGAAGATGTTTTGGGCAAGTGCAAAGTTTGTGCCGAAAGTCGAATCGTAACCAAATCGGAGTTGGGGGTGAAAATGTTTAAGATCATTTTGAACAACATAGTAATACATAGTACATTGGTTTGATGTACAGTTCAAATTTTGTATTACGTGCGTTAAAATCACCAAAGAGAATAATTTGATAACTCAGATGAAAGAGAATGTCCAAATATGAAGTGATTAGGATCTTTTTGAAAAGGGATGTAAATACATGCTGTTAAAATTAGATCACTAGGAAAGATATTTATGGAGATGATAGTTGATTCAATAAATTGTATAGCAGGAATTGGGATACGATGATATGGAAAATAACGTTTAATAAAAATTGCGTTTTCAAACGTATGAACAAGCGTATCAATGATTCTATCATTAATGACGCATTCATAATCTGTAGGAGCAATTTTGAGATTGTTATGAAGATGCAATTCTTGAATGTGCAGAACATCTGGAACGTGGGAGTTGACGACGATCTATAAATTTATTGTAGATTTTATAAGCATTCCAATAAATAATTAAATTCTTATGGACATGATTAGTTTTCAGTTGAAGGAGAGGGCATTGCTACAAACCAATTGAATTTTATTCATCGCATATGTCGTGCTTAGCATTTTCTTTATGCAAATTAAGAGTTCGAGAAAGGCGGTAGTGAAAGCACGAAATCCTTTTCATGATTGGAGTGAGAAAATCCTTATTTTGAGGGATTTTTATAGGAAAAAATTCTAGTAAAAGTTGTGATATGGAAATAGTTTGAAGTGAATCAGAATGTCTTAGAAGTTGTGCAAAAGAAGCATTAAGTTTAATGAAATTTGACTTTTGTAATGTCATAACTTTTATTGGCAGTTGTTTTAGAAAAGCTTTACATCATAATCAAAAAGCAACGTATTGCCTCAATTACTTTCACCGCAGTTAATGCAGAAAGCGCACTCTAAATTTTCTTTGATACTGCATTCCTTGATTCAGTGGTTGTCATTTAAGACATTTAGTTTGTCGTTTGCAATTGGCAGTTGCATGGTGGAAATGATTTCGGTTAAAGTCCTGTTCAGATATATTTCGACGGTTGAAAATTTACATTTTCGCAGATAATTAAAACAGGTAATATTATAAATTTCAGAAACGTTGTAAAATTTTTGAAATTCTGTGGGAAAAAAAAAAAAAAAAATAGGGAGCTGTCTTTTTTTTTTTTTTTTGTAAGATTATTTCGGAGTTCGAAATTACTTTTTCTACTTGAAAGAAAGATTATGCGCTTTATTTTCATTCTGGTTACTTCCAATAGACCTTTCCTTTTGGGTTTTATTATGTATAATTTGAACATATTATCTGAAATATAAGTAATAAAACAATGGTAATTGTCTTCAGATTGTAGATATATTTTAATGTAAAATTTTGCCCGACAGTTAGTAGTATCCTTGAAACGTCTATGGGTTTCTTGTAGAGCAAGGGAATAATTACTTATTAAAGCCAACAGGATTGATTAGATCTTTTATTTTTGAGGTTAATCATTTTCTACTTTTTCATCTGTCTTCATATACGTCTGCAACAGCTGCATGATTTTTGATTGAAATTTCGAATCAGGAAATTTTTACACGGTGATTTAAATTTATTATTACGCACATTTTGTTGAACAAATCCATCAGAATTACTATTAGGTTTATGTTTTGTTGCTTTAAATAAAGTATCAGCCGGAACCGTTACAGTGTTATTAGAATTATTAATATGATGATGATTATGACAGTAACCAGGCAAAAATCAATTTTTCCAACTGTCCAAAATTTCCGTTTTACGTTCGTGATGTAAATCTCTTTCAACCAGGATTTCGTGGTATTCAGGACAGGTTTCAGGATTTTGAAGCTCTATACTGTGTAAATCAATCAATCACTCACTTGATTCACATGCATCATTTTATGTTAATCCTTTTATCCTTTTTTAATTTTATGTTAATCAAATCAAATCTTTATATACATCATTATAATTATAAGTATCCAAATTAGGCTTCCTACTCATATGCTTATAAAGCTTGGTAGCCTCCTCTTCCACTATTAACTTCAAAATCTCCAATTTAAAATAACCATACCTGAACAATTTGGTTTCAGGAAACAATGTACCTGTTACCAACTTTTGCATTTGATACAGTTGATTCCCGGTGGCTTCAAAGGTCACAAATCTACAGGATTATTTCTGGATGTAGCCAAAGCCTTTGATATAATTTGACATAATGACTTAATAATTGAGCTCAAACATCTTACATTTTCCATCCAATTAATCAAAATTCTAAACTTCTATATCGATTCTCCTAAATTTCAAGTCCGAGTGAAAGGAGCTGTCTCTTCATCTAGACCAGGGTCTCCAAACTTTCTAGCCTTAGAGTCATACTGTTTATTCCAGTAAGTACCAAGGGCCAAAACCGGTTTAATTTTTTCTGCTATTTTCTATAATTTCTAGACCAGTCGCCGAGTACGCGCTCAGAACCAGTATACGCTTGCTAACTACAAACTATTGTCATTGAAAAATCACAATTACATAAATCTCATTAGTATTTTTGCAAGCGGATACCCTGCGGTTTCATTCGCGTTAATTTAACTTTTCCGTTCCTGAGAGATTTTCAGGATAAAAATCATATGTTTGATTCAGGATATATACATTTCAAACATCGATATACATACATATGCGATACTCTTTACCCCAACATAACTACCAAGGGTAACCGCGGCATGTTCACTAGTTTATAATGTTAGTGGGATTCCTTTCAATTATTTGTTAGTTGTTATGCTTAAATTAAATTTTATGCGTATTATTAAGTTTTTACCTAGAAAGTCAATAAAAGCGAGTTATTATCATTCTGTGTTTTTTTTTTTTATCCAACTTATTGCAGCAACAATAAGCTATTCGCTGTCGCCGGCCGGATTGATGACACTGGCGGGCCGTAGTTTGGAGACCCCTGATCTAGACCACTCAGCAGTGGTAGATCCCTCCTTTCTCCCACCATCTTCAATATGCATAAACGATATTCCTCCGCAAAATTACTACCCATGCGGGATCAGAATGCTTCAATAAAAAAAAAAACGCGAAATGAAAAAGGATGAATAATCACTGTTCTGCTACGCAGACGACACAGCTAAGCGTACAGATCAAATCGCCTCTGTACGGTATTAAAAATCTACAAGACAGTCTTTAAGATAGAAAAGTGATTAACCACCTAGAAAAATAAAGTTAAAGCATCCAAATCGACTATTATTTACTCGAAAATTTAATATTTTTCCTTAGGGAGTGTCCACCTTCTCGGCTAATCCATCCCCTCGGAAAAATGAATGCAATTACCTAGGGTTTAAAACCAAAAATTATCTTTCAATGTTCTGATTAAAAGCATACTTACTAAAGTAACAGGTGCGAGTGTTAAATTCAACAGCTTAATTTCTAGCAAGAACGGGCTAATTTTTTAATAATAGCTTTTTTTTTCGAAAAAGCAAGCTTGCACTATATAAATTAATCAGAAGACCTATTCTGCTTTATGGATGTCAAATTTTATCTTCAACCTCTCTTACCAATATATATGTAGATTTGGTCGCTTGCAAAAGATGCATCGGCCGAACCCTCAATTTCTGTAGAGTTTAGCTACTTCCGACAGTCCAACGAATTCAACCCCGCCGAGCCCCCAATTTATGTAGATTTGGCCGCTTGCTAAAAACGCATCCCAGCCGAAACCCCAATTTATGTAGGGTTATACCGGTTTCAAATGATGCATCCCGGCTGAATCTACAGTTTTGTTAGACTTCTCTACCAGTCTAACAAAACTTGAACTTTTGCAGTGGGTGTCTAGGGATTTGACAGACACAATAAAAGTCCTGCGCTTCTTTAAATAAAACCATTTATTTGGTTCTATAATTTACAATAATATTTACATTGGTTATTAATCAAGCGCTAAACTTGTGCATCTCGCTCCTCTCTCGTGGTTCGTCCGCAACATTCCAGCATTCTCTTCCGCGCCCATCTGCGGGGTTTTCTTCTCTCATCCACGGGGACCCGCTCCCCTCTCGTGGGGTCAGAGCTCAAAGTTCAATACACCCCCACGTTGTAAACAGCTCTGTCAAAGACAAGCGTCCGTAAGGTGTCGCTATCTGGTGATTACCAGACAAATAAATCCTACATATATATATATATATATATATATATATATATATATATATATATATAATCATTATACTAGCTCCCTGATGTGTACTTAGAATCATTCACAGAGACCTAGACGTCGATCTAATTAGAAGTTATATAATCAAAACTACAAAACAATTTTTTTTTGTAAAAATGTACTCGGATTAATAACGAGTTAATTCGGCGTTTACAGGTACACAATGCCGGTATAGCAAGCTCGTAAAAATTACCCAAAGCTATTTACAATTCTCCATGAGTGTTTTCCTCAATTGAAGGGAAGGGGGGGGCGGGGAGGGCTGCATGTCCGAGTGGCTAGCGCTCTGGCGCTTGGTACCACAGGTTTCGGGTTCGAATCCCGGCGGTGCCATAGATATTTGTAGTGGTTCGAATCCACTTTAAACTGTAGGTCCCGGTCTGTTTAGCCTAAAGTGGGCACAAGATGACCATAGAGCGACAAACCAAACCTCAATTGAAGCAATGCGATGGCTGTTATCGGTAGTCAATAACAAACTACGGGTACAGAGTGACAGTTTTACTGTCCTTTTAACACTTGGCATTAGCTAATAGTGTATCTAAGGATCGAATTTTGGCTTCAAAATCTTTATTAATTAATTGAATCGACGCTTTGGTCCCTCCTATATGTCGCAACTACGCTGCAGATTTGAACTCCAACCATGCATCGTTATCTTCGTGCACATGCTGTACTGGGTTTTATCATGACTTAAAAGTGGAGTATATGAGAATTCATTGCGCTTTCCTAAAAAATGGCTCCGTTGTTTTTTTGAGAATTCAATCCTTTCTCCAGAGGGAGTGGGCAAACACTGAAAGTTGATTCAATTCAACGCGACAGTGGCACGCCTGCGGTGTTCAACTGTGCACCTCTTTCGCCCTCCCTCTACGATATGCACCTAATCATTTCTTAACTAGTGAATTGTAGTTAAATTTTTTTATTTTTTAATTCTCATTTCTTTTTTCAGTAAAATAAAAGGATTAGGAATTAAATTAATAAAAAGTTTTATTAATTTTTTTTTTGCACATCAATATATATATATATATTACATTTGCAGTTGTTCCCTAACGGTACCGAATTCTTAAATTTAACCTTTTTTTATATCTAAAAATTATTTTTATTTTTTTTCCTTTTCTTAGTTCATTTTTGGTCATTTTTCTTTTTGTTAAATTTTTAATTACTTGAAGCAACTTTTAATTTTATTTTTAAAAAATAAAATTAATTTTTACATATCTACTAACAATTACATAGTAAACTCCAAATTCATATTCGACATTTAAATTAAAATGAGAAGTTTAAAGGATCTTATCCCCATTGACACTTCGTAATCGGTATTCCAGTTGCCACGAGTGATACTACTGTTTAACCAAACTCGAGAATGATTTCTGCGAACTGAAATGTAATTTCTTTTAGATATTTTTTTAAATTAAATACATGATAGCTTCCTCCTACAAAAAGATTTTGTAATAATGCCGCTCATTATTATTTGATTACATTTAGTGTATAAGTACAGATAATCAAAAATGAAACCAGAATGCAAGAAATATAACTTAAAAAAATATAAAAAATTAGGATCGTTCCTTATAAGGCAAGATTTTGTTTATTTGTTAAAGATATTACGTAACGTAAAATTTTTATCATTGTATCTTGATGTTTCTTAAGAATGACGATGTACAAGTATTGGCGATAGCTTAAGATATTTTGAAAGAATGTCCGAATCTAATTCAAAGCATTGAAATGATCAAAAATAGCATGGATAATTCGATTTTTTTTTTATCGTAACAGAATTAGCATCATAGTATTGCTATGTTGTTCATCATATTTTATGATTTTCCAAAAACAATATTTATAAATATCACCAAGTAGGGTTTTAGACAAAATGTTTTATTACTTTCATACCACTGTTAAGAGGAAGAATACGAATTTTGAAAAATTTAATTTCACATCACATTAGTTTATTTTTTGTTCGACGTCGATTTAGCGAATAACTAACGTATGCATTCGTTAAATTGATTTAGCGAAAACATTGTTGTTTTTAAATGCCGATCAATTTAACACTAATTCACTAGTCATTAAGATGGATGGTAAGTAGTAGTATATATATAAAAAAAAAACCTTTAAGATGTAGAAATTTGTGTGATTTTTAACTTAGCATAATGCTATAGGTAAAGAATATGATAAAGATTAGAAGAAGTTACAATGAGCTTAAAAATCATTTTGAACGAAATTTTTTTTTTTTTTTTTTTTTTTTTTTTTTACATTATGAATTATTTCGCACTAAAAATTCCAGAAATTGAGGGATGACAAAATTTTCATATGCCTAATTTCACCAACGAAAATCTATTAAACAGATAGGATTAACGAGAGTAAATTGAAAATCAACATAAATGAAAATTCTGTGGTATTTACGAGAGCTGAAGTCTGCATAAGAAAGTTCTGAATTTTTAAATCATTCTATTTTACATTATCTGCTGTTGTATTAAGTACTTTAAAAATTATATACGTTTAAGAAACTTCTGTGTAACTTATTTGAAAATAAAAAAAAAAAAGGAAAAACTCTTCATGAAGACAGTTTTTCGGAATATTATAGTATAGTACACTTCGAAAAGTGTCGCTTTTGTAGACCTCATAAGTATTCTGGCAGCCTGCAGATAAAATTACAGAAAATTCAGGGGATTGTATTCAAAACTAGCGATCACGTGACATTGTTGTCTTATTAGTGTCATGGCGGACGTAATGGCCGACTTGGTGATATTGACGAAGTGCTTACGTTTACTACGTTAGTAACTTTATTTTTTAAGCATTGGCTTTTGCCCGAACACATGCTTCACTAATGGTTATTAGTGTATCTGGAAAAATGCAATGCGAACTTTCGAAAGAAAGGCAAGTAAGAAAAAAGAAAGTTCGAACTTGGACAGAAGCGGCGAAGCTAGTAAGTACATAAATTGAAAAAGCGATTACGCTGCTGAGTTTCGATTGGGTATTCTAAATTTTGGAGTTATTTGTATGAGTATTGCGTATATGTAATATTACTTTGAATATGCGGGTATTACATGCGAAATAAATTCATTTTTTGTGCAATTTTTTTTATAAATTTAATTTTTATTGTTTGATTAATATATTAGATATTACTTGTCAATATTTTGGTTTTGTTTTTAAAATGAGCTAAATGTTTTTTTTTTTTCTATGCTTTGGGTTTGAAATCACTTTGTAAAAGATCTGATCAATTTTATTGCAATGAAAATTTAGACGTTTGAAATTTAATTTTAAATAAAAATAAAAATAAAAATATTTTTAATAGTAATTTTTTTTTTTTTCTCTTGGAACGAAATCGAAACTTAGCGCCCTTAATAAGTAAAATGTTTTCTATTTTCGTTATATTATAGTGAAGAAAATTTACTATTGAATAAATTTTTAATTAAAATTTAGCATTGAATTAAATTTTAACTATTAAAATTAAAAATATTATTTTTTTTTTTACGAAATTTTTTTTCTTTTTAAATTCCAAGCATAAATAAGAAAATAGTATATTTGCTTTATTCAGATTATTACTGATTTTTGATTCATAACAGTAATAAATAAAGTATTTTGTGTTTAATATGCTGTTGTTTTTAGTATGTAATATCACATGAAGTGTAAATCAGAATTACTAACAATAAAAATTAAATTCACTATGTACGTCACATCTGGTTTAATATTAATTTATTAAATGGGTATAAACTGTTCATCTTTTTCTTAAGGGATCTTTCTGCATGTTGTTTGTATTAATTTCTTTAAGCCCTATAAATTTATTGATTCATCAGTGTAGATGACCATTTTAAATAAATTTAATTATTTATTGAAATGCAAGTTAATTGATGTTGTCAGAAAAAGTATATTGTATATACACTTGCCATAAAAATATGTATTTAACAAGGATTGTACTTATTCTTCAAAAATTTTGGATCATTTTATGAAGGCCAAAAATTTATTTATTCACTTCACTTTCAGTATCTAAACTATGCAAATAGAATAGGTGTTTATTTAAAATAAATAAAAAAACACATTAGTTTTGAAACAGCAGATTATTATGAATTAAATAAAAAGTTTTATATATATGAAAAGAAAAAGTCTGTATTTACTTGAAAGAAAATTATATCAATTTAATTTATACTAATGAATTTATAACATTTTTTGATCTTGGAATTGTTTAATTTTATTGATATGTGTGCTTTTAGAAATTTTTTTTCATTTAATACATATTAGGGACATTATGAATTATGGAGGAAAGCAATTCATTACAGCCTAAGAAAAATTATTTTGAAAGTAAAATACAAAATTCTTTAACAAAGTTTGATCAAACGATTAGATATTTGATATAGAGTTAAGAATTTTATATCTAGAGAAGTAGTAGCAGTAAAGTCAAGATCTGTATGTCATTCATGACTGAGAGTACGAGAAATATTAAGTATAATTAAATATATCAAAATAAATCTAATTGCTTTACAGTTGGTAAAATATGTTAAAAAAAATTTTTGAGAAACCATCTGTCATTATTATTTACAAGCAATAGAAGAGATATTAGTATGATGTCTGAGTTGCTCTTTAAAAGCCTTACATTTGTAGAATGAAAAGATATATTAGCTTTGCAGAAAATATGTAAATAAGTCCAAGAAATTCTGATAATAAAAAATATATTCTGATAAATTATAAAAAAAATTATCAGAATATATAACACCCTTATTGATGTTTTTTATTCTGATATACAGTTTATATATTTTAACAATTTAGAATTGAGCAAAAAATTGTAAATTTAAAAATATGGCAAATTAATTAAATTTTAAAGATAATGTGCCTCTACAAAATCATTTCATTCGATTCTTAAAATTAACTACTTTTTGTTGCAATTAAATACACTTTCAAGTGAAATTAAATTTATACGTAATCTAAGAACATATACTGTTTCCCTGCCTGTTATCCACAGTAGTATCATCTGCAGTCATAATTTTTGGTACAAACAATTTTAATTAATTTTTGGTACAACAAAACAAACAATTTTGTATAATGTACTGTGGCTTATACTCTGCAGATGAACCATACCTGTTTATTTATTTTTTTTAGCATGTCAATAAAATTCTGTTTTGTGCTTACTAGAAAAAAACAAAAAAAAAAAACTTTTAATTTTCTTTCAACTATTTTAATATGATAAATTAATTTACATTTAAGAGAATGAAAGCTGAAAAAAATATAAAAATAAGAGATCTGTCTAAAAAGAAACCAAATTGTAAAAAGTGCACTTAAATTTGTTTTTTTTTCTACCACAGCATTTTGTCCTTGTTTTATGTGTGGTAGAGTGAACCACTATTTTGTGTTGCAAAAATTAAAGGTATTAGAATTGAAACAGATTTGTTTTGAAGTTTTGTGTAAAATTGGCAAATAGTGAAATATTTTGGATGTTGATACAAACTTATGATGTGATTGCTTAACCAATCTCAGTGATACTGATGTTTCAAATTGGTAGAATATCCATCAAAGATAATCTGAAAATTGGGTATCCATTCATGTCTAGAAAGTGCTTGCTTTGGTTTATGGGAATCATTGATTTGCTTAAGATCTAGACAAAATCAAAATCTTATCTCAAAATCTGTAAGTTGCCTCTGTTACAGCAAAATTTTCTTAGTTATCTGACTGATCAGTAAAAAATGAATCATTTTATAACTAGTCAAGAGTTGGTTGTTCACTCAAATGTGGATTAAAACTCCCTAAAGCTTGTCATAATAGATTGTGAAGCATGGGTTTATGAATATGACATTGAAAAAAAAAAAAAACACTTATCACACTGGGTTGGAGCATTGCTGCCAGACTAAAAACAAAGAGAAAAAAAGTACATTATTGTCTATTCAATATGAGGATGATATAATGTTGATAGTTTTTTTTTTTAGTAGTAGGGAATTGCTTATGCTGAATTCGTTAAACAAGGCCAGACAGTCATAGTCATGGCACACTTTTCTTGGATGTTTTGGGACACTTAAAAAAAAAAAAAAGTTCTTCAGATGAAGGCATAAATGTAGAAAAACAAGATTTAGTTGCTTCCCCATGTTAAACAGATAAACATTATTTATACCTTATCAGTGAAATGTCATTAAGCAGCTTCCTTGATCTCTAAATTTGTCTATTGTGGCTTTTGCTTTGTTCCATATGTGTTAAAATCCACTTTTATTGACAGTTTAAAACATTAATAGAGATCAAAGAAAATTTGCCCCTTTTCAATTATACAAAATTTTCAGAGGCATTCCAGTAATGAAAAATATGCTTAATAACAGTATATAGTACTATATGATTAGAAGAGCAGAGTAGGATCTAATGAAAAAGTTCATATAAATTTTTTCTTAAAGCTTGGCTTCTTTTTGAACAGATCTTTAATTCTTGTGAGAATGGTTATGAAAATTAAAAAAATATGTGCTAGACATATTCCAGGAAAATAAAATAAAAGCTATTAAAATTTCAAACAAATTTTATATTATTCAATTCAAAAACATTTTTTTTTTTTCCAAAAAAATATTTTATTTATGATTTTTATATATGGAATATATGCCAATTTTTAAATTAAATTCTTGAAAAGTATTTTAAATTTTTGTTTGCACCTTTTGGGCTATTTTGACCTACTTGCACACACTGAGCATGCTACATTTCTTGTCCCTTGCCTCTTTGTGCAATAGGATGATTACCTTTCATTATTTACAGCTTCTATAAGTTTCTCACTGAAACTGAATATTTCTCTGTATTTTGTGCTTTTATGCACATTTTTTTTTTTTAATGTAGTATTTTATTAAATTGCTAATGATTTTTAAAACACATTTGAACTTTTATTGGAATTTTGTTGGGAAAAAAAATACTATAGATTGCTCGCAGTACCATCATTTGATAAACAACACCAAAAAATTGTGAGGCTCTTTAATGTATAATCCATAGGTTATAGTTTAAATATTAAGCTACTTGTCATGGTGAAGATATTGACAATTAGTTTAATATTTTAATTTTGTTTGAAATGAGATACAGTAATTAAACTCAATATAATGTTTCCGCAAAGGTTAGGAATATTATAATTTTAAGTGCTATTGATTTTATAATTAGGCATTATTCTGAAAATATTCTCCATAGTATATTTTTTGGAAAGTTGCCAAGTCAAATTGACTAAATGAACAGGTTACCGTTTGACTCAAAATTACAACTGAGATTCTTTTACTTAAAAGTGCTTTTTTTCAAATACAATATATAAAATTAAAATCTATTTTCATCATTTTTTAAAATTATATATATATATAGAGAGAGAGAGAGATGGACAGATAGATATTTTTAATGTAATAAGTGTGAATGAAATTTATACATAGCTACTTATAAGAAAGAAATATATAATTAATAGAAAGACAATATTGAGAATTTACGCTTTTCTTGCAACTGAAGATTTCTTTTTTATTAATAAAAATGCTAAAGAATAACTACTATTATTTGAATAGTGGACTAGAAAAGTTATTGTATTTTAAATCACAGGACAGCTGTCATTTGAAAATTAGAGTACTCCCATTTAAAAACGTTATCAGAATTACATTGGCAACACAGTTGACATGTTGCCTATAAATTGCATTTCAATTTACAAATTATAGAAGGACATGAAATAACAGATAAATACTATTCCATTTACATTAGTCCATTATTTTCAAGTGAAAGTAATAAATTTGTTGCCGTAGTAATAAAAATAATGTGGTTACATGTATGTCAAATACTGCTGGTTTTTTTAAAACAATTTTTAGATCTTGGACAAATATATATATATATATATAAATCAATTAATGAGCTTTTAATTTTTCTAGTTGCATTTCCCTCTTATATTCCTCATTTTATAACTATTTATTTGTTACACTTTTTAAAATTGAATGTATATTAGCAATGGCTATGCATAATAGATTTTTAGAAGTTGATGTTCATTCCTGTCATAATTAAAGAAATGCTCTTATTTTGATTTTTACTACAATCTTTTTTTATAATAAGTGGAAAGTAGTGAAATCAATTAATTTTTTAAAACTTTACCATTATCGAATCTATACAAAAACATAAAAGATATTACTTGTTAGGTATTATGCAGTTCCATTTAAATACTGTTTCTTAGATTATATTCATATCTTGTAGGTATCATTCATATCTTATTTGTATATCTTTTTAGGCATTGGAACTCTATCCAAAAACTCCAATGGGTCACAAGGATATTTTTAATATTATCAGAGTGAAAGGACTGAAGGATGTTAGGTAAGTTTGATTTTATTATAAAGTATAAAATATATAACTATTTTTCTGTGTAAGAAACTGAATAACATTATAATTTAATATAAATGTTAAAATAATGTAATTATAAAAAAAAAAGGACTCAAATTACATTTAGAAGAATGTTTTTACTATATTATTACTAAAGTTAATTTTATTTATAAATATGTCCCCATTTAAAATTAATTAATAAACAAGCAAGAAGCTGGTTGTATTATTTATAGGCAGAGTATATTATAGTATATTTATTGTATCATTATATAGCAATTTTGAATACGAAATAACTATTTGATGAATCTTTTTTATGAAAAATATATAATGTTTAAAGATTTCTATTCTATTATTGAGTTGTCTGATACATTAGAGTAAAAGCTTTTAATCTGAGGATGTTTTATTTATTTATAATTGGCATGTATCTCTAATAGTGGACCAGCATCATTGGCTTGTTTGAATGCAATGCTTCATGTCCATTCTAGAGGTTCAGAAGCTATGTTTTACAGAGTTGATGGGTGTACAAGTGTCTTTGGACTAGCAGTGAGTGATGAAAATTTCATTTTAATAATAATTTTTTTAATCTATAAATAAATGCAGAAATTGAAATTTGTTATCAATTTATAAAGAACATTAAATTGAATTTTTGTCTAAAATCCAACCCTGTGTTTTTGAATTTTTGCAGAGCAATATTCCTGAAGGTGGTATCAAAATGGAAGTTGATGAAGATGAAAGTGGACAAGATTTTGATCCCGGTGATTCAGATCAAGATTCAGGGGCTTCTTTGTCACCATGTGGAAGGAAAAAGGATCGAGGTAGTTTAAATTTTTTTTTTATTTTTGTCTTAATATTTATATATTTTTCTAAAGATACATTTTATTTTGTATGCTAATCATAAGTATGAATAAAACAAAAGCATGAAACATCTTGCTATTGACAGTTAGTTTATAACATTAAAATTATATTATTTAAATGGGAAGAATAAATTAAATTAAACTAGCAAGCATGAAATTGTTAATATCTCTTATCATTGCTGAAGCTGTTTTGAATACAAAAAGAAGCCATATAGATATTATGATTTTAGATGGTGGCAGGCAATATTTTGCTGGCATTATATTTACTCAAACCTTTTCAGTTTTGCATTCAATTTCTGCGTTCTTGAAGTTATACTTGTTATTAGTAGTGAATTGTTTATACTTGGCATCTTGAAATTCATCTACTTATATTTTAAAAACATTCCACTCATAATGAATTTTTTTATTTACAATTTTCTTTTCAGTTCTCTATGTACGTCTACCTCCAGGCTGTAAGAATTTCATGTCTCTTAATAGTAATTCCTTATGCAATCATCAAACAGAGGAAACACTTCTTCATAAAGATCAACATACTGTCAAACCTCTTGCATACAAAAATGAGTATTATACTAGAGTAAGGAGAATAAATGGTGAAAATTTGGAAGATCCTAAAAAAGAAAAATGCAATCAACCTTCTGTAGCAAATCTACCAGTTTCATCACCATCAAAAAGGTATACCTTAAGTTGGATGTTTATATTAAAATGATTTAAATTCTAAAATTTACTATAGTTATGCAAAAGAGTTGGTGTACTTTTAGATATTTCCTGTCTGTTTATTAAATAATAGTTAGGAAATGTTTTTTTTTTCAATTAAATTTAAAGGAATGACATATAATGCAATGTTTAATAGTCTTATTACATATTTTGTTACATATATTCTAAAAAACTTTATAAAACTTCACTGTAAATACACAGTATATATTATACATGTTTTCTGGTAAATAAAATACATTAGCATATATGATTCACTTTTTATAAAACTATTTTACAGAAAATAGTATTTTCTTTTGAATGAATATAATTTTCTGTAGTTGTGCAAAGGGATTAGTTTACAAAACTATTATAAATATAAAGTACTGTAATTTTATGTATAAATGTAATTAAGTAACATATTATTTTGTAGGATAAAATAGAAGGAAATTTTTGATCAAATGAATGTGAACAAACCAGACATATTTTGTTTATAATGGTATTTTTGAGATTGAAGGGTAAATATCTATTGGCAAATAAAGTAATTAAATAAATATATTCTAATTTCAACTTTTTTTTTTATAACATTTGAAACAATTTTTTTTTTTATCGCATCAATTTATGCTAATTTTTTGAATAGAGCACTATGATTATTTTTTTAAATTTCATTTTTTGCAAAAACTTGAGCATAACTATAGTAAACCATTTCAGTATTGTTACATAATTAAAATATACCCCCCCTCCACTTCTTAGTAAGAAATATTCTAACCTATTATAATTTAAATAAAAGTCAAATGAATTAAAACTCTGAGAAATTCAAATGAAACTTTTCTAATCACATTTCTTTGATTTATGTACATATTTTGTGCAATTTTATTCTATAATAAATTTAATACATGCCTTCTATTGATATTCTAATTTTGTGTTTATGATTCTGAATTTAATTCTTTTTGATTGCTAATGAATATTTATTTAAAATGCAGGTTTCACAAAGTCATAGCCAAAGAGCAATAAAGCATGCATTAAGACAGCAACAGAAAAGGAGACGAAGAAATACAGCTATTGCTGCTAGTGGCAATGCTCCTCCTCCTATTCCTCGTATTATAATGAAATCTCTGCCTCCTGCACCTGCTGGAGCTGGTAAGTTATGTAAATATACCAAATTTTTTTTTATTGATAAAAAAATCTTGATTGTCTTATATGCTAATGTGTCCGATTTCTTTTTATCAGTTTTCCAATTTTAAGATATATTCCAATTTTAAGAAATCAACAAAATAATCTTTAGAATTTTCCAAAATGCCATAAACTGTTCTATGAGTAAATTTATTTTATTATTTAGCTGCATTACCCTATTAATGAATTTGAGTATACATTTAAAAAAAAAAAATTTTATGTTTATTATTTAAGAAAAATATTTTTTTTTTAATATATGCTTAAATTTCCTTTGGTTGTTTATTCTCTTCTATTAGATTCTATTTATCTGCTGTTTTATCTTTTAAAAATTAAATATCAATGCTGTGTAATGTGTTGGATTGCAGATTTTAAACTTTAGTTGTTGGCATCTATTAATAACCTGTTTTTAAAATATTATTTAAATAGTTTTAGTTGATATTATTTCAATTATAAATTACAATGAGTAATTAATTTCTCATGATTTGAATATAAAATATATATGGATTCTTCTTTTTTTTTTTTTTTTTTTTTTTTTTGTCAGGTTGTGTGCCAGAAGAACGATGGCGATGCTCTCTAGAGAAAACTTCTTTAAGAGAAAGTACAAGGCATAAACCTCAAACAATGAGAGAATTATTAGCTGCAATACCTGGTCTTAGTTTCAAGGTAGTAATATATATTTAAATTATATTCTGCTTAATATGCATTGTTTTTCATTAAGTTTATATTATAATTTGTAAAACTTTTTATTTAGTTTAATTGACTTGAAATTGGTCGAAGAAATATTTTAATGTAAGATGTATATTATTTAAAATCAAAATCTTAAATTGTAGAAACGTTCATTCAAGCTGTTATGTTATTTTTCTCTAATAGAAGTTCCTTATAAAATGCCACCCTGAGGGAAAAAAATTAAATGGTTGATATTTTATTTTCATAATTTTATCCTACATTTTTTTTTTTTTATGCTTTCTTATTATATGTTAATCATTATATAAGATTGGGATAGATGGTTGAGTTAATAAGTATTTTTTACTTTAAAATTCAAAATTATAACTTTTTTTATTATAAAACCTGTTTACATGATTTAATTACTGGAATTTTTTTTTTTTTTTCAGCCAAGAAAGAGATCTAATCGAAAACTTAGTACAGGTAAAAAAAAATTAGGCTATTTTGTGTATTAAATTTTTTTCTCCCAAATTTAAATACATTCCTTAAGACTGAATAATAGGTTTAATAATTCTTTTTCTTTTTTACAGCTGCTCAAATTGCTCAAACCAAAAAAGGCTGTATTAATATTGAAACACCAGATTCTATTCTTGTGAATACAAATTTAAGGGTAATTATTTAAGTTAAATTTATTATGTATAATATGTTTTTATAAATTATTTTAAACTTTTTTACTTTTTTTAGAAAAATTATGTGTGTGTGTGTGTGTGTATACACACATATATATATACACCATAATAATAAAAAAATATTTATAAATAAAGTTTAGCAATTCCTTCAGTTTGTAAAATGGCTGTGTCTAGCAAATAATGTATAGTGTTTGAAGTAATATTATACTATTCCTTATGGAAAATTTGGGAAAGATTTGATATAGATAATAGTTAGTGTTGGAAGACAGTTCTTTAAAAGAAATAAGTTTAATAACACTGAAGCCTGGGAACTGTGTCAGTCAACCGAAAATAACCTTTTGTGACCCTTTATATTCTTCAAACCATGCTTAAACAAGTCTAACTGTTTATAAAAGTCTAACTGTTTTTATTTGCTGATTATAAAATTACCCTGGAAAATGGTATCTCTAATGATCTATTTTGTTGACTAAAATGCCCATAATTATAATTTCCAGTTACTCACTCTTGAGAGGAAGATGCTGCCCAAATCATTGCTTCAGAGTTACATGATGGCAATCTGATAACATATCATTTTATGAGGAACAATATGAATATTGCTTTATTGAACCATATCACTTTCTCCCATGCTCTTTTGAGCAGACTTTATGGCTCCATTTAAGATATCTTGCATTTCAAGTGTCAGAAGTGGTATTGAAATTGCTACTTTATCATAAATTTGCTGTTAGTACATTTCTCTTTTAACTGAATTATTGATACAGAGGTTTAAAAGTATTAACATTAATCCATAATAATTACCGATTTATGGTAAAAATTGCACAATTATGGGTAGGAGGCAGAAATTATTAATTACCATATTGTAAAAAAAAAAATTTCTTTGAAATGTTTAAAACAGTTTTACATTTTCATGAGTAATAAGGTTGCTGTTATTTGTAATGCTCTGATTACAGATGGTTCTTACTAACACTTGACACCACTTTCACATGAGAACTTGCAGATGCTGATTGAGTTCTGCTGTTAAATGTGATATATTTCTCTTTTGTGGATTTTGAAATGCACTTGCATTTGATGGTCTCTTTCATTCAGCTTTGCTTTTCATTCATTATTATATTTGACAGGTTTTCATTTATATATACTGTACAGGCAATATTTCCCATATTATAGCTAAAGAAAACACCTATTAAGTTGGCCATTATTGTTATAAATGCTCCATCTGGACAAGCATCATCAATTTGATTTTTCATGAATCAGTGATATCTTAGCATCATAGATTCTAGGAAGCTAATATGCATTTTGAAATACAAATTACAGCTTCCATAGAAATACTGGTAGTATTATTGCCAAATCTCTTCATAAACGCCATTCTTAGTTTTGCAGTTTCTATTATTTTATTACTATTTGTATATTTTTTTATCAGAACAGGATAAGTGGCTAATAAAATCATAAAATTGTAAGTTGCTTTTGGCTAATCAGTTTCTTTTGCAATCACTGTTTGTAGTTTCTATGAATTCAGACCTTTTGTTGAGTGAGAAGGTCCTCAGAAAATAAAAGATCACAAATTTGCTTAATGACAGTTATGATGTGCAAGTAAATTGTGGTTGCTATTTGCACAACATGAAAATAATTGAGATGTAATTTAAATTGGCTATTTTTTGTATTTATCAAGTATTTCCCTAAGAAGCATGATGCAATTTAAATACTCTGTGATAAAATCATATCACAGAGTACAATGTATAACAATATTCTTTATTTATATTTGAATCTGATAAGATTTTGTACATTGTTTTTAAATATGTATATATTTTTTCTGTATGAGAAAATCTTTAAATAATATAATGAAATGCACATATTTAATTATTTAATACATATTATTCTGTTTATTACTTTTGAATTTTTTTCCTTTAACTATTGAGTAAATAGATGTATTGTGGCTTAAAAATATTTTATTAAATTTTAAAGTATGAAACTAAATAAAATGTTGTTTTAAATTTTATTTATGAATGCTTTTATGAGTGAAGCTATTAGAAAATTTTATATTGTTTCATAGTCATAAATATAAATATTGGTTGTTACTTTATTAAGCCGTGATTTTTTTGAACTTCAGTAATATTTAAAATTGGTTTTAATTTTTATGGGTTTTAAAGAGTTTTTATATTTATTTGAATTTTTGATGTGTTACTTGACTTTCACTTCTCAGTTTAACTGTAGTCATTATAAAATTGAAAATGCTTTTAGCACTTTTTAAACAGCAAAAAATCAATTTACTTTTAATTAACATATACATTAATTTTATTTAGATTATTGATTTTGCTCTTCTGGTATTTTTGTTTCAAGTTTAAATTAAAGAAAGTCATATAAGTCTTTAATCAATAGTATAATTTGTTTTTGAGAAAAAAATATCAAAATAATCTATATTCTTCTTATTTATAACTTATTCTGATTATTTTAGGCGTTGCTAAATAAACATACATTTGCATCTCTGCCTGCTGTATACCAATATAGATTAGTGCAGTTGTTACCTCAAGCAGATAGAATGATTGGATCTGATTATTCTGTCAGACTTACAGCAACTGCCCTTAGCAACGAATTTTTTGCCCGAGCATGTCAGGAATGGAAAAGAAGATTGCAGGAAGGAGAATTTACACCTGAAAATCAAATGAAGTTAAAGGGTGAAGCTGAGCGAGATCAAAGCAAGCTCGACCCTTGGAAGGTAAAGTATTATTGGAAATTACTTATATTTCTCCTGAGCACCATTTGCTTATTATAAAATTTGTGGCTTTTCAAAATAAATTTGTAAATCACTTGATAAGTTAGCAAAAATTTATTTTGAAGGCTCATTTTTCCTTTTTAAAGTTAATTTTAAAGTCTTATTTCATATTGAACAATATATATTGTTCAATTTAGGGAAAAAATATGCTTTCAAATTATATTGTACTAAAAAAAAATTAGATGTTTAAAATTAAAAATTGTTTGCCTTTTCTTTCAGATTCATAATTTTGAACCTGTGTGGGTTACACGTAAGTTCGCATTTTAAAATTTTTTTTTATTTTAGTTTATATTTCGTTTTCAAAACAAGAATGAATGAAAGCTCAAACCAATTTTATTATGTAACATTATTTATTGCAAAGACCAAAGTTTAATTAAACGTACAGAACTGTCCTTTGTTTTAAAAATCATTCTTTAATTCAAATATGCAATGAACAAGTTGTTTTTTAGGTTCTATAATTCAAGGTAAGCTTGGCTCTTAGGTCAATTTGGCATTTCTGTTCTTGCTAATTGCATTTCTGTTCTAATACCCAAAACATTATCCTTGGTGTTCTTTGGATTGGAAAAATGGCTAAATGGGGGATAAATTTGGATGATCAAGGGGTTCCGTATAACCCATACACAGATAAGTTAATTTATATGTATGTATGTATATATATATATATGTATGTATATTTTCGGTGTTTTATATGAACAAATTTTATGGTGTTTTTAAAAGTTAATATAAATGTTTCCAAAATTAATATTGTAGTTGAAATTCTGATTGCTAGATAAAAAATATGTAGTTTTGGTTTTTTTAGATTGGGAATTACATCACTAGTTCTGTTTAAATTACTTTAAAAAAGGTTTTCATAAAGAAGTATAGCATTCCTTTCTGTTAATTTTAGGATATTGTTTCTGTAATATTTCTTACTATCAAAAAAAATATATCGTAATTTGTAAACATCCTTACTGTTTAGTTGAATTAATTTGCTAGATTATTTGAAAAGTAAATTATAGACTTGATTTTGTATGCTTTGTTTGCTTTTTCATGTTTATATTAATTTTTGCTTAAAAATTATGGAAATCCTAATATTATTTGCTTGTATTTTTCTTCATCTGTTGATTTTGTTAACTTACTAAAAAGCTTTAAGAAAAAGAGGAGTTTGCATTATCAATTGAATTTTATTTTATAATTAATAAAAATGTATGAAGAATTTTATGATTTAATGATGTTTTATATATTGTTTTATCCTAATTGTAATTTTATCCTAATTATTATATTCATACATTAAATAATTGAAAGAAATTTATAATTTGTCATTTTTTAAATTGGTGCTTTTTTATATAATGCTATACCCATCGAACGTCTGTCTAGTTTTTTATTATATTTTTAAATTGAAAATAATATTTATTTTTTAATCCTTATGAATTACTCTAAATTTTTCATACTGTTATGTTAATTTTAAAACAAATTTTATTTATATTTAGTTGACTAATGATCAGCTTTAAATCTTATTTTAATGGGCAACATTTACTGGGGTTTTTTTTTTTTCCGCCTTAAAAGAAATTTGCATTTTTTCTAAATTAATTTTGAATGACAATGCTGTTCTTGTTCGGTTAGCATTTTACAAATGTATCTGTGAACATTATTTAACAATTTGAAGACATCTGCAATTTAATGTTTTTTATGTATCTAAATATTAATGTTCTTTGACCTAATCACTGTTTATTGATTTTTTTTTTTTTTTTAATTTTATTTCTATTTTGTGGTATATTTTTAAAGTCTAAAAGTAGTATATGTTCATGCATGTAATTTTTAGAAATAAAACATTGAAATGTTATTTGTTATTTTTATTAACATACAAAAAGTTTTGCACAGAATTTTCCACAATGAGTTTACAGCAAAAAAAAAAAAGTTTAATTTTTAATTATGAAATATTTCCACTTTTGAGCTTTTGAATAATTTTTTAAAAAATTGTTTTATATAGTTTTTGTACAAATCGAGAATTCTTTTATATTTTAGAAAATTATAATCAGTGTTTAGTATAAATTTTAACATTATTTTTGTCAAAATATTTTATAGTTCAATACCAGAATTTCCAGAACAAGGTAAATCCTCTCCATTTCTGATCAATTCTCAGTTAAAGTCATCTCTAAACACTCCAACTGTGCCAACTATCAAAATTAAACCTGTTGTTCGGAAAAGTCGTCTAACATCTAATTTGTCCAAACATCGGCATCTACAAGAGCAAGATGTAAGTATTTGATTTATGAATTTTTGCTTATGTTTTTGTGCATTTTTATTTCTTTATAATATTAAATGGTATACTTTTTCAAGATATCAGAATATCAAAAATTTTTTTAATGTCTGTACTACTAAATATGTTGTGCTTAGTTTTGTAAAGTGTTTCTGTATAATAAAAATAAAAAAACAAAAATGGATAATAATAAATATAGAATTTTACTGGTCAGTGTCTAACTCAAAGTAATTATATCAAAAATAACTAAACCCTACCTTACCAAAAGAATATAATTTGTTATTAATTTATCATTGCTGATCCTTTGCTACCTTCTTGAAACTTCTCGAACACATTTGTAGAAGCCCATTTGAGAAAGCAATGTTTTTTTTTCCATTGTGGACTAAACTCCCCATTTAACTGAATGACAATTAATAGCTTTAATAAGCTTATCGCTGTATTCTATTTTTATATGTTGCTCTAAATTTTTGTATTATATCATCATAAATTTTTTAAATCTGGAATTTTTTATTATTATTTCTTGAGATTGGTCTGTGTTCTAATGTATTTGTTCTTTCTTATTGGTATTGTTTGAGAAATTTCTTAATTTCATGATATTAAGCAGATATATAAGTATAGCAGAGATATGCAGATATATGCCATGTTTTTTGTTTTACCATATTAATAACCATGAAATCTTATTTATTTTTTACAAGATTATTTAATAATTAGATAACCTGCTTCTAAATAAAAAAGAATGTCTCATTTGGAATATGTTAAATTTGCTGATTTTATATATATACACTCAAGAGCCAAAACATTATGACCACCTGTCAATAACGAAGTTGGCCACCCTTGGCGCGCAACACAGCTTCAACTCGCCTTGGCATGGATGCCACAAGTCCTTGGTAGATGGCGGAGACAGATTGTACCAGATGTTTAAGCAACGGTCACGCAAATCCGTGATATTGCGAATTGGTGGTCTTTGAGCTCTGAGCTGCCGTCCCAGGACATCCCAAATGTTTCTATCGGATTGACATCCGGTGAGTTAGGTGGCCAGACATTAACTGGAATTCAGCATCATGTTCCTGGAACCACTCCAACACAATTTTAGCCTTGTGACAAGAAGCGTTGTCCTGTTGGAACATTCCATTTCCAGCTGGAAAACAGAGGCCATG